>BGPR01000807.1:253240-338055 GCA_013235015.1 Araneus ventricosus | reverse complement strand
CTCTCACATATTTGCTAAGTTAAACTATCAGAAGTTTGTATAGGCAGGAAGAGCATCCCTAAGTTGAAAGAGAAAACAACCAAGCACAATAAATCAACTGTAAAATGTTAAGAATTAACAGTAGATAAAAATTTGTTAAAAGCGTATACCTTTTCCCTACAATGTTTTCTGCTTGAGTTACATTTTTTGCCTCTCACATATTTGCTACGTTAATAAATTTATTGAATCTCATCCAGTCTTTACAACACCATTTGACATAAACATAGTGATTAATGCCGAGGCCAACAAAATGAAACTTTCGGAAACTCTCAGCATTTCACCCGAATCGAACTTAGCATGAATGAGATTTCCCCTAAATGGCTTCATTTGTTTGATTGATATTCAGCCATTTTTTCTTGGACATATAAATTTATATGAGGGTCATTTGATTCGAAGCTGCTTCCTGCGTTTTGCCTTTTGCCCCGAAGGCTTTTGCCCGATTGAGCATGGGTTGATTCATTTTGCTGTCACATTTACAAATAGCAGGAGACGTAACACATTTTAAAGAAGAATGATAACAGAGGGATTTGATTTCTTTTTACTTTTCTGGATCAATGTTTGCCTAATAAGAAATCTATATTATATGGAGCAGATGTCTGCATGATATTAACTAATGGGGAGGGGATTGAAACGTTTGGAAAAAAATATAAGATTTGTTGAGTGTATTTCTTCTCACTGTTAAATATGTATGAGATTAAAAAGTAAGAATAACTACACATAATTTAAATAAAATAAAGTTACATCATTATGATGGAAATATCTTGCATCTTATCATGGTTTCTTAGATCATTAAGAATGAATTTGAATATATTATGAATTTTTAATGGCAGAATAAACATAGGAATCACATTAATCGTTTCCGAACTGTAAGAACTACTTTGTTATTAAGAAAACATTTAACAGTGCAATTTTATTGCGACATGCAAGAGAATGATTAAAATCATTTTTTTAGGTTATTGCTACCATTATTAAGACAGACTTTTAAACCCCGTAATTAGATTTTCTTTCTGTTTCTGAAGAAATATTCATGCCAGTGAAGATATCCATTGTTGCACAATATTTTTCGTTGGCATCGTCTGAGCTCTGATAGTCAAAGGATCATTTCAGATGGGAAAATAAGTAGTTATCGCCCGGTGCCAAGTCTGGTTCATAAAGTGGGTTAATTCTGCTGCTTGGGTTAATGCTGAGGGTAGTCCAACTTCTGACTGCCATATTGCTCAATAAGCCTCTATGTGCTACATGTATGATGATTAGAAAATGAAACAGAAACCAAGGACTGGGGATGTCTTTCCACATACTGCACGGTTAAGTGTTCATCATGTATTACAAGAATTGATAGAATTTATGGCCTCACCTCTCATCAAAACGTCTGCCGTTTAAAATCTCATCTTTTGTCCTACAAAGTAATAGTCATGATTTTTTGGATTCAGAGGGAGGTCTTGAGCTTTTGAATTTTCGGAGATATTGCACGTCATCATACCATAGACTAATGTTTGGATTCTGGTATGTACAAGATGCCAATGCCTCATTAGAAGTCACTATTTGGTTACATTTTTCCATTTATTATTTTTAATTCATTGGAACAGATGATGGCTCAAACGGAAAAATGGACTCTTCGCTAATAAAAAAAAATATTCTCTTAAATGTTATGTGTATATTTAAATATAAAAACCGCACATGCTTTGCAAAACAGATCTAGGATAATTTGATTATCTTTTATATATTTGAATCAAAAATTTTTATAATTTTCACAGTGCCTAAAAACTACTATCAAACACTCCTTTACTTCTGAAGACACTGTCCTTTGACAGAATTCAACAATAATTATCGTCACCTACAATTGAGTGAAGAAAACTTGAAATTACTCATCACACACTATGTCAACCCTTAATTATCTGAAGATATTTTAAAGATCCTATTTTTCGAATCGATATTATTTCACCTGAATATTAAAAAACGAGTCTAGATAAGAAGTCGAAGTTTCGTAGGCCAAAATATTCAAGGAAAAAAGTTTGTTTTTGTGTGGCTACCGTTTCCCATATGGAAACTTCTTTTGAAGAAATGTACATATATATATTTTTCATCTTTCGAGCGCAGCGCGCTCCGCAGAACTACTTTACAGCTGACAGTTCGATTCAGATGATGAATGTGTGTGTATGGAACTTTTTTAAGACGGGCTTTAAGAATATTTTGAATTTTCCCTGCAGATTCAGAGTCAGCGTATTGGCTGTAGGTCAAACGCGCAGTTTAGAAGTTTCCATTTTTCTTTCTTGTCTCAGAAAGTTTTCCTTTGGGAAAGAATTCCAATAAACTTTCGGAATATAGAATTTTTTTATATCTCTTTAAAGCGGAGCTTAATTTAATTTTATGGTTATGATTCTTCATTAAAGAAATTCTAAAGAACCTCCTGAAACGAAAGTTATGAATCATTAGTTTTAATTTAAATGTCAAAATGAAAATGATTACTGCGAGTTAAATTATCTATAAAAGTTTTTGTTTTTTCTTTATTTCTCTTTAACATACAATTACGTAATGAATTTAGCCCCAATGTGCTGTACATGAAATTGCTAACAGTTTAATTTTGTTTTAGTAACGTCTCATTTTAAAGCAACGCAAAGACTCTTTTGGGATGGACCTCTTAATTCTGAACCTTGATCGGATAACCGACACCAAGCTTTCGCGCAGTACTAGTGGGAGGACATCTGATCTCGAAGGATTTATCGGATTTATTCGGAGGATCGAATCATCTCATTAGTTAGCAAAGAAAATTATCTAGTCAACTAAAACGCCCGAGAATACTCGTGCATCGAATTATCGCATTTTCATTCTTAAAACTAAAATTTAATTATTAATTATCCGTATAATTTAACACAAAAATTAATTAGAATCTATAAACATCTCAAGTATTATATGCCTACTGAAATGGATGAAAACGATAGCTCCTTCCCAAAACAGGAATCATCTCGTTAAATAGCAAAGAAAATTGTCTAGTTAAATGGTTAACATACACTACATCCCTTTAAACGGTGGTTCTGTGGAATCGGATTTTAAACCTGGAACACTATGGCCCCTAAGACAAGGCCTTACCAACATTCTTCTACGGCCCTCAAATTTGATTATTCCAATTCTTAATAAGAAATTTCTAATAATACGTTGACTCAAAGAAAAATCACGAGATTTTAATTTGAAATACTCTAAGCTTTCAAAGACAAAACACTGGGAGCTAAATCGCTGCATATGTTGTTGTTTAGGAGTGTTTTGTTATCAATGCTATCAGTCTTTTCTTCACTAAAGTGGAAGAAGGTGAGGGATCTTTGCTAGGGAATACTCAAACATTAAGTGGTCATCGATACTTTGATTAGGGTACTTTGGGGATTAGGTGAATTTTTTAACGTAGGACTACGTTCCTCCCATTGGGGTCTCAGGAAGGAAATTGATTCACACGCCGGAACGTCACAAAACTTGGTATGGGAGATTCTCTATATCTCTGTAACTGCATATGTTAAAAACAAACTAATGTCTTATTTTAGAAATAAAGGGGGACAACAGAATTTAGAAGAAAAAAAATCTGAAAATCGTCACGCGAGTAAAGTAGTCCTACGCCTTTAACATCAGCTGCTGTTTGAAAAGACAGCCTCCGCCATTTTTTTTGTTTTATTCCAAAAATAACGTGAGAATTATTTCCATGTAATTAATTCACAACTTCAGCTGAACTAATATAAATTAAGATACGGATCTTTTCATAAGTTCTGACAGAGGATTATAATTCTTCTACTAGGCTAAAAAAGAATGTTAAATAAGAAATTGCGAAATAGTTTCTTGAAAAGTGCTTTATGAGTCATTAATTTTACTTTTAATGTCATATTTAAAATGATAACAACAAGCTAACTCATCCGTCAAATGTTTTGAACTTTCTAAATTCTCACAATCGTTATCATAGAAAAATTTAATGAGTTTAGCCCAAATATGCTGTTCTTGAAGTAGTTAATATAGCATTTAATCGGAAGTTTTTAATCATAAATTTATTCAAAGACTAATAATAGGATATTAGTTTGAAATACTGCAGGCTTTAAAAGACAAAACATTGGAAGCCAAATCTATATAAGTTGTTGTTTAGGATTATTTGCTCATTAATGTATCCAATCATTCTTTACTAAAGTGGATGAAGGTGAGCACTTAAGCACTTAGCGGTCATCGATAATTCTAACTCAATGTGAAGCACAGCTCTATAGGTCACTTTGGGATTGGTTTCAATTTTTTTTTTCGTTTTATACAGAAAATAACGAGAGAATTATCCATGCAATTAGCTCACATACAGCCTAATAACTTCAGGTTATATAATATAAACGGAAACTAACATAAACATTTGAATGATTTTTAAATAAAATCTGACTGATGTTTGTAATTGTCCTAAGAGGTTGAAAAAGAATGTTAAGTAAAAAATTAAGAATATTGTTCAAGCTAAAAGGAATTTTTTAGACTTTTAATTTTCAAATTTGAGAAAGCATAGTTTGGCGAAAGACAGCTGCGTTATTCACTCATTTTCTGAATTTAAGGGAACATTGAAACGTAGCCAAATTATATATGGTTTTTCTTTGGTAGTTCCACAAAAACCAATTATCTTAATGTTTTAGCGCCTAGTAGAACATTTTAATGCTAAATAATACTTTGAACCATGAGTAAAAATTTAAAATTGTTTGATATTCTTGGAACTATTAAAACTTCTAAAATCATACCTTCTTCCGTTATTAAAAATTATACCATATTTAATATATGCTGCCATAGTTTATAAAAATTAGTTATACTATATTTAATATGTTAATAAAAAAATTCAAAACTCTGAAAACTTATCTCAATTCCTTCCTCAAATATTTTTGAATGGAAAATAAAGTTTCAGATATGATATAACTGTAAATATTGATTTTGTACTTGAATTCTCTATAGAAAAGTTTAATGTCAATACAGACATTTTCATCTGCATGTTGTATATATTAAATGATACCAGTTCTAGAAGTAAGTCGCAAATGAGTTTTTGCCCTTTCGGTAAGTAGGAATGATGACGTGGACTCTATTAGTGGATTGCTTTGTGAGGAAGAATTGCTTCTAGTCACGGAGCAGTCTTGTACTTTTCCAGAAACTTATGCAATCAGATAAGATAACAACGAAGAAAAAGTGAATCCGTTTGCTGGTTTTCTTTGGATCCACCAGTTGTCTGTGAAATATTGCATTCATTATTCTAGACAGTAAAATGGGTCTAAGCTAAATGGACCAAGCGTATTTTAGTTTATTGCAAAACTTTTTTATAAATACAAAGCTTACAAACACTCTTTTATTAGTATAAGTTTTTTTCTTTTAATTATATTCTACTTTTCAGCTTTTACTTTGTAATACATTAAATATTATGGAATCTTGAAATCAATTTTTATTCATATTTGCTAACAGATGGAGCCACATGTATGGCATCAAAATGGCATTTTATTAAAATAGTAATTGGCAATTAAGTTCTGAAAATATTAAAGTAATGGATTTTAATCGAGAATACACAAGTGTACAAAATTACAGAACACTAGCATATCAAAAACTGAGTAAAATTGGAATATAAAATTCCACTTTAAGGAACATGAAACAAGTGAAGTCAAGTAAATGTGTACAAAATGTTAAATTAAATATGAGAAATCAGTGTTTACAAACTATTTTAATTCACTTTTTTTGAAAAAGAATCTGCTCAAGCTATTATCATATGGGAATACCACAAAAGCGGATGCATGTGTTAAAATGAGGACCAGGTTTTTTTTCTCTAATTAATTTGATTCTTTTTAAAGCAACACGAAAACTGTTAATTTGGAAGACTCTCTGTACCAAATAGGTTCTTCTTTCTTCAGGTATCAGATATATAGTTTTTATTCAGATTGATTTTCAAACATGTAATACTTAATTAGGGTATGGTTCTTTTTATTGGTTAAAATGTATTAATTTTCAGAGTCAAATTTCAATTTGATGGTCACCTCTGGTTACAATTTAATTAATAGCAATACACTTTATAATGTATATTTAGACTATGAAATGAATGAGCAGAACATAACAATTAACTCGATTCCAAAAGCAAAGTGCATCGGAATCCGGAACTTGCTTCGACAAATTTTTAATTTCGTAACACATTATTTTCTTTGACATGTTTTTAATTGAAAACATTCACAAAACAACAAGTGTGTTAGAAAGTTGCATCAGTTATTATATCTCTAGTTAACCATGACATTTAATAAGAGGTTTTAAAAGACCAACCGCACCACAGTTTCCGTGAGAAAACTTTGTTATCGGCATTTCAAAGAATTTCCATTCCAACAACATTAAATCTAAATTATGAGGCTGAATTATTGAATAATTATATCTCGCCTTTTTCTAAATGTTTTCAATTGGGTCAGCCTAATATAAAAACCTTCTACGCAAAAACGTCTATCGGTTTAATTTTAAAATTTATATTTCCTTATTCCTTATGACTGATAATCAGAACTTGTAGTAGAATTTATTTATTTATTTAGAGAAAAGCACACTACAGAGAAAATTCCATTTACAGAGTGCTATAAACAACAAACACACAAAGAACAAAAGCGAACAACGAGTAAATTAAGAAAAACATGCGCTAAAAAAAGAATCTTCAAACTATTTTACTGTGATGTATTACAGCGTAGTATGAAGAATCGTGGAGTCTTCTTTATCAAAAAAATATATATATTTATTGGATGTCTACCACAGCACAAACATGAAAAACAAACACATACACTTACATCACAAACGTTACATCACTGACTTGCATCGAATTCCATGTTCAATCTCTTATAATCATAATTCTTTTCCGTTGCTAGGCAACGTTAGCAAAAAAACAATATCGTTGCCAAACTATTTTTATTACCTTTATAAAAGAATTAATGCCAAACGATATTTTTAATTAATTTCTTTTTCAGCCAAACGATATTTTAAAATTAATTTCTTTTATGACCAAACGTTTTTTTTTCTAATTAATTTCTTTCTTTAAATATTTTAATAATTCTACAAATATATATTTTTTTATTCGTTATGAATATCATAGTACCAATCGAATCTCTTACTGTAATATCGGATTCACATGACAGCGAGCTGATCGGAATTATATTTTGACAGACAGACCTGACATCCGTTCAAGAAATCAGGCGTAGACTTGTAAAATGAGAGCATTATCCTGCTGCATGGATAACGTTTTCGCCATAGAGCGGATATTTTGTAGACAGCGCCAGAGATGATAATCTTTCATGCGACTCGAGGGAAGTCACATAGGGCAATTATTGCACACACAATAAAAAAATTAAAATTCCTTCTGTATTGCGTTCAAACTTTTTCTTCCTACCTTTGTTTCCAAGGAAGTTATAACATTTGTATTCGATGCAATTTTTTCTGATACACCTGTACTCTGGAACCTAAACTCTTCATAAAATGCGTAGCCATATATTTGCTATCCCGACAAGCAAAGATATACGAATCTGCAGCTTCTCACTATTCCAGAATATGAATGGAAGACAATGGATTGACTCTTCGAACTGTAGATCAATAAAGGGAAGAAATAAGGAAACTATAGCGCATATGGAAAATATTGTGTCCTTAACTTTTTTAAAATATGTTTATTGTGATCAGATTACATTCAAGGTAATTCATGGATATTCTTGAAGATGTGAGCCGCCATTTCTTCCGCAGCTTCTTTCAAGCAGAAACTATAATATTCACACTTGCTGTAGTTAGATGTAAACCATACGAAACGCGCCATTCCATAACAATAAGCAAGCTCGCAATGATTAGCGTAAGTTAATAATAATTTTCTTAATAAAAAAGTAATTGTCCAGCGAAGTTATATGAAACTACAACTTTTCACCATTCCAGAATATGAATAGAAGACAATGGATTGATTCTTCAAGCTGTGGATCAATAAAAGGAAGAAATTATGAAATTATAGCGCATATGTAAAATATTATGTGTCTAACTTTTGTAAATATGTTTATTGAGATAAGATTATATCCAAGTTAATTCATGGATATTCTTGAAGATTTGAGCCACCATTTCTCTCAGAGTTTCTTTCAAGCATAAACTATAACATTCACACTTGCTATAGTTAGATATAAACCATACGAAACGCGCCATTATATAACAATAAACAAGCTCGCAATGATTAGCGTAGCACGGAATAAAAAATTTTCCGGCGAAGGTATGTGAAACTACAACTTTTCACCATTCCAGAATATGAATAGAAGACAATTGATTGATTCTTCAAGCTATGGATCAATAAAAGGAAGAAATAATGAAGATATAGCGCATATGTAAAATATTATATATCTAACTTTTGTAAATATGTTTATTGAGATAAGATTAAATTCAAGTTAATTCATGGATATTCTTGAAGATGTGAACCTTCATCTCTGTCGTAATTTCTTCTAAACAGAAATTATAATGTTCAAACTTGCTGTACTTCGATATAAGCCATACGAAACGCGCCATTACATAGCAATACGTAAGCTCGCAATGATTAGCGTAGCACGGATTTAATTATTTTCCTTTACTGCAAGCTGATGAAACAAAGTGGGATGGACACGTATATAATTTCATTAAAGGTGTTTACTCTTAATATGCGGTATGTTCCCCTAATGCGAAGTCGTTATGGAAGGTGATTACAAAGAATGCTTATATCAGACACGAACAAGACTCGAAGGAATATTGCCTCATTATGGGAAAGCTATTTGCCTTACAAACGCGTGTTACGAAATGATCTAATAAACAGTTATGTCTTATCTGAAAGGTATTTTGAGCTGAATCGAGTAACCCCTTTTCATCAAAGTCAATCAATTACCTAAGATTTATTTTTTCTCCCTAAGGTAAACAGATCGTAGCAGATAAGAATGTGAATTCTATTGAAAGGATGATGGAACAGCAGAATTTTAATTACAGAAAACGAATTTTGATTTGAATTTTAAGTAAAGATTAGTCTTTAGAAGTGAAAATTCGTAAACATTTCAAACTCACGAATAGATTTTTCTTTAAGTTTTTCTCACAAATACCATGAAGGATGAGGAAGATTTTAATGAAGGTTTAATGACAATGCATTAAATACTTATATTTTATTAATTACTAACTATGTTTTCATGTATAGATGATACTATTTTATCTTTAGTGTTTCTATTTCTTTTGAAAGAAAATATTATAGTTATTTTAAATAAATTTATTTATTTGTCTTCGAGTTGTCGTTCACAACGTTTAATTAAATTTTGTATCATTATTTAAAAATAGAAAAAATTAGTTGTCGGCTGTTTTCCAAAATCATTTGGTAGAGCCTGTTTTATTTCTAGGATATTTAATAGTTGTTGGTACAACTAACATTCTCATTTTAATTATAAACACGTATAAGAAGGTATTGTGTATTCAATATTTTATATAAAAGCATATTTTATATTGAAAATATTATATATATTTTAAAAAATATACATGAGAATATTTCAATCCAGATATATCAGCTAGTCAAAAATAACTGTCGTTGTTTATCAAAACGGGACATTAGTCATGAGACATTTGAAAAGTTATCAAATATGTGTTCATATGCCATTATTTAGCAGAAAGCATTTTTTGAAAAATATATTATTTCTGTCTGTCATTTGCTTTAAAATCCAGTCTAGTTAAATCACAATTTTATATTCATTGTAATTTGTTTTCACGAGTGATTAACTTACCACCAATACTAGAAAGTTATTTTAGAAAAGTATAAGAGATTCTATTCCAAATCACTCGTTTAACCTTTTCACCACTGAGGGTTCTCAAAATCTGAGTACAGTTGTATACGGAGGTTTGTTTACTAGTGGATAGGTGAAATAGATTCGTCCACCCCCTTTCCCCTTCGCACCTCACTACGGGTGGTGGAAAATGTCAATGGTAGGCCTTTCATCTCTTATCTCTACCCCAAGACCAACTGCCTTTTCCCCGCTTTCGGAACAGTAACCGGCCGAAATCCGCCGCACTAGTATCGAAGTTGAATGGTCGATTACGGCCGGCTTAAGAGTCAGAGGGTTAGTTGAACAATTTGCGAAAATTTAACTTCGCAGAAAGTAAAAACATTATGGAAAAACTTTAATTTGATTGAAATTGGCAATTTTCATATAAATACATGAATTAAGGGAATAATTATAGGGAAATATTCATAAGGGAATAAATGAGAAGCTTCCGCATTTTCAATTTCACGCATGCGCACGCACGAACAATTCTAATAAAGACTTATTCTTTTTTCTTATGTTTCTTAAATAAAAAAGCATTAAATCCAGAGTTCAGGAGAATATTTGACATTAAAATGTCCACTATAGCGGAAAAGAAGGGAAAAATTAAACTTTTATGTTTCCAAAGTGATCTTTTCCCGTATTCCTAATCCGGTTCCGATACTTCCCATGAACTCAGTTACTCTACAAAATATAATTGTTATCACCATTACAATTCAACCAAGTCATATAGATAAAAGTAATCTGACAGATGAATTTATAAAAAAAGAAACCAAATTCAAGTCACTTTTCAACTTCTTTCGATGTGATTAACTGCTTATTTCAGCACCATCGAGTGGCAACACAAGTTCAATGAAGATAATGCAGCCCATCACTCAAATCCTTATCAGACGAAGTAGAAGTTCTTTTCGAGAGGGCTTTCAGAATGACGTGTAACGGCTCAACGACCCTAATCGCAATCAATCCTTTCTCGAAATGACGACTGTCTACTTGCGAGGAGGAAATATATCTCTCAACAGAACGTTTGGGAAGACTTAGACTCAAGATTTCCAAATACAATGTATGTCTAAAATCCATTATGTGCTAACTGCGATTTACTCATTGCTTAGATTGTTTTGTTAGTAACAATAGCTCACTAGGGAGCGGAGACTGTAGATACAGATAAAGTGGCTCTGTTTTAAAGAATAAATCTTGCTTTGAGATTTCATTCCAATCTGTTGTGTATCTACGTTGTTAGTTTTATTTCTAAAGGGCTATTTATTTTCATCAATTCATCCTATTTTCTGAATTGTTTTTAATCCACACAAATATATGATCCTGATATGGAAACGACACTACTGTGGCATGGAGTCAGTTTGACTCATGCTCTAATATTAGTCAATTTAAAAATTGTTTATGTATTTTATAACACAGAAATAAAACAAGAACAATGTTTATATATCAAAGAACACTTTTTTTTATATATTTTTCATTTATTTTTTAAAAATTATTTTGATGAGTAATTCATCATTTGAAACCCGCAATGCGAGGAGAACGTTTGTGAACCGGTCTCTGAATGTGAAAGTGATGTTCTTTATTGACTTCCTTAATATTTTGACGAATTTATTTATAAAACAATTCTTTTGACGACCTTGGGAGTTCTGAAAAATTTTCTTTTGAAACAATTTCATTCGTAGGTGAAGTCAACTTGACTCGTAGAATCTTGGAGTCTGCAGATCCTTCACAAACAACAGATTGTCCTTAGCTAGTTTAAGCTAATTCATTTACAAAACATTCTGTTGATGGTCCTTGGAATGCTGAACCGTTTTCTTTGGACTCTATTTTAATTGCATATGTAGTCAATTTGATTCATGGAATTCTGGAGACTCCAGACTAATACCAACGGTACTTGATCATCAGCTAGTTTCAACTAATTTTCAAAATTATTCTGTTCATGCAGTGATTAACCATTTTCTTTGAGCTCAATTTCATTTATACGTGAACTCAGTTTGACTCACAGAATCTTGGAGTCTGCTGATCCTACACACACAATACCTCTTCCTTCGCTAGTTTCAGCTAATTCATCTACAAAAAATTCTGCTGAAGACATTTGAGGTTCTGAACAATTTTCTTTTGATTCCGATATACTCGTATATGAAATCAAATTGAGTCATTTAGAAAAATTACCTGTTGAACTAGAGATTTCAGATACTACCCAAATGCCGCCTAAACCTCAACAAGTTGAGGATCTGTAGATATCTTATTTAGAAGGAGGAAGCAGAGGTTCTTTTCCTCTTACACCGGCGAAATTTTAGTTATAGCGGGAGGCGGAGTCACCATAATTCAACATTTAAATTCTAGAGTTAAAGGGCTTCTGAAAATTACTTTTGCAGTGGGTATATTTACCTTACGTGGATAAGATGCTATACCAGCATAAGGTTTCCCTCTGTTTTCGTGTTGGTAGACATGAATTAATAAGACTTTGAGCTTTCATTCTCCCAGGCGAAGATAATTATCTCTTCTTTAGCCACGTTTTAGATATCTTCACTCACTTATACTATTGTATAACAGAATGCCTGAAGGGTAAGTTTATTGCGAGGAAGCACCTAAGAAATCTGAATTTTTAATTCACGCACTGCTACAAATGTCAAATTAGTATATGCCTATAGTTTTAATATACACAAAATGGTAAGATGTATTTACTTAAAGAGTAAACTGCTAATGCAGATCATGAAGATATAAACTAACATTCGTTCAACGTTGTAAAGCCTGTTCTGAATACCTCATTATAAAGTTTACAATAAAAGTCTTAAACTGACGAATCATATGACCGAAAAAGAATTGGAGATGAATGGGGGAAATACACACCAAGGACAGAACGCCGCCCCATGTCCCAGCGCCTGATGCTATGACAGCAACTGAACCAGTTAGATGAACATGGGACCCTAGGACAGGCGCATGCGCATCACCAATAAGAGCAGCGCCAACTTGCAATGCGAACTGTTGCGAACAAGTCTGAGCTGAGACACAAAGCAGTAACTAGATATTTTAAAACACTGAAATTCATTACGTTAACATTAAACACACATACAACATATACTGTTCAGTGACGGATTCCGAGTCTACCACTTTTGGAAGATTTTACACCGGAAAGGGGTGTCAGGCAATGAGTCATTTGAGTGCATTTACGGAGTTCTTTGTTAGATACCTCTCAGTAAAATGTAAACATCACCCTCCCATTCTTCACTTTCCCCTATTTTGATGAAAATAATTCCATCTGGCGCATGTGCAAAAGCGAAGAGGGCTTCCGAATCCGTTGCTAAACAATACACATGTCAATTAATGGGAGTAAACATCTTGGTTATCTGTCAATCAGTAACAAACATTTAATCTAGTCATCGTCTAGTGTCACAAATTCCACCACAAGATGGCGATGTTCTTACTGATATTACTTCTCTCCTCGATGTGGAACGCATTTGTCACAAATTCATTATTGGTATCCGAATTATTAAATGAAGAAAATGTAGTGAAAATAATTAAGCCAGCCAATGAAGTTCTTTTTCTTAAAGTGAAAATCTTTTTTTTAATTAAAAGTACAACACTCCTTATGTCAGCTTTTAAATCAAACATCATTTTTAAAATACAATTGTTATTAAATATTCTGTGTGCATAAAAAACAACTTAATACTATTTTCTTGAAGATGAACTTCTCACTATATGACAAAAAGCATTAAAAGATCTGACAAAGTTCAGATTCCGATTCCAATATTACTTTTCTTAACATTTTCCTTCTACGAACAGACGTAAGATAATTATTCCACCGGTATGCTAAAAATAATACTATTTCTGAAAGTACTGTTCGAGAAAAAGTTTTGTTAAAAAGTAACTCAATGATTAAGACTTACTTTTTATCCTGTGCTTGTCACCTTCAAGTGTTTTAATCCTTTCTAGAATGAAATGAAATTCAATTTAGCACCAATGTAGATATTGAAGAAGAGATAAAAAATTTTCAATTCCTAGAATTAACGAAAAAATATTTCATTTTTTCTTGTCAATTAAGATGGAAAGAGTAAAATAACATGTCATTTTAATTTCCATTCATTCCATACAGCTGTAAAAGAAAGAATTAAAGTAAGAATTTCGTGACTTACTCATTGAAGTGAAGAAATTAAATCTGCAATTCTATTAATGAATTCAGTGACTTAAGATTCAGTAAAACAGTTTTTGATAAGAATCCTTCGAAACGATCATTTTAATTTATTCTCATCAAAACTAAAAATTTCTTAATTTAATTAAATAAAATTTAAGTGGTATAGTAATGGCAAGTATGATTTTAGTTTCTTTTTCACTTTGAAACATTTTGGGGAAAAGAACTATCTTGTTATTTTAAGACGACTTTTAATTGGACTTCTAAATTTCATATAAAAACTAAAATCAAATGATCTATCTAAAATTAATTTTTTATTCCTTTATAATAATGGCTATAATTTTGCTAATTTATATGATTTTCCTTTAAAATTCAATTATATAATAAAATCTCTTAGAACATAAGAATTTATATTTATACGAATGTTTTGGTTCAATTACTTGAACTTTTATATATTTGATTGATGCAAGAGAAAAAATTCAGATAAACGAGTGTGAAAATAATCACAGGTCTAATTGAAAATTTTAAATTTAAATATTCTTTAGAAACTTTAGAATACTTAGAAACTTTAGAATAGAAATAGAAAACTTTATAATATTCTAAGATGAAATTTTAAAATTTTTTATACACGTAGATTTTTAAAAAAATCATCACACTTCTGAAAATATCAAGAAAATTGGATCGCAAAGATTATTTATCAATAAAATTTCATTTTCATGTATTTACAGATATTTTAAAAGCTGTTCTCAAGTTACGAGTCTCATGAAGATTCAAAAAGTGTTAGAAAAGAAATAACTGCTAGAAAATGATGCTTATAGAACTTTAAAATGTTTTAGCTTAAACGAACAACACATTAATAGAAAATTTGATTTTGTGCCTGTATACCTTTAACCATTCTTTCCGTTTGAGCCCTTGTAAAACGGTAAACAATCTAATTTGAACAATCTAATAAAAATTCTTCGATTAGAGTACCATGACATCCGTCTTTTATCAGGCGCTTTTTGGTCAGTAATGACTTGTGAAAAGACTGTCTAATTAAATAAACTTCCCTTTTATTCTAAGAAAATATCCTTGTTAGTTTCTGAGAAATTTTTTTTTTTGCTGAATGTCTACGAAAATAAGCCCAGTAAATTAACTCGCATATTTAACTATGCTAATTTAGCGGTTTGTATTGGTTTTTTCACTATACAGTTGCTTCATAATTAATATAGAATTCCCCATAATTATTCAATTATGTAAAAATATTCTTATTATTCGTCTAGGATTACTGAGTAGTTCTTTCAGTGCGGTTAGTAAATTTATTATATTTATACTTTTAAAGCTAAAAAGAATTACACCATTCAAGTGACAGTTGATATTGAACTTGACATTTTTAATATGTTTTTTGGTGCTTTTAAATAGTAATGTTTGCATCTTTTAAATACATGATGTGTTTTATTTTGCCTTTTCACAACATTTTAGATTTTTATGCGTTTTGATTTTCCGTGTTCTTATGTAATCGACCATTTTTTTAATGTCTTTTATAGGTTTTAATTTTTTAACTCTTTTTGGCGCCGTGTTTAAATTTATTTTTATCTTAAGTGTTGCAATTTATTTTTATCTCAAGTGTGTATTTACGTTTTAAACTTTTAAACTCCTTGTGTGCTTTTAGAAGACTCGGTACTTGCGTGTTTTGACTTTTTAACTCTCGCCTTTTGGAAATGGTCTTTGAATTTTTCAAAAAATACTTTTAGTATCACAGTGTGTTTTGGTGCTTTTGTGATTATGTGTTTTCGTTTTTACTTATTTTTACGTTTGCAAAAGATTTATGATTTTTGTGTATTCTCTGTGTTCAACTATTTGTTTTCTAGTGCATTATTTTAGTGTGTACTCTTTGTGGCTTTTGTTATTTGTGTGTTTATAGCACTCTGTAAATGTAGTTTTCTCTGTAGTGTTCTTTTCTTTAAATAAATTAAATTAAATAAATATTTACCTGCTCGAAAAATTTCTTTTTATTATCAGAAATAGTTTTAATCCCTGAAAGTTTTCATTGAGATTCAATTTAATATTACCTGGGGGATAAATGGGATTTACCGGACGTTTTCATAAACTTGAGTCTATCAATCTGAAAAATGTTTATACAATGGAAAAACATTATACACAAGAAAAGGAACAAAATATATATGTAGTAGTTATCTTCAGTAATCAAATATTAAGCTGCGTCTATTTAATTAAATGAACGAAAAATCAGTGCACTCCAAATATAAAGGATATTAGATAATTTAAATAATAATTTAAAAGATAACGGATACCCAAGTAATTTCTTTAAATTTAATAACTTACCCGAAAAAGGATTAAAGAGTATCTAAATTTATGTTAATTCGGTTTGAATTTTTCTCAACAGATGGGGCTAGAATTTCTAGCTTCTAAGCTTAATATCCTTTGTTTCTGGTACGTTCCGAAGGTGACACTCTTACTGGGTTTTGGCAGAAGGCAATTTTACTTTCTTTTTTTCCTCTCCATTGGATTTCTTACAAAAGACTTTATGAAGTATTTCTTATTTAGAACAGGTTTTTTTCCCTTTATTTCAATTAATGGATAAATTCAGGCCTCAGAGGGAATATTATTCGACTATTTAGTCATTCTATTGAGAGAAAATTTATCCATATTAGAACTCCGATGGCAAGTGGCACTTTGGAAAAGTATGCTAATCGAGTTCTTTTCCGCTTTTTCCATTTTATTTATTTATTTTATCTTAATGTGTTTTAATTTTTATTATGGCATGTTTTTTTTTGTTTGATTGTATCTTAATTGGTTAGTTGACTTATTGCTAACGCAATAACTGGGTGCTGCTACTTTGGCGCGCAAAAGGTATATCGTTATCACTATTGTTTACTTCTTCTGTATTTTCTTTTTTGTAATTAAATATATTTCTTTTGTATTTTATTGGAAGTTGCTGCATTTTTGTACCATTCTGTTTAATACAAAGGTTAATTTTTAATATATCTTGTTAAATTATTTCACTTGTACTTGTTCCCAAATATAAAGGTCAATAATAATCACAGTGGCACTGCTGAATCAGTGCTGCTGCTTTCTTATCATAAGAACAGAACATCTCCGCAGCATGCATTTTAGCACATAGGAAAATGAGTGTCGTAATAATAATAAAAATAAAATTAACAATTTCGAACTCATAGTCCGAAACATTGTAGCATGATGAAGTCTTAGGGCTGAATCGTCTGCCTTCTGGCACATCCCATGTCTATCCAACCGGTTCAGTTGCTGTCAAAGCATCAGGCATGGGGACATGGGGCAGTGTTCTGTCTTGACTGCACGTCCCATGTCCATCCAACCGGTTCAGCTGCTGTGAAGGCCTCAGGCACGGGGACATGGGGCGGCGTTCTGTCTTGACTGCACGTCCCATGTCCATCCAACCGGTTCAGTTGCTGTAATGGCATCAGACACGGGGACGTGGGGCGGCATTCTGTCTTGACTACATCAGCCTTTGGATTCTATGAGTAACGATTTACACACTATGCAGAAATAATGTCTGCCAGTTTGTCTGTCTGTCCATATTTTCAGTCATCAAACACTAAGTTCCCTTATTAGAATTCTCTATAGTATATTAGTTTCATTCCTATCCTGTAGACGTGAAGTCAATAAATCAGAAAATAGTGCAAGCCTAAGTCAGTTTCCAATGGACCTGAAGCGATTCAAGAAATGGGGATCCGCTTATTGAAAGTATAATTATTCAACCTATATCCAAACTCAAAGAAAAGAAAACCACTATCAAAACATAACCCTTAATGGCGATTGAGGTTTAGGCTTATGTTTGGTAGAAATGTATGTTTGAGATATATGCTGGCTATAAAGCCTCTTTGCCTCCAATTGAAGAAAAAAATTAGAGAACTAAGTCTCGAATTGAGGACTACACACACATGAGAGTCTGCGTCACCGCCCACTCCCAACGCGTTTCTGACGATTAGGCGATTGAGAAATCTAAAGTTCACTATATACACTCTTTTTCACAAAAATATTAAACTGTTGCCATTGGAGTCAAACAAAATTAATAATAATCATTTACAATGTGAAAAAGATTGAAAACATATCCATTTAAAAAGGATAATTATTTACATTTTAGCGACCAATTACTTCGCGCGACGAGCATCGTTGGAAGTCGTGACAATTCCTTGGTTGTTGTCTTTTCCAGTGAACGTTTTTTGCATCACGAGATTTACAGACAGTATGCCTGCCTAAAAACACTATTAAAAAATGAAGAAAAGAAACATATGGTGAAATTCGCCTTTATTTACCTTAGAAATTTTTATCTTACCATGCTGTATACTCTCATTGGAGAAGGGGGAAACCACGAGTACGTGGATGAAAAGACGCCGGATAAGTAATAATCCTCCACTCATAAGACGGGACGTACTTCCTGTGAGAGGATTTAGTCCGGGGCCGGCGATGGCTATTCAGAATCTACTCTCAATTCCGTCATGCTGGCTTGGTTCCAATTAACCAGGGATGCTGATCCATACTCAATATTACTTAATACTATAGGCATTTAATATTATAGGCATATTAATACTTTAGGCAAGGAGAGGCTAGCCCTTTTTCGTATCTTTCGTTTCTTCCTACAACGTGTCTAACACGTGCATTGAAAAAATTACAGAATTTTTGTTATTTAAATCCGTAATTAAGTCAACGTAACAATTACTTTTAAATACAAAAATCACTTGGGCACGCTTAAATTTCAGAAGTATCCTTTATTATCTTAAATAGATTGAAATAATAAAAAATTCCCTAAATGGGTGTTGTGATCAATGTGTTCAATACATCTTTTGGGTGATTAACCCTCTGGCCCCTCTTTATCCCGCGATTTCAGAGGGTATGAAATGAGTCTATTTTCTGTTGCATCCTGCGATGTTCGCAAGTTAATCTGTTTTCTTAGTACTATTAAAAAAGTTGCAGCATATTATATTAATAAAGGTTTGCATTTAAATAATAATTTGCTTAGTTCAACGGTATTTGAACACGTTTGCAAACGTTGCATCTAGATATTTATTTCATAGAACGTCTGTCAGAGGGGTAAGTCAGTTGTATTATGTATTGCACTTCTGTATCACTGACAATTCTTCATTATTAACCTCTAACATAAAATGTCGTCTCTGACACGTGCATCGAATTACAGAATTTTTGCTATTTAAATCCGTATTTAAGTCAAGGTAACAATCAATTTTAAATACAAAAATCACTTGGGCAGGCTTAAATTTCTCAAATATCCTTTATCATCTTAAATAGATTGAAATAATAAAAAAATATCCCAAATGTGTGATGCCATCTAATTGGGAGGTTAAATAAATCCGTAGATCAATAGGTCCAATGCATATTTTGGGTAGTTAACCCTCTGACTGCTAATCCCGCTATTTCAGAGGGTAGGAAGCGAGACAATTTTCTGTTGCATCCTGCGATGTTCGCAAGATAATCTGTTTCCTTAATTAAAGAATTGCATCATATTATATTAATAAAGGTTTGCATTTAAATAATAATTTGCTTAGTTCAACGGTATTTGAACACGTTTGCAAACGTTGCATCTATATATTTATTTCATAGAACGTCTGTCAGAGGGGTAAGTCAGTTGTATTATGTATTGCACTTCTGTATCACTGACAATTCTTAGTTATAAAGCATCACAACTGTGAGTGAATTATTATGCGACAACAATTGAAATGTTTTCCCACTAAGAACAATTCGTTCCCTCACATTCTGAAATGCGTGCCACTCAGGTTTGGTGTTCATACGTCCACTAATGTTTCTTTTCAACGCGGATACTTCAATTTTTATTTTCTAACCATCTGATATTTAAAAAATCCCCACTTCTCATTGCGGAGGGGTGGAAGAAGAAGCTTTCTCCCCTCCCTGCACGCGGAAGCTCTAACACTGACAGCATTGACGACTTTTATTGTAAATAAAAAGAACGCAAATCAAAATATAAAAGGACGTCTATCCTGTAGAATGTGGATGAAGCCAAAAAAAGTAATAAAATATCCGTAAACACTTATTTATTGCACTCGCTGACTGAAAACAAGAAAACTCACTCAGTTTGAAGCCTGCATCTGAAGGTATTAGGATACAAGTTGAAGCCCTCCGTTTCATTTATGACTTTGCTCGCATGAAATAAGGTATTGAGGTTGTCAAAAATATAGGGAAGTATGTGTTCTGAAATATATTGTGTACTGAACATGGAGTTTCCTTCCTAGAAACAAAACTAATTAAAAGCTACCCAATTTTATTGAATGAAGTGTTTTTAAAAGATGTACGAATTTATTAGTTTCCAGTTAAATTAAGTCATATTTTAATGGTACATTACGGATGATTTTGAACCTTGGGAAGATAATGAGGGCTATACCTGAATTGACACTCCATATTCCGCACTATATAACGTCACTATCGGACCCGACTTTAACCCTGACCTTATCGACCCCTGACTTTAACTCTATCGATACGGGGACGTCTGAAACATCCGTTCAAGTAAAAGACGGCGGGTGTCTGAAACATCCGAATATTACTGCACATATTTTAAATCCCTTTCGTTAAGTGTGATTGACTTCACCCCCGCGGCGCTTACCTTCTTCGTCAGAGTAGCTTGCCCAGTTATGTTTGGGAAAAAGGGGGGTATTCTTAGAATTCGGACTTTGCCAGTTGCCATTGTGCTTTTCGAGGGGCGAGGTGAATTTGCCTTATCTTTGAAAAGGGAACTCGGGTGTTCCCGTATTTTGAGGTCCCTTTATTCCAATGTTCTTAGGAATCAGACGGTTAATGTAGACAAAGGCCGTATAAAAGCTGTATCTTGAGTGGAAAGGAAACTAACACAAGTCCATTACGTCCAAAAATAATTTCTGTTCAAATAACAATATTGTAGATATAAGTTTTAATTCTTGTATCCTAATTAATTATCGCACTTTTTTATTCTGAAATGTATGAAAAATGACACAATACCTTAGATATAGAAACCTCGTGGCAGCGGATTAATTGTCTTAACAACACAATTGTATGTCAAACGTAAATGAGAATGTCATCTTAAACCGATCATGTACGGTCGCTTAACTCCACGAAAATGCCGCGATGGCTCTCCACGCCATTATATTTTTGAGGCCATCCGTTTAGGCAGGCCATTCGCGACCTCTCCACTCCACTTTACGCAAATACCATACTGACACTCCACGCCATTCAGTTTTTTGGCATCCCTTTAGGCGAGTCATTCACGACTGCTTCATTCCTTGCAATTGCCATGATGGCACTCCACATTATTCCATTTTTGAACCATACCTTTAGGCAAGTCATTCACGGCTGCTCCACGCTATGCAAATAGATATGCAATATATATGGAGACAGTTTGAATATTCCATCTTCTGTTCCACACCACACCAACTGTGACCGGTTTTTCATATTGAGATCGATTTTGGTGTGGATTAGTCGAATTTGTCTGTCATGGAGCGGTTATGAAAGATTAGCCTAACATCTGGTTACTTCTTTTCTTGCATCTTTTTTACTCCGTGCTGTGACGTCATTCACTTTTGCTCCTATATGATACACAAAAAAATGTACAAATAAAATGGGCGTGGCGTATGTGACCAACATCACGTGATTAAGATTCGACTCTATTGCCACCACTAGAAATCTGTAAATAAAATAAAAAGCAGCAAAATTTATGATTCTCGAATTATAATAAGAGTTTATGAATGAAGGTAGATGAGGCAGAAACTTTAAAAATCTCATGCATTATAGCTTTGTTCTTAGAAACTTAAATGAACGAAATTAAATTTAAATAAAAGCAAAAGAAAAGGTAGTTTGCTTAACAGGATTACATAGCTGCATAATTAATAATAATGCTATAAAGTTTAGAATCAACATGTTTTAAATTTAAACGTAAGTAATTTACACTTTAACATAAAAAGAACGACTTTATACACTTGTAACTAAAAGAACACCTTTTAAGATTAAAGTGTAAAAGCTTTATATTAAAATGAAACAATTTTTAAAAACTTAAGATATGAAATAAGTGGATTGTTAGTCACAGTAACTTCTAGTAAACACTAGACAAAAAACGCATTTAAAATATTTTTGGAAGACTGAAATTACACTTCAAAAAGTATCTCGCTATACAAATGAGTGGTGACAACATTTTAAAACTTTTTCCAACGCCAAACTTTAGAACTCTTTCCAACCGACGCCAACTCTTGTTCATTTAGAAGGTTAAAAAAATGATTTGATAACTTTTTCCTCTAGTGAATACTATCACCATAAGATGGTATGATTACGTCTGTCTCTGGTACGGTAAAATATTCTCGTTTCTATCAAAACATCGACCTTTTTTTCACTCTTGGCATGTGCAAACTAATCCGAAATTTATTCAACGTACCTTAGCATATGACAACATTTTTATTAACGGTCCCATCGGACATCTCATAGTTGCGATTCAATTTCAAGCCATGCGTGAAGTTGAAGTACGTTTCAACGGGAGGTTTGAGGGGCTGGTGGAAAAGGGATGAACGAGGTTATTCAAAACGGGTTTCACATTTTTTGCTTTGGGTTCAAGTGTCGATGCTTTTCTGCTTAACAAAAAATGATGTATTAGAAGAAGGAGTTAAAAAAATTTTGTTGATGAGCTTGTAAAATGTGGAATAATGCTTTTTTATTAATATTTTTGTCAAAAAGTTTAGGTATTGGAGGAATAGTGAAACGATGGCAGATATCGAGCCTTAAGAGAAGATCGTTGTGTAATCTGAGCGTTACAAGATAATGACAGTTTAAAAATCATAGGAAAAAAGTGGACACGAAGAAGGGACGCCTTTTTTATACTATGTTTCCTCTTCTGTTGTAAAACTTATTTTTGATCGCTAGCTCCTCTCTCTTTGGCGGAATAGGTGAATTGCATTTACTGGGCAACATTTCATTCAGGTAGGATACTCATTGTGGAAAGTCTTTCACTAGAAACTAAGAACAATATAGTACGGTTAAGGATTAAAGTACTAGGAGCAGCGTGGTAATAGTGCTAATATCCGTTTGAACTATCTGCAGCTCTGATGACAGTAAATATTCTTCTAAGCATGGACACTACAGCTTCAAGAAACCGTTCAGGAGGAATATTTGCACTTACTAACAAAATGGCAGCTCTTACCTCCCTCATATTGGAGTGCCTGATCTGTGAACAGATCTCTCCACTTCATCCCACAAATACGCCACTTCAGACTCTGACATCAGTGTAATAGAGAAGAAATTTCGACTGAGTGGAGGACTCAGATATACTTCGTGATGACTCTGAATTGCATTGTGCTGCAATTTATTGCTTTGCAGATCTTCTAGTGGTGCACACAATGCATGCCAGTAGCACAGGACCTGTTTATTTCACAAGCAATATCGATCCACTAATCAGCTTTTTGCTCAAAAGGCTTTGCTTCCATTCTTTGAAGACTTGAGACGCATGAAAGCCAGGAAGAGTAGAAATTCCGGAAGTAACTGGAACCGGCACTTCTGATGTCCACGATCCTATCGTATTGCACATCTCTCATATGTCTTGTTTTTCCCATTAACAGGCGAATTGTCACGTTTACTTATGCTTCTGACAAGGGCAAACTTTTTAACAACGAATTTTCCGAATTATTACATCAGCGCACGTGCTGCAGGATTTTGTTCGCAAATTTCTTGTAAAATGTACGAAAGTTGAAAAATCTGAGGAAAGGAAAATTGGAATCATATTTTTTACTATATATTTCAGATCTTTGTTGAAAGAGATGATTAATTTTAACTCTTCAACAGCTACGGTCGTATATAAACACCCTGCTGAGTCTGCGTGTTAACTGCCAAGAGCTTATTGGCCGCGGTGGCTTAGTGGTAAGGTGTCGACGTCGGGACCAGAGGGTTCCAGGTTCGAAACCCGATTCCACTGAAGATCCGTCGTGTATTGGACCGTTGCACGCTAAGTCACAGGTAGGGGGCCAAACGTCCTCCTGCTGGTGTGGTGTGGAAGTTTGGAGAGGTGGTGCCAGCTCAGGTGTCCTCGTCATCTGACTGCAGTTCAAAATTACGAGGTCGGTCCCAAAACAGCGCTAGCGTTGCTTCAAAATGGGAAGTTAATATAACTGAACTAAACTAAGCCAAGAGCTTATATATACATCCTTAAAAAGGTTTACAAAATATCATCCTCTATAATTTGTTGCAACGCACATAAGTACTTCCTCTCCTTTTGAAAATAATAAAGTGGCTTTGAAGAAGAATTCGCAGAGAACATACTGTATTACCGCCACGAGAAAAACCTAGACACCAGACATGTCTGTAGCGGGCGTTATGAAAACGGGATATTCCACTGCATTTTGAGGTGTAGGAAAGGGCTTTATTTTACTTGGCGCAGATAGAACCGACGGAAGTCTCGTTCCGCTTTGCACTACTGGCGAAAACGAATTCTCGCCTTGCGAAGTGCGCTCATTTCGCCAAATGTTGCGGCTGATTATATACCCGTTTACCTCCTTTCTTCGACTAGTCTGCTTGCGGCAACCCTGTGCAGGGTTTTTCTCCTGGCGATAGGCACATGTCTTAAAATGGGGGAAGGAGGGATGGATGCATCTATATGACAATGAAGGTGTATCATGTAAGATCAGGTGGTACTGGGAAGCAAATCGAGTAAGATTGCATCGGCAGTTGAAGAGTATTACATAAAAAAGTATTTAAAATTTCAGTTTTAAATTATTTTTAATAAAAATTAAATACATCTTAATTGCACCATGCTGACGGAAATAATCTAACAAATGGAGTTATATTAAAAAAATACAAACATTTGTAAAATAATATTCACATGCATCCATTTTTTTCTGAAACATTGGGCCTACACAGAATAAAAAAAGAACAGCGTAAAAATCTTTGGAATAGTTTTAAGGCCACAAAGTTTGTCCATGAAGAATGTCGAATTTTATCGAAAATAATGTATCCCCGAGAAATAGGTCAGGAGGGAGAAAGTCTTAAGGAGAATACTAGAAACAAGGTTTATCTTTTCTGCTTCGGTAGTGTGACAAACAGTCTAATATTTCACTGGCTACGACCCATTCTGGACAATTCTCTTAACGGCTGGACATAGAAAAGCTGGCGAAATAAAACTGCTGTCTAAACACCTAAAACGAGATAAACGATATATAAAAAAGTCGCTGTTATCACATTCCTGAAAAGCTAAATAAATTTAACAGTTTGTCCTGTATAACAAAACTAATAAAATTAAATTTAAAAAAAAAGTTTTTTAAAGCATACTTCTATTAATTTAGTGAAAAGTACAAACAGTTTTTATTACCAAAAATATGGAATTCGAAACGAACAAGCAAAGCACTATTATAGATAATCTGCGTAAATTGGTATTTTAATTACTCTTATGATATATTTTTATCTTTAGTAAATCGATTGAAATTTTCTTTCTAATGATATTAGCTCCTTTTAATATCCTTATATATTTGTTTTAAGTGCTTCATAATTTTCAGATTCAGTTCTGATCTGTAGATTTTTTATTACTATTTTTATTTTTAGTGCACAAATGAAACTTTGTTTTTATAATCCTGCTTATTTTTAGTCTTTTCTATATTTTAATTTCGCATAATTTATTATTATGCAAGATTTGTTCGTCAAAAACGGTTGTATCAGTTTTTTTTTTTTTTTAATTTGTCTATATGCTATCGGTTAGTTGGAGCCGAAATATAATTAAAATAATCGACTATTTGATAATTAAACTCTTAAAATTTTAAAATATTTTACCGTCACTGGAAACCACAACGGTATAAAAATGTACTCTAGTACATGGGTAGTAATTAGAGTAACTACTTAAGGCAGAGTAGAAAAATAGATACAAAACATCTTCAAGAACATAAAATTTATAAATATGAAAGAGATATATCTCCATGCGTCTATCCAAATGAACGGTTCTTGGACGCTCTTGGGAGACCAGTTACAGTTGGCAATTGACTATCAGATCAGTCACAGAACTGAACACTAGGTGACTGCAGAAATGTGACTGACTGCCACAGGAATTCGTCATATGCGTCATTTCCAGCGTGAAGTTGCTCTGTGATTGTTTTGACATAAGAAAGTTCATTGGCTGGCGCACTATCTGTAAAATTCGTGATACGTCATGCGTCATGCATGATTCAAATATTACTCATAACGGTCAACAGGACAGACGGTTGCGTATTAGCTACCCGATTTCGCACGTAGTTCTTGGCTAGTAGATATTCATTCAGAAAGAGTTTTTCTAAATATCAATTATATATTTAATTTATTGAAGCTTCAAAATTTTTTCTTAATAAAATAGGAGCCTATTATTCTATGAAAACTATTACAAAATTAGGCTTCCAGTGATACTAATTTTTTTTTTAATTTCAAATTTTTTTTCCAAAAACAATTTTAAAAACCGCCTTTCCTTTATATATCCGCGTGTAACAAAATAGCAAGATCATGAATAACCAATGCGAATAGCTCTCCTGCGACTAAGCTGAAATAAATATTAGATTTCAGTGGTCCATAGTGGTCTAATGGAGTGTCGGGGAAGGAAAAAATTATGATGCTTTTAGCGCTAAAGTTAAACGCTTATAGCTACGCAACCAAATAACATAGAGAGTTGGTTTTAGTTTCAGTTAACAGAGAAAGTTTGACATTGAAGATTGCAAATATAATTTTAAAATTTGTAATTAAGGTTCAGTCACAGTAGAATTGCAAAGTTGGTGAAAATCACTAATAATTTTGATGACGTCACATCAGCCGATGCGAGCGCACGCATCGGTTGTGAGAGGTATATTAACTGGAATTTAACAGATTAATAATGAATTCATTTGAGATTAATTAATTCATTGAGATTAATTCATTTAACAGAGGAAGGTCATAGAGCATAGGTCATAGGTCAAAGTCACATAGAACAACTTTAGTCACAGAAAGTCACAGTTGATTAATCGACTAATTAACTGTCCTTAATTAATTATTATTAACAATTGATTGAGCTGTCCTTTCCATCTATTCAATTGAGTTGAGTTGGTTTAAGTTTCATTTAACAGAGAAAGGTCATTGAGCATAGGTCATAGGTCAAAGTCACATGGAACAACTTTAGTCACAGAAAGTAACAGTTGAGTAAGGTAAGTAAGTCTACGCCCCTCAATCTCAGCGGCCGTTTCGCAAGAGACAGCCTCCCGTCGAATTTATTTTAGTTTATTATTAAGTAACGCTTCAAATTATTTCAAAACGTTGCATATTTTTTTTATCACGATAATGATTTTAGACTGGCATCCTTTCTGTAAATTGTTTGACGTAATCGCGAAGAATCACTCCGCCCTGCCGTAGCATCCGGGTTTACATAGAAGACCGGCGCCACGACAGATAGTTAGGCACTGTGGCCCCCGCATAATAGACCCTATTACGAGCGGCTCATGCGACGACCCCCCGTTTTACCGGGGTACCACCTGTCATCGGAGATGGGACCTAAGAGCCACATCTCCATTATTGCACCCTCAAGGGAAGCGAGAACCTATTTACATGTACGGCAGTTGCTTGATGTAAAGAATATATGCGCATAGAAATCAATAGCTGAAGCAACCATTCCAGACGAAGACAAAACATCCGAATAAAACCTTAAATATTATTATACAGAGACGTTTTGACTAGAAGTATGAAATTTTTTTGGACCCTGGGTGGGTTACAGTTCAGAGTTAACATGATTATATGTATATTCATTTACTAGCTGTTGCCCACAACTTCGCGCGCGAAGAATTTAAATTGTTACTTTTTATAAATTGACGAATGTAAATGTTTCGTTATATGTAGAAAGGGGAAATTAAAAGTTCTGATGGTTGTTAATACATAACTGGACGACTAACAGAAGTGTTCTGTATATGTGTCTGCTGTTACAGTTAGGTAAATTGTTTATATATGATAACACACTTTTGTATACGACGTTTTTTTTTCACGTTTTCTGCACCGATGTATAGGTTTAGTGGGCTGGACATACGCGAACATGCCACATATAGTTACCAACAGAAAAAAATATGATTTTTCCAAATGTACGCCTGCCCCTTTGAGTGTCTGACTCCTGAGCCTGGCAAATGCTAATTTTAAAGGGAAGTGTTACCTTTTGAACTGAGATGGTAAATCCTTCGGTATTATCGGAATGCGTAGAATTTAGCACTCTCACCTCTCGCTATGCCAGTCATATCAGTACCTAGAAGGACTTTTGGTTTTAAGTGTGTAATTTGAAACCGTGTGCCATTGCGCAGTCTCGGTATATCGAGGTTAAGTATGAATAGTTCTGGCACACCGAATTTTAATTTCTGTTTGTCGGAAGGTATCCTTGACAATTCTATGTTGTTGAAGAACTCTACAGGATATGATTTTACTTGTTAGTGCCCATTACCGTATCTACAGATAGATATTCTGTAATACATCCCTCCGTTTGTGAAGCATTTTTTTCATTTATCTGACCTAAACTTTCATTAGTAGTGCCAAAATTACCCAATCAACAAACAATCTCTATTCCTCTTATTAGCTTGTAGGGAAGGATAAACATCAGTTCCTCTGTACTGTGAACAATTTTGAAAAAGTCCCAATTTAATACACTGTTTGAATCTCTGGCAAACGCTAAATCTATTTGGCAACTGTATCAAGAGCCAAGTTCGAATCAGTTCTTTCTTCAGTAAACAAAACGTTGAATTCCGTGTTCATTGGGTTTATGCAATCCTTTCTTTTTAAATCGGTTGAAAGAAGTTCTTAAAGCATTAAAATGCGAAATGGAACTATTGTAATTAGCTAAATCGTTTGGTTTAGAAATTAACCGGTAGTGATTATCCAAATCGTTTGGTTACAAATTTAACAGACAAACAAATCTTGGATGTCGATAAAAAGAGCGATAAAGAATTATTTTGGCAACTTTTCCACTAAATTAGGCTCTTATTTTAAATAAATATTGAACGATAATTTCCTTTAGTTATAATTAACTTTAGTTTTTAAATTTTAATCCAAAAACTCTTGAAACTATGTCATATCTATCATTAGTTTTCTGTCCCAGCGTCTATTTTTCAGTTATTATTCCACAAATTAATTATTTATTTATTTTCTCAGCAAGATCACGTGATGCTTGACTTTAAAAATAATTCATTTCAAATGCTTGCTTTTTTCTGAAAGATCACGTGACATTTCATTTTGTTTACGCATTCCTTAAGGATCACGGGACAGTTGATTGAAAAATAAAGTAGTAATCTTCATCGCAATTCGCTTGTTAATTATTTAATTGTTATCTGTAATCAAAAATAATGAATTTGACATGATGTCACCTACCCTATGTCCGTTCCTGGGTTTCAAGCTACGACTCTGCCAATTTTCATCCAAATCGGTTTGGTAGTTTTGCCGTGAATGCGTAACAAACAGACAGAGACACTTTCGCATTTATTATATTATACGGATATGTGGAGGAGATGTGGAACATAGCCACATACACACATATCCACATACACACATACCCACAATGACTTTTATTTATATTAAGATAATAATGTTCATTGTTATCTATAGAGATATATATAACAATGCATGACAATTTTATTAAATAATAATGAAATATTATTTATTAAATTGCTAAATAAATAATTAAATATGTAATATCAATATTTATTCATATTAAATAAATAACTAGAGTGTTATTTATTTATTTATTAATATGATTAAATGATGCATTTTTAATTATTCATTCGAAAACTAGCAAGTTTGCAATGAATTTTTTCAAGAGGAAGCAAGAAAACTTCATCATAGAAAAGCAAAACATACAATCGATAAATTCTGAAAACAGTATTTTTAAATTAAGTAAGAAATCTTGAAAAAGATTCCTGTAAAAAAGTCAACATTACTTCTTTTAAAATTGTAATTATCTTAACAAATTTATTTTATAAAATAAAGTTTTTCTAAAAAATTCCTTCTTTCCTTGCACAGAATTTAACAACATTTTTCATTTCAAATTGTATGAAATTGAATTTTCTTTGAAAAAAGCTTTTTTCCGAAGAAATTTGATTCGTCAGTCTTAAGCAGAATAACAAAATCAAAATTTCTTTCATTATTCTTCTAGAAATTCTTTAATAGAGTTTTAAAATATTTTTCAATTAAAAACTTAGCGAATTTCATGTTAAATTTTAAACTGCAAGCAGGGACTTTTACAGATGAAAGTTTTTGAACTTATAACAAAAATGTTTTTATAATTTCTCAGCAATATACCTTATCCTTGAGGCACGCAAAAACACCCACACACAAATTTGAATGGTTATAAGAACATTAACAGCAAATAATACCATTAGAAATCAAATTTCAAACAATTAATTAAAAATTAAAAATATATCAAAAGTGTAATTAAAATTCCAATTTGCATAGACTACCTATAATAGTGCTTTGCTGGTTTGTTTTGAATTCCATATTTTTGATAATACAAAGTGTTTGTACTTTTCAGTAAATTAATAGAAGTATGCTTTTAAAATCTTTTTATAACTTTTATTTTATTAGGTTTTCTTATACAGGACTAACTGTTAAATTTACTTAGCCTTTCAAGAATGTGATAACAAAGACTTTTATATATCTCGTTTGTCTGGCTTTTGGTGTTTAGACAGGTTTTATTTCGCCAGCTTTTCTGTGTCCAGCCGTTAAGAGAATTGTCCAGAATGGGTCGTAGCCAGTGAAATATTAGACTGTTTGTCACACTGCCGAAGCAGAAAAGATAAACCTTGTTTTTAGTATTCCCCTTGAGACTTTCTCCCTCCTGACCTATTTCTCGGGGATACATTATTTTCGATACATTTCGACATTCTTCACGGATAAACTTTGTGGCCTTTAAACTATTCCAAAGATTTTTATGTTATTCTCTTTTTATTCTGTGTAGACCCAATGTTTCAGAAAAAAATGGATTTATGTGAAGTTTATTTTACAACCATTTCTTAGATTATTTCCGTTAACAAGAAATATTAAAAAAAATTCGACAGTATTTCTTTTTAAATTTTAATCATCTTAAGAGTTGCATTTTTTTTAAAAAAAATTTTCCTTACACAGAATTTAATAGACAGTTTTCATTTGAAATTGTATGAAATTGAGCTGTCTTGAAAAAAAAATTCTTTTCAAAGAAATTTTATTTCTGAGTCTTAAGCAGACTAACAAAATCAAAACTAAAATTTCTTTCGTTTATTATTTTTCTAGAAATCCTTTAATTGGACTTTAAAATATTTTTTTTCAATTAAAACCTTTCATGTTAAATTTAGAACTGAAAGCAGGGATTTTTTTTCAGATGAAAGTTTTTGTAGTTATTAAAAAAAATGTTTATAATTTCTTAGCAGTATACCTTACCCTTGAGGCACGCAAAAACATCCATACACAATTTTGAAAAATGAAATGAAATAATCATCGTTTTCAGAATGAACTTAAATAAGTATGAGTCGTATTAAAACTAATAACGTTAGATTTACGAAAATAATCCCACCTTTTACAGACCCATTTAGTATTAAATTCCCAAAATAAATATATATAAAGAAAAATAAAATTTAGAATAAACAACATAATTTAATAAAACGACAGCTATACAAGATCAATTTATAGAGACCGGAATTTAAAAAAAAATAGAGTTAAAAAATTAGTAACATATACAAGTTGAAAAATTGTTATAAAGGATTTTCATCAAAGTTTTGAAAACTGAATTTGGATCAAAATATACAGTGATATAAAAAATCACACATTCATTTATTAATTAGAATAATTTTGTTAAAGAACGTTCCTTACCATTAAAATTATCTTAACCTGTACTTCCACCAGATTCCAGAATTTATAGAAGTTTCTTCAAGAAGTAAATGGTATTTTTGTAGTTTCATTCAAGAAATCCTTTTTTTTTTGAAGAAATATTATGTATATGTATGATACATTATCCGAATATGATTTGTAGAGTATACACAAATTCAAAGAAGAGGAAGTCTCTGTAGAATGAAGCACTGTTTATTTTATTCAATCATTCTTTTATGGTAGATTTCAGATAATTATGAGAGAGATCAAGCCATGATAAAAAAAATATAAAGAGACGCAAAGCGCAGTCACCGGCGATGGTTTAAACAAAGGAAGAATTACGCCAAAGCAGCGCGTCTGGTAGGAAGGTTACATGTTTTTAAAAGAGAAAGATAGTGGCCGTCAAGCCCTTTTATACTGCTGAGAAACGGCAAAATCCCCAAACGTTACTGCCGGTCGAATCCAGATTTTAGAGAATTACAGTCACAGTTATTCTTATACTAGAGCTATACTAGAGCTTAAGTAGAAATAATTTTATGAGTTAAATGTTAGGAAGCATTTTTTTAAATAGAAAAATGTGAAATCATTATATATATGTATATATACAAAAATGAAACGAAAAGACAACAAAAAGAAGACAAAAAACTTAACAAATATCAAGGCAAGCTGCTCATCAGGAGGGGAGGCCCGCTTATGATATTAATTAGTGCTTTTTTTTGCTACATGACACACGAAAAACCGATGTAATTTTTAATTTTGGTTTTTCGAATATATATGGTTGCACCCTAAGTGTAAAAAATTAAACAAAAAAATTATAAGAGAATAATGTTATGACTATTTTAAAAGAACATTATAGATAAAAAAGACGATCCTTTGAAGGATATTTTAGTCTATGCTTAATATATATTAGTGTATTATATTTTTAATTCATTGGTGTTTTACATTGTTTTCATAGTTTTTGGTGTGTTTTATTTTTATTATCTATAGTATTTTCAATTCTTTAGATTTTATTTTAGATTTGGTTGCTTGTATAATCAATGAATTTTTAGTTTATGAATTGCATCATGATATGTCTATGTATATATATATATATATATATATATATATATATATAATAAAAATATAAATAAATATAAAAATATATATATATATATATATATATATAAGCAAAACAAGACGACATGTATTTTTCATGTCGAGAAATTATTGTGATTCCTTTATAATAGGTTTTAGCTTGACATGGAAGACCCCCTTCTTCTCCTACGAAACCAGTGCCCAACGCATATAATCCTAGTAAATTTAGTACATTTTTACATAAGTACTAAAGATGAACATCAAAAGTAAATAAGACTAAAAGGGAAATTTCCCAACTTAAATATATTCCAATATGTAACTGCAAAATATATGTGTTTTAAGCAATCCAGAGAAACATTCTTTCATTTAATTGAAATCAAGATATTTGCAATCCAAATATATCCTACGCGAAAATAAAACCGACCCCAAAAACCGGACGCTTAAACAAAGCTTTTGATCATTGATAAAAACAATCGGTTTTCTTTCTGACTGGTGATCTAAAGACACTGCCTTTTTTCGCTTGTCCATTCACTGTCCTCTGTGGGTACAATTTCATGGTACATTTTCCTTTCTTCTGCAGCGGAATGGGAAAAGCTATTCTTGAGACAGCACTCATCTTTCGGGACGACAGTTCTTCCACACCTTTCTCTTTTCTCACCTGCACGCTCCGTGATCCAGAAAGTTTCTATTCTTTGACAAAAGGAAGCTGGAAGTTTCGATTTTAAAACCGGCTTCGGTCCGCGCGGATATTGGTTTTCTCCCGATGTTATCATTTCTTCTAAGTTTGCTATGTACGACGGATCTGTGTACAGTTAGTGTGTGCCTGCGTCTTTTTTCCATTTTTCTGAAATATGGAATGCAAAACAGAAGGACGCATATGTATATGCACGCATGGCATTGAGTTCATGTTTAGGTTATAGTTCTGATTCTATCGCAGTTCCATATTAACATGAGATGGCATTTCTTATGATCAAGAACCTGAAATAGGATTCCTAGAATTTATAATAAAAGATATGATAACGGTATTCATGAATATTTAGTAGACATAAATTATATAGGTTTCCTCTTTATAAAGTCTTAATGCAGCTGCTACATGTTTCTAACGAAAGCTTCGAAGAATTAAAAATTGCGCTCCTTTTTTGGATATTAACTAAAAACAATGCGACAAACTCTGCGTTGAGTATACATTGATGAAGGAAATTATATCTAAACTAACATAGTTCTAAGGAATTTAAACAGATATTTATTCCAATGTCTTGTTTAGGCTCTCGCTTTTTCAAATGAAAGGAATTTATTATAAAGAAATGGAATAAAATTCATTCATGAATTATATTTTTTGTAGGATAAAGTTGTAACTAGGCTTATGTGCTAGTCCTTATAGAAAATAATTATAAATTTGAATTTCTTACTAAACAGTTATTGGTAGGAAATTTATCAAAGAGTTTCGATGTTTTTCTTGTACGAACATTGTCTGCTCGATAATTACCAATGCTGATTCCATTTATGAATGGTGAAATAAAAGGGTGACATTTCATGTCAGATATGTAATTTTTTTAATGTAGAAAAAGACGCTCCATACCTCATAGCCACTGATTAAAGAATCTTTGATTCCGATTCCATGTGTAGGGGGATGGAGTGGAGTTCAGTATCGGAACATGACCCTCTAAACTTCAGAATCACATAATCGTACCATAGCAAGGAAGGAAATTTTGTTGTCATTCTTCAGTTCAAACCCAAAAATTTTGTTTTTAATTTTCGATGTAAAATAAACTGATTTAAATATTCGTTTTCTTCTTTAAAATTCCCCATTATATATATATATATATTTATTGGATTGCCTATTTCATTAATTTTAATAACAACAGTGTTCTTTCACTTGTTGACATATAATGCTTAAACTTGATTTTTTGTTTATGGTATCTTTAGTAATTTCAATTTATTAGATTTTATTTAAAATTGATGTATTGTTCAAATAATGACTTTTTAGCATAGGATTTAATTCTTAATATGTTTTGTTTACTTTATTTCTGTATGATTATATACTATTTATATTTGGATTTATATTATATATATATATATATATAGGGGAATTTCTATTTCCGTTTCTAGGTTGCCCTTTTTCATAGTGTAATAGTTGTTAATCAAGCTATCTTTTGTATTTCATTTGTATGATTATTGATAAGGTAACTTTATTTTAATTTTTTTAGATTAATATGTGTATATATTGAAAATATAACTCATGTTTTTTGATTATTTTAAATATTTAACTATATAGATATTTAATTATAGATATATATGTAAGGTAACATCATTTTATTTTTAATTTTAATTATTAGTTTAATAAGTGTTTATATTGAAAATGTTGCTTGCATTTTGATTGTTTAGAATATATATATATATATATATATATATATATATATATATGATGTGGTTTTGATGTTTTCTTCTGTTAATATATATGTATAAAACTTTTCTGCATATTTCAAGCAGACAAATAAATATTAAGAAATCCTATCTGTTCTAATTTTGAAATTTCAGTAAAAAATGAAAACTGTCAAACCATAAATAAGATGTGTTCCCTGCATTTTCCATAATATTGGGAAATGCAAGGAACACATTCGATTGAAAAATTTAAAAAATTCAAATGACTTTATTTAAATTTTTTTCGAAATTAAGAATGAAAATAATTTTAAAATAAATTTCTGATTAAAAAAATATATTGATCTCGTTCCCGACAAAACCAACTTCAATGGCCAATGAAATTTATAATTCGAGAAACATTTGTACACTTCTACATCAATGATAAATATAAACACTATATATAACAGTCTCTAACAGTAAAATTAGATAAACTAAAACTAACAACAAATTTATTACATTCATACCCTCCATAACAGAATCCTAACCACATATATGTACCATATACGAATAACCAAAACACACCTTCATTTTAATGAAATCCTTGATATTTCTTGAAATCAAGGTATTTTCAATCCAAATATGTACCTACAAAGAAACAAAACTGACTCCAAAAACCGCACAGTTAAAAAAAGCTTCTGACCATCGATAGAAACAATTGCTTTCCTTCTTTCAGAGGCCATCTCAGGACATTGTCTTTTCTCGCTTGTCCATTCGGTCTCCTCTACAGGTCCAATTTCATGGTACGATTTCCTTTCTTCTACTCTGGAAAGGGAAAAGCAATTCTTGAGACAGCACTCATCTTCCGGGACGACAGTTCTTCCACCCCTTTCTCCTTTCTCATCTGCACGCTCCGTGATCCAGAAAGATTCTATTCTTGGACAAAAGGAAGCTGGAAGTTTCGATTTTAAAACTGGCGTCGGTCCGCGCGGATATTGGTTTTCTTCCGATGTTATCATTTCTCCTGTGTTTGCTAGGTAACGACGGGTCTGTGTACAGTTATTGTCTGCCTGTGTCTTTTTTTTCATTTTTCTGAAATATTGAATGCGAGTGTGGGTCTCATATGTGTATGGGATGATGGGATTGAGTTCATGTTTAGGTTATTGATCAGGTTCGTATCGCCGTTGGATATTAATATGCGAGAGCATTTTTTATGTTAAGAACGTGATCTCGGATTCCTAGAATTTATGGTAAAATATATTTTAACAGCATTCATGAATATTTATTAGACATAAATTATATAGGTTTCAACCTTTATAAAGTTTTAAAGCAGTTGCTACAAGATTCGAACTAAAATCCAAAGAATAAAATCATTAGTGCCTTTATGGATATTAGCTGAGAGGAATGTTTGGAACAATTCGGTTGGTATTCAAAATAAACGTTATATGTAAATTCATAGCACTCTAACAAATGTATACATGCTTTTAAATAAAAGTCTTTTAAATTAAAATCTTTAAAAGCAATGTTGGTTTAGGCTCTCGGAATTTCACTGAAAGGGATTTATAACAAAGAAATGGAAAAAAATCACGATTTTTTTTATCTTTTGGTAGGATGAAGTTATAATCAACCTTATGAACCCATCTTCAGAGGAAATAATTGAAAATTTTTAACATACTAGATATTTATTTGAATGAAATCAAGGAAATAGTTTCGTTATTTTCCTCTTATACAAATACTGCGTTAATGGCTCGAGAATTACAAATTTCAATCCCGTCTATTGAGCATGAATCAAAAAATGGTATACCTACACCAGAATTCAACTCTCTAAACCTCAGAATCTCCCTATCGTATCAAATCAAGAAAAGAAATTTTGTCCTCGTTCCTCAGAGGAAACCGAAAAATTTTGCTTTTCGGTTTTTATTTAAAAATAGACTGGCTTGATCATTCATATATATCTTTTAAATTCATCATCAAAGCTTTTTTGCGTGTATCAAATAGACAGTTAAGTATCAAGAAGTTCTTTTTGTTCTCAGTTTGAAATTTCTTGTTCCTCAGAGGAAACCTAAAAATTTTGCTTTGCGTTTCTTAGTTAAAAATAGACTGGATTGATTATTCATATATATGTTTTAAATTCATCGTTAAAACTTTTCTACATGTATCAAATAGACAGTTAAATGTCAAGAAGTTTTTTTTGTTCTTAGTTGAAATTTCAGTACAAAAGATTAACGTAATCAAGCCATGATAAAGGCTGTCTGAAGTGCTCAGGTAGAACTATTTCATGTAGTCATATCAAATGAAGTAAAAAATCGAAGTGACGTAAATAATTTAATTAAAATGGTATTTTTTCGGAATTAAGGATTATTAAAAAACAACTAAATTGTTTACTCATAAAAAAAGGCTCAAAAATAAAATTATGGTTAACAGCAATGATAATTTGTCTAATAATCAAAAAACTTAAAATATAAATCAAGATAATATCAACGTTTTTTTTATATCGATTCCAGAATTTTTCAGCACGAAGAAGCCAAAAACAGAATAATAAAAACTTCTCACAAATGCCTGGCGCTAAACAAGCTCTCGATCCCTGACAGGATCAATTGATCTACCCATCCCATGGGCCATTTAAACTTCAGCCTCTACCGACACATTCAGTATCCACTCTGGGTTCACTTTCATGGTATGTTATGCTTACTCCGCACTCAAAAATAAGAAAGAGCAATTCTTGAGACAGCACTCAGCTTTCGGAAGCAATGTTTATCCATCATTTTTTGTTCCTCATCGTCACGTTCCATGAGCGAGAAAGAATCTATTCTTAGACAAAAGGAAGTCGGAGTTTCCCTCTAGAAAACGGGCTTCGGTCAGGGCTGATATTGGTTTCGTCCCGGTGTTCTAATTTTTTCTATGTTTGAAAGGTAACGATGGAACTGCTCAGTTATTATCTGCCTAAGTATTTTTAAATCAATCTGGAATATAAAAGAGATAGATTTGGGCTCATATGTGTATGGATGGAATGTATTGTTCTTCTGCTTACGGTATTGATCAGATTCTATGGCAACTTAATTTTAATATTGGAATAAATTGTTTATAATCATGTGCATGAACTGAGATTTTTTAAAATTTGTTATAAAACATGTATTCATTTTTCAAGAATATTTATTTTTCAGTAATTATAAAATTTTCCTTTCAATAAGGTTCTAAAATCTGATATTTTAGACTGCGAACGTAAAAGTCTAGAAAATTAAGAATATCTTATTTAAGATTAATATTGATAAATGATAATAATAAATATAATAAATGATAGTAGATAGATAATAATAATAAATTATAAAAGGTCGATATTAATCTAATAAACCCGCTCTCACATGAACGCATATTATTCTTATTTTGTTCTTTACGATTTGAAATGAATAAAACGAAATATTCGATGGAAACGAATGGAAGTTTAGAAGAAAGATTAAGCAGACCATTCAGTCACTCGTAGAATATAATAATATTTTATTCCACAACTAAATCAGTACAAAAACCAAATTGTTTATATAAATATCTTAAATTTTGTTGTCACGTTATTTAATTGTGGTACCAGATGTAGATGACGACTCAACAGCCAACAATTAAACCATGAAACTTCCACAATACACAAGCACATAAATGAAATTAACAAAAAAAAAACATAAAATCACTGTCATCTCTGGATTTTCGTGACTCCGATTTAAAACTAAAGTGTTCACATAAAAAAATATTCCACTCCAAACTTTGCCAGTCGTCAATTTTTCAATGATTTCCTTAAAACTTTCCTTCAAAGTCATTCTTCGGCCTGCCCAGTAATTCTGCATGCCAAAAATGATAAAAATTAAAATCTTCAAGGATAAGTAATTTCAGGAAGTAAAATCATGAATCATAATTGAATGTTACGTTATAGAAAAAAAGGCCTCACGAAGTGAAGATTCTGAAATGGCAGAGATCGCCATATTAAAAATTTTGAAAATTTAAAAAGGCGTTTAATTATACAATTTTATTTCTTAAATTTAATTATTGATACATTTTGGGTCCATACATGTTAATAGATTCAAAGTAATAATATTTTAATATTTTAGCAGTAACATCTAAAGCAATACCATTTTAACAAATAAACATTTGAAAAGAAACAATTACAATACCTTTGTTTAGTACCTTAGGAAAGTCACAAAACGCACTTGCCTATTCCAGAAATTTGCAATACAAAGGAACTACCAACCGGAGAATAGAAACCCTCTTCACGAAACCAGATGTTTAAACAAAGCCTTCGATCATTGACAGAATCAATTGGTTTTCGTTCCAGCTGGCCATCTGCGGACGTTGCCTTTCCTCACTCGTCCATTCACTCTAAACTCTGGGACCAATTTCATGGTACGGTTTGCTTATCTTCTGCGATGGGAAAGGAAGAATAACTCTTGAGACAGCCCTCAATTCACAGGGTGACATTTTGCCCTTTCTCATCAATGCGCTTCGTGAGCCAGAACGATTCTATTCTTGGACAAAAGGAGACTGGAGTTTCGATTTTAAAAGAGGCGTCGCCCGCGCGAATATTGGTTTTCTTCCCATCTAGTCTTTTCCTTTTTAAGGACAAAACGTATCTGTGTACACTTATTGCCTGCTGTGCCTTTTTCCATTCATCTGGAATATAAAATGCGATATGTAAGGGCTCATATGTATATGGACGGATGAGATTGAATAACTGTTTAAATGATCAATCTGATTCATATTGCATTTGCGTATTAATAATCGAAATTTTTGTGACCGATAATAACGTGAACTGGGATTCCTAGAATTTAGGATAAATGACATGCTGTCAATATTAATGAATATTTATTAGTCATAAATTCTGTAGATTTCTCTTTTATAATGTTTTAGAATAGCTAGCTGATGCCCCAGGCTTCGAATGGAAAACAGGAAGAATAAAAATTGTGCGTCTTTGATGGATATCATTAAGAGATTCGATGTCGAACTCTGTGATAAATATGCAAATTGATAGGATTCTATGAAATATAAGCACACTCCAATATCTGGCTTAGTTCTCAGTATTTTAAAATAAAGCGTAGCATTGATAAACCGCTTAACGTTTGGAGAGGAGAATGAAAGAACCATACTACTGAAAGTCGCAAAATCTTACATTAGTTTATTCCTAAAATAAAACGGAACTAAAAGCGGTAATTGTAGATTTATAACATCTAGGAGAGGGTTGCCTAATTTTTACCGCCGCCTGGATTGGACCGGCATCATTACTTCAATTCTATAAATATTTGGACTGTCAATTACCAAATTAAGTTGTAACGTTATAGTGGGATGTATGAAATAATTTTTTAAAAAGCTCTACCTGGATACAGTTGTAAAACAAGTGATTACAATTAGGTTTCATCCAATAATTATTTTAACTAAAGACAAAAAGCCCTTAGGCTGTTTTAACCTTTTCGCGTGGTTTGTGACATACGCTGTCACATGCGTTACAGTCCCTTGTGAAGGTCATGTGACATATCTCAGAATCCCATGGAGAGAAGGAATTTTCACCGTACATGTGGTCAGCTCGTTTAGATGGAGACACAACAAGATAATTGGCCATTAACTCTTCAGGGAGGCACTTTGACGAATGACTCGAAGCCCGGGGGTGTTTTCGCTTAATATAGGCGTTGAGACTCATTGTCATTCTCCCTTGCTGTTCATCAGTTTCCCCAACCTGTGTACTTTTAAAGAGAGACGAAAGGTTCAGCTATCAACAGAAGACGTTCCTTTTCATCATTCACCATTTCTCACAATGACTCATGACCAACCCTCTCAAGGTCGCCCTGACCCCAGGGCCAGAGAAATAGGTCCTGCTGACCCCTCTTCTCGAACCCCGTAGTGACATTTTCTTATCCCCTTGAGAAAGGCACGTTCTAAATGAACCCCCAGACGAAGTCGTTTTCAAAATATTCAGTCCATGCGAAAAGGCTAAATTAAATAGAAAAATATGTTATTATATACACGGATAGGAACTCTGTTTGGTTTGTTGACAAAGGTTGCTGGTTTGGAACATTAAAATCATTCGGATAATTATCTCAAAACTTCAAGAATTCCTCATAAAGCAGTTTATCACCATTAGTATTCGTCATAAATTGTAATTGGAACAAGTCAAAGCAGAACCCAATAAAAGAACACTAAAGCCATAAAATGTTGGATCTAAAAGCATTAATCATGTTAAAAAGCATTCAGTGTTTTGAAATATGTTAAATATTAATAATAAACTGAAAAATCAGATATTTATTTAATTGTAAGAGAGCTATTAAGATATTCACACTGATTATTCATGGTCTTGCTATTTTGTTCATGCGATTATATAAAAGAAAAGCTTTATTTCAAATTTTAAAAAAAATTAATTTTGAAAAATTTGATAGAAATAAAGCAAGCGTTTTACGGAAATAAAAACGATGTCAATGAAAAGGACATTTTTAATTTTCAAAGTGGTGTAAAAAGGTGTTTCCCCAATAATATGCTTCAATGTTTTAAAATTCCGATTAATTTTTAATTAATTAAAAATTAATTATAATTTTCAAAATTCTGTAAACGAGCACCTACTGCCCAAGAAGCAACAACGTGCCATATATTTTAGATTTAGGTTCAACAGTCGGGACGTATAGAGAGTTTTCATCGATTTTTCTATAACTTAGGTCATAATTTAAAGATTAGGGCATGCAATCCTATAAATGATAATCTGTTAAAAAAATATTCGCAAACGTTTTCACACGAAACACATGAAAGAAAGAACAAGCAAAAACTGTTATTTCACCGTAATTTCAGAAATTACAACTAAAATAAACCTGTAATTGGAAGAATAAAACTTTCTTATGAAACGGGGACACTCACACAAAACTTTCGACCATTGCCAGAGTTGGTTCTCGTTGTGATTGGACTTCTGAAGACACTGCCTTTCCCTCTCGCCCATCCATGATACCCTCCAATTTCAAGGTACATTTTGGTTCACTTCTGGCCTGGAAGAGAAGAAAGTGCAACTTTTGAGACAGCGCTCATCTTCCAGGATGACAGTTCTCCTTTCCCGTCTACACGTTCTATGATCCAGAAAGATTTTATTCTGATAAAACTCTTATAAAACTGGGCAGTCAATCCAAACTTTGGACCATTGTCACAATTAGTTTCTTTTGTGACTGGCCATCTGAGGACACTGCCTTTAACGATCGTCCATTCATTCCTCCTTCCACTTTCGTGGTACATTTTGGTTCACTTCTGGACTGAAAAAGAAGAAAGCACAACTTTTGAGACAGCGCTCATCTTCCGGGCTGACAGTTCTCCTTTCCGTTTACATGCTCTATGATCCAGAAATATTTTATTCTTAAAAAGGAAGCTGGAATTTCGATTTCAGAGACAGCATCGGTTTGCACTGATATTGTCTTTCTCCCGATGTTATCTTTTCTCTTCTGTTTGAAAGGTTTACGTGTTGTTATTGCTATCTTATGTTTTTCCATCTTTTCTAGAATATGGAATGTGATAGAATGGCATGTAATATGTATTAGATATGAATTGCATCGTCCTCCATCTTTATATTTTCTAAGATCAAAGGTAAGAAAACGAAGTGTCCGGAAAAATTGAGAACTGTTAGGCATCGATGTTATCGACAAGAAAAATTGGAACTAAATTGAGAGATAGGATTGAAAGAAATACTCATATACGTATGATAATTAATATTTATTAGGAAAAGCCTACTGTTAGATAACACCAATTATTAAATAATACCTATAATTAGATAATGTCAAATTATTAGATAAATCCGACTATTAATTAATAAACGATGAAAGTGAAGAGTTGGATTTAAGCAAATGTTTGAATCATTAAGAGAATTTAATTCTCTTAATGATTTTTCTGAAATATATGACCAAGAGCCACCCAGTAACAATCTGGAAAAACAAAAAAAATCAGGTTAAGACTCTTGTGCAATAAATAACCAAATACAAATGTCATTTTGAGATGTAGTTCGCAAAACAATGCAGGGAAAAAATTATGCAAATACTGCATTTTCCTAAAATAAGTTGTTGGTTATACGACAGTTAATGGGTTTTTTTTGGATGTCAGATTACATGGATTTTGGTAAAGTTTCCATTGCTTATCCGAAATGTAAAAAAAGTAGTTTTATGTTACCTAAGTTTAGTTATTTTACCTAATTAATTTAATTATGCATTTTGTTAATTGATTTAATCCTGCATTTTCCAAATTGTTTCCTAATTGAATAACTGTGTCCATTAAAGTCTCGAAAGAAATCGGAACTAAAATTGAAAATTGTTTAATATATTTAAGACATATTTTAAAACTACATAAGGATTATTTTTTATATGTTTTATAATTTTTTGCACCAGAGGAGGACGAAAAAAGTGGGAACATTTTTCGAATATCTTTTAAATACCTACTTATATACAAGGTATCTACTCTAATCGTAGCCCAATAGCTAATTCATAAGCCGTCAGAGATATGTATATTATTTATTCCTGACGAAAAAACGCTTCAATTTCCGTAAAATATCACATATTATATGCATTATTTTAGTCAATATAAGCACTGATGAAAATATTACGAAATCTAGATTTTTCTGCAGTTCTCCTTTCCTATGAATCATATTAAATAAAATATTTTCAACACATTAACATTTTAAACAAAAATAGTTCCGAAATTATCCAACTAAAACTGAATGAACTATAAAGCTTTAAATTTAATTATTTTAAGCCAATCAGCGTGCACCTCGAACAGCATCCGCCCGTTGATTGGCGGATCTTCCTTGAGGCGGTCATTGAAATGGTCTAAAATCATGATATTCAAAGCTTGGCAAGTTTTAGTCGTAGACGAGTGGAAACTTTTTTAAAATAATAAATATTTAAAAAACTTTTAAAAAAACGCTTTTACCAATGCATTAAAAAAGAAAAAATAATTTTTTCTCAAAAATCTGGAGGTCAAAACAAAAATCGGAAAATCGTGAGGCGCAGGTTGAAAAGCTGTGAGTAAATTAGAATTGTAATCACATTTATAATATATTTTATATGATGAATTTTTATTAACATTTTGTTTCTTATGATAATCATTGTGGTTTTATATCTTTCTCCTATTGTTTTTAGGGCCTCGCGCTTTTACAATTTTTGTTCTGACTTCCAGATTTTTGAGAAAAATTATTATTTTCTCTTTTAATGCATGGATGAAAGAGGTTTTTTGAAAGGTTTTTTGTATTCTTTATTTTCTAGTTTTTAGTCTTCAATTTATGCCATAAGTCTGTTTGTACTGATGGATATCTTGATCGTACACTTGTTCACGTCTGAAGAGTGGCCATGTGATATCCGTGATGTATCCAATTGAGCCATTGAGAAGCCCTTTCGCAACGCCTATATTTGATCTTAGCATTACTTTAGCACCGCTGAAGAACTCTAGTTCTTGAAAAATACTATAGATGTCGCCCCTGAAACCTACCGAGTGCAAACGTAATTTTGCGATTTTTTTTTAAAAAATTGATACTTGAGAGCTCTAAAATTACTAAAATATTGCTTTGTCATCAAGACCCAATAAATATACAAAATTTCAGAACTCTGGTGCATTAAGAAGTGAGTGAAAAATTGATCACAAAATTCCAACCTTACATACTATATACAAAACATGAAACATTTCGAACTTAGTAAAAGAGTTTAAAAAATATTAGTGTGTTAATAAAGTTTTACAAAATGTGATAAAAAAAGTCTTAATTTTTTTCAGCAAAACATTTATTGACTGAAACAACATAAAATATAGCCTTTTGCGACATTTAAAGCATTTTTATAGTTAAAAGTATATGACTATCTGTAACATTTTAGAATAAAGCTGTTGGACCACGATTAGAATTGACACCCTGTATATAAGGAATTTTATGATAAAATAAGCAATAAGAATGTGCTATCACGTCTGAATTTTTATAATCGCAATTCAATACTGCTCTGGCTTAATCATAAAGTTTTATTCCAAACTTAAGTTATAGAGCTGCTTTCCTTCTTTATTCCAACTTTTACATAAAAAATAACTTTAGAAATAATTGACTTTACCAAAAAATTAACGATAATTAAATAAACAATAATTGGAAGGTCTTACACTACACAATCTCTATGAAAACATATCTTTTGAAAATGGTGATTTCATCTTGTTTACGGTCTTAAAAAAATGTTAGCGATATTAGGATCATAAAGCTCTTAAATTTATACAGCTCTCAAAATGAGAAATTTGATTTTTCAAATTTAATTATAAATAAATAATTATATCCGTAACCACAAAAATTCGAGAAAATCATACATTCAACAAATAATAGTCACAGTACTGCTTAAAATACTGTACAAAAGCAAAAAAAAGAACATTATTATCTGTTTCAGAAATTTGCAAGACAAAGAATCCAAAGACAGAACAAAAACTCTTCTCACAAACCAAAAAGTCAAATAAAGCTACCAGTCATCGACAAAATCTATCGGTTTTCTCTGTGACTGCACATATGCGGACACTGCCTTTTTCTGCTTGTCCATTCACTCTCCATTCTGAGTGCAATTTCACGGTGCGATCTGGTTTTTTTGCAGTGGAAAAGAACAACAAATAATCCTTGAGACAGTGCTTGCAGTGGGAGGAAAGGTTTTCCTTCCTTTCTCTATCTCCTCATCTACACGCTCCGTGATCCAGAAAGATTCTATTCTTGGACAAAAGGAAGCTGAAGTTTCGATTTTAAAACAGGTCCGCGAAGTTATTGGTTTTTTCCCGATGTTATCATTTCTTCTCGTCTGAAAGAAACGATGGATTTATGTACCGATATTGTATGACTGCATTTTTTTACATTTTTCTGATACATAGCATATGATAGCATTGGACGCGTATGTGCATTTACGGACGCAGCTGAATTAATGATGAGAGTATCGATGCTTTTCGTATGTCGGTTAAGTTTGAATATGTGCTCGGAATTTTATTTTCTGAAATTAACTAAAAGGACACGTAATTAATATTATTTATTTCTGTAAAATCTCGTCTGTACCAAAGCTAAGGAAATACTTTTTTATTTGTTTTCGAACTAAAAAATTAGAATTTTTTTGTCTTACCCAATAAATATTGACAATAAATGTAAGAAATCTGGTTTAAAAAGAACAGAAGTCCATGATTTCTCCCTTCTAATCGGTTGTTGCTAAGTTAAGCACATATTCTTGCATTTTCTCGATAGAAAAATTATAAAACACTGATTTTTTCTTACATCGTAAATATAAATAAATTGTATATAATCAGGATGTTCAATTTAATCACGGTCCAATAGCTAATTTATAAACCGTTAGAGATAGGCATATAACTGGAAAAATAGTTTAACCCCCGAGGACGCGTTTTCCTTCCACTTGCCTGAGGACGCGCGTTCCGTCCACTTACTTGAGGACGCGCGTTCCTTCCACTTACTTGAGGACGCGCGTTCCTTCCACTTACTTGAGGACGCGCGTCGGACTTCATAGGCCCGGGGTCCTGATTTGTTTAACAAAACGCGCAGAAAATTACATTTATTTTATTAAGAAACATTTGTTGCACTATTATACAGAATATTAAATATTAATAAAATAATTTTCAAATAAATCTCTTCTGGGGAGCACATTAAGTTGAAGAAGATCGATGAATGCTTTTATTTCCAAGGTATTTATGAAAAGGTTGGCTTTCCCGTCCCAAATTACCGTAATTCTACCTGAATTCGCCTGGATATAAGCGTTAATGCATAATTTGTCTCATTGATAATCATTTACAAGACTTTTTAACCGATTATACGACTTTTGCTTCGCCAAAGGTAGTTGTATGATGATGTGTGTAAAAGTTCTCATATTTTTGCGAGGTTTCTTTTCCACAGTGCTAGTTCCATCTATCTTGCCGTTTACTTCACAATTTTTTAACACCAGCCTTCTTCTAAATAATCAGTGGACTTACAAATATCCCATTCATTGTCTAATTCCGTTTCAGAATTCGACTTATGATCTCTAACTAATTCAACAGCAACAGTTTCTTTATTTTCTTCGTTAATCGATTCTCAATTAGTTGATTTTCAACTAAAAGATTTTCTTATCTTTACATCTCATATTTGAAGTTCTAATAGCGATAAATTGTATCGGACTTCGGATGCCCGTCAGTCTGTTTTTTGAGTGAAAAAAACGAGGCGCAATTCTTGAAACACCTGTGGTCAGCAAGTAAATGACTATGAATGCGGCTACTGTGAATCTGGATTTTTTTTATTGAGGGGTTAATTTTCTGTAATAAATTCTTGCATTTACTGGACCTCGCAGGCCCGTTGTGCGTCCTCCCGGGTTAAATGAAAAGGAATTATACAATGTGATGTTTGAATCTATAAATTCACTGCTGTAACTGCTGCCCCGAGATTAAAGAGTTAAATTGTACTTAAAAAATATACTACTATACAAAAGCCATAATTTAGACTTTTACTTAATTCTATTCTCAAAAGGCAATACATTTAAACTAGCATTATAAAAGGAATTTTAATAAAAGCTTGAGTGAGATTTGATAAGCACTTAAAAATCTTATTATAGAGGCAAAAACATAGTAAAAAGATATGTAAAATAACACTATCAATTTAATTAGAGGTTGACATTTCAAAATAAGAAATGCGTATTATGCGCTCTAATTATTCAACAATCTTGGAAGATTCTCAATTTAATTAAAATGTACGCAAATTCTTCGTAATTTGAACATTTTTGTGAAAATTTATAAAATTCCAAAACCTTTTCTAAAGATTCCACTTTTAAAATCAAATTTTTCAAGACTATACAAAATAAATAATCAAAACCCAATTGAGATTTGAATTGATAGAGGGAAATAAATAGTTTAAAGAGTAAATATCTGATGCAATGCAACTGTTAAATAAGAAATATTAATTGGTTTCCTTAGGTTGCGATGATTTTAATTATTATTTTTAATTACTACTTTCTTCTAGAAAATTCATAATGATTATTTTGACTAATTAAATATTATTTTTATTGCCATTTTTCTTCAGATATTCATATAAAATGATAATGATCATGATAAATTTGGAAATTTAAAATAAAGAATATTTTTAACTTAAATAAATTACGAAGAATAATCGAAGAATCTTAATTAAAGATAATTTCGTTTGGTGATATGCTATTCTTTTAATGTCTTTTTTTCTAAAATTTACAAAATAGTGTCTGATTATTTTGTTTATTCTAATATAATTAAATCTCCAGAGTTTTTAGATAAAGATACGATGGAAGATTGCGTTAAAGAGTCAATGGTTAGTTGATTATATTTTGTTTTTTGGAGTGAATAATTAACAAAGACTGAGGATGTGTTATTTGATTTAGAAAATAATTTCAAAGACTATGAAATAAATTTGAAGTAAAATGAAATTTAAAATAACGATTTATTTTTATAACAAAAGCAAATACGACATCATTTCATAGGTTCAAACATCAAAGCTCTCCCAAGACAAAATACAGAATAAAACATCGGCTGTTTGTATTGAAATAAATGTCGGAAACTATTTGCACAGGAGACACTGATTTTAACTAAATATTTATTTTTTGAAATTTTATTGAATATTTTTGCAGTCGATGTTCAATCCTTTTGAATTAAATATTAAAAATATAAAAGATCACTATTTAAACAAGGTAAAAAAGATAAACCTTGCCATATTGACATAGTGTTTAAATATTAATATCACGAAGAAGAAATATCCGTTATCCTATTTTATAATAAATATATTAAGCCGTTAGTAGATTTTATGCAATTGAATATAACAGAAAATTGCGGTACTCTTGGTTTATATCTTATTTGAAAGAAAATATTTCAAGGTATGTAGAAAGATATTTTTTACATTAATGGGTACTTTCCTGTGACATTTTAAATTTAAGCGAGTATGAAATACGTTTCAAACAACGTTGTTTCTCAATAGAAACTGCATAGCTTCACATTTCTTTGAAAATCCATTAGCGGAATAAGTCGCTCGTGTAGGCTATATACAGAGTTTTAAGAAGGCATTCACATATCTTGCTTTTTTGGAACGTAATTATTTTTATGCTGCATTTGGAAAAAGAATCTAAGTAAAGATGGTTAGACTCTGTATTAATGCATGTGCATTGTATACAGTTTTGTAATGCATAAAATTCACTTTTTCCAAACATTATGACTAACAACCCAAGCCATTTCAAATTTGGAATCTATTATGCGTCTCACAATTGCTGCTGGTACCGTTCAGAGAAATTCTTTTACTGTTTAAAATACTTATTTATTTTATGTTATAAATATATATGGTTTTGATTCTAACACTGCATTATTTATTTCGTTCAATAAATATTTATGCATTCTCGCACATTGTAATATATTATTAATGTATATAATATTTTATGTATTTAATAATATATTATAATATTAAATATATATTATGTTTATAGCATTTATATTAAAGAATTATATTGTAGCTACTTTATTTAATTATATAATATATAATATATTACATATAAGAATTATAATAATATGTTAAATATTACACAGTTATAGATTGTTTAAGTTATTGAATATTGTTTTCTATTTATATTAACACCATTCTCATTCACCAGTCCATACACTAAACTAAATTAATTTTCATATTTTAATTTAAAATAAATATTAATGGATTTACCAAATTGATCTTGATTAGTGGTTATTTAAAACCTCCAAATAATAGTCGCAAATGCAGAGAATTATTTTCTTCTTAAAATAAAGAAACTACTAGTAATTCCGAAGTTTCAAATTGTCCTGTCGTAACTCAACGAAAAAGGGATTCGAATATCATATTATAAAAATTTATTAGTAATTCACAATTTTTTTCTTTCAAATTAGCTCGCGAATTTGCATGCATTATCGATAAATCTAGGTTACATTACTTATTTTTGCCAATGACATGGGTTTTTTGTCACCAACTCCGAACGGAAGTAAAAAAAAAAGGCAGAGAGGAAAACATATACAGAAAATAAAACTAGGGAAAAAATATGTGATCGTTTGCGAATTCAGCATCATCTTGATACAGCTTGATAAAAAAACAAGTAGCTAGTGCCGTAACGAACATTTTTTTCCCAAGCTTCGTTTTAGAATTCCAAATTTTTATATATCTCTGAGAAACACAACTTCTTTCGCTTGCCTTATAGAGCTAGATAAAAAATAAATAAATAATTCAGATCCAACTAAGCGAGAAAGCAGTAAAGAAAAGAAATATACGGCGAAAGTCTTCCTTAAAAAGTCAAGTTTCCTCCGCCTTTTTTTCCACATAAGGAGGGCACACATGTTTCTTTCAAAATCTCATCCATTGCGCAATCATTGTAGGAAGTAGAAAAAGAGTAGAAAAAAAATTAAATTAGATAGTAAATCGTAACACTCGTGTGCAAGTAGATCCTCCTGGCTTATAGGGGGGTGAAAATAAGATGCATTATCCAGCTCAGTGCTTCTGCTGCTTTGAGTAGCAATTTCTATAAATGCCATTTGCAAACGATTTTATGTTAACTCCAAATCACAGATAGAAAATCTACTGCAGGAAGCTGTTTTCCAAACTGCCTGGTCGAATAGCCATTTTTAGACGTTGTAAAGAGAATGGGATGTTGGAGAATCAGAATAAGGAAGTATACGTTCTAGAATTCCGATGAAAATAACCTTAGTGGGATGAAAGTATATGTGCTTTAGGACTTACTTGTTAGAATAACGGTCGTAAAACTCATCATCTTATATGCTTTGATATATTAACCATCTAGTTAATTTATCTTCTTGAAATCAGATGATTTGAAGTTCTATTAGCTGTACAATTCGGGACTTGCTAAGCGGGATATTTGGTGGTAATAACTGTATTTCATGCTTTTCTATAAATAGCTTTGTGCTCTGGCTATTAAAATTTTTATTTTAGCCATTGAGATTTAACTCTATACTCTCGCGAAACTAATCTGTTTGTCAACTAATAACCCTAAAGATAATTTTGCAATACATAAGTTCATATGGTGGTAATGCGAATGTATAAGTTTATGCAAGTTCACCATATTGTTACAAACATGGAAAGTCGCTTCCCTCAATGCGAGTCTTATGGTTGGGAAGAGAGTTTTACAAGGTTAAGCATGGAGTGACCGCAGCGACTGTGCCGGGACCCCTGACCTTGGCGACCATTTTGGCGACTTGTTGACAAATTTGGCGACCTTGGCGACAAATAGATGATTCCAGAAAATGCAACCCTTTTCTCGATATTTCTATTAGGAAAGTGAATACACGAGAAAACTCCAAGTGACGTCACGGCCTGGCGGAGAGAGTATTTAAGGACGGCGCCTGGATCGGAGGAGTTAGTATTCATCCATTGGGAACGACTTGAGAGCTTCGTCCGCAGTGCGAGCTAGGAAGCTGGTGAGCTGAGCGCTATTGAAAGAGCAGTTATTGTCGTTACTAGTTATTTGCTGACTGTTTGTGTTGTTAGATAACAAAATGCTGAACTGTTTTTACCTGTGAATTGTTGTCTGTTTACGTTGGTAATCTGTGCAAGAACTATTGTTTCCTGTACCTGTGCTACATGTTTTCCTGAATATTTGTAAATAAACCTTCATTTTCCATTATCCTGCGTGTTAGACTGTTTACACCATACACCCACAGTAAGATTTTTGCAACAATATATACATTTTTCTATACATACGCATTCTACGCAGATGTGGAAGACAAAATTAGGCAGTCCACGGACTTCATAAGGGACTACATGACTTCAAAGGGGAATTTAATTTGGTTTGATTTAGTTAGTTCAAAGTTCCGGTTATGAGCAACATTTGGACTTTTATGGAACTGACCTCATTTTGAACCGCTGTCAGATGACGATACATGAAACTGGAGAAATCGTTTCTATTTATTCCACCGGAGATCAGTTTTAAAACTATACTTTATGATAACTTTTTTCATTTTGTATTCATCTAAAGGTTAAAAATTTATCAAAGATATAGAAATGAATGTGATTCGAATTTCATGAAGCCCTAAAGCGGATGATACTTTTAGTAAAAATATTCTTATTGTTCACATGAAACTTATTGGATACTGTGTTATAATGCATCATATTCCAGATAAAAGAAAGAAGGAAAACATGACGAAGAACATATTCACAATTTTATTTACCGCGGGAATAATTTAATAAAAGCTTGATGGACATTGATTTATAATAAGCATTTCGTTTCTTAACAAGCAAAACCATTGATTTCAATTTTTCAAAGTTTCAAAGGGAAGCAACGATTTTTTTCTTCTTATTCACAATTCTTGTGTAAAAAATAATTTAAAACAATAACTTAAAATGTTACCTTTAAAAAATAATTAATTAGCTTTCCGCATTATTTTGTTCAAGCATAAATAAAATCTTTCTCAATGATGCAATGTTTCTGGAAAATAAAAAAATTCAAAATGATTCTGCGTTGAAAGTTGCTTGCATTCATGGAACTCTTCCTGTAGCGTAGGGACAGACATTATGTCATTTATTGGTAATGCTGTCTAATTGAACAATTCAACGCACTGTCAATTTTAGCTGTCACTAAATGTAACAGTTAATGGAATAATGATACCCAACGGTTTATAACTACATTTAAAATGAAATTGCGGGATGTTAATGTTTTTGCATCGCCAACCCGTTTCTGAGTTAGTTTCCACGAAAGAAATGCAAATTTTTAGACATCTTTTAAGAATCAAGTAGCTTATATTCGAAACTGTGATAGACCTTTCGTATTTTCGCACTTAAATAATTAGACATTTTTTTCAGATTTATTTTTCTGGTAAGATTTATAAGTTTGCACTAATGCAATGCAAGGTTTTCAACATGAGTTCATAATCAAGAAGTTTATATTCAAAACTGTGATAGGCCCTTCGTATTTTCGCACTTAAACAATTCGACATTTTTTCTAGTAGGATTTAAAGCCTACTTGACTAAAGATACGTAATATAAGTACTTAATAAAAGAGCTTATATTCGAAACTGTGATAGACCTTTCGTATTTTCGCACTTAAATAATTAGACATTTTTTTCAGATTTATTTTTTCTGGTAACATTTATAAGTTTGCACTAATGTAATGCAATGTTTTCAACATGTTTTCATAATCAAGAAGTTTATATTCAAAACTGTGATAGGCCCTTCGTATTTTCGCACTTAAACAATTCGACATTTTTTCTAGTAGGATTTAAAGACGTAATGTAAGTACTTAATAAAAGATACTAAATGTATATTAAAATATAAAAGACTGCCGATATATATATGAAGGATCATAAAACATTAACTATAACGAACTGAAATAGAACATTATCCTCCCCATTAACAGCAAACGTGGAGGAAGTCGAAGTGATAGCATGAATGGGCATCTCAGTATGTTTCTTTGTAATAGTTTCTATGAACTAATAGAAGGAATTAGTTCTAGATCATTTAATTCACATTTTGGTCCGTCAGCGCAGTAAATGAAACACCACTCCACTATCTTTCATTCAAACACTCTGCGTAGCAACAAAAAAATGTATTAGGAAGGTATCCCTAGGAGAAACCATTTTTTGGTGGACTATCTTTTCAACAAACCATTACCCCAGGAATAATGAATAAGTTTCTGTCTGAAAGACGTAGCCGAAGAAATGATTCTCCCGTCTAATCCACCAAACATTTCCCCCTAACTACCAAAAGGAAGAAAGTTTTGTGCGTTTGTCATTCTATTTACTCCCATAAAGAAGGATCTATGAGGATTGGTGTTTCATTTTTTTAAGGAAGGGTTCGCTATTACGAGTAAAAGAACATGAGTCCTTTGAAAAAGAAACGCATGTAGCGTGTTTTGTTGACTGGAATGGCGAAATTAAAAGTAGGAAAATGCACTTAATATTTTACCTTTTGTTACAATTTCCCATTCAGATATTTTATTTATGATATATGCCAAAGCATTAAGGCTGGAAAAATAGTAGCCTACGTTTTTGGGTTTAGCTTGCAACGGATGTTTGTAAAGTTTTACCACTTTGGCGTTTGTCAGATATATCCAGATAAGATATAAATGTCAATAGATGAAAAAGATTTCTTAAAAATAATTAAGATCCTTTAAAACAGTTTGGATGAGACACAAATCCCTAAAACAAGAATTTAGACGGACAAACAGAGAAGTTCTTTTCCCCTAATCAAGTTAATTCAAGGTAAAATTTCTTTACATCCATCTGTATTTCCCTTTCGTATTTTGTACAGTTATATTCTCTTGACTTCCTTCAGTAACAAAACAATTGTGTATCACTCCTGTAGTGATATAATGGCATAAGGAAGTAAAACTATCTGAAAGGTGACCAGAGGAACAAAAGAATAACTAACTATACATGGTCAGTTTTACTATAATGAGTAGGTGATATGCTTGCTGCAGAACTGCTGTATTATATTTAGTGGCCGTTAAGTAAAGATTTAAAGTAAAAGAAACATTCAGTCAATATAATTGATAATACTTCTTTCAAACATAAGCTATAAGCAGAAAAATACATTTATTCCTTCTGATACCAGAAATTTTCAAATAGAAACAACGTGCAAGAAAACACTTTCTTATAAAAACCAGGAAGTTCAATAAAGCTTTCGGTCATTGACGAAATCAGTTTGTTTTTCTATATGACTGGTCATCAAAGGACATTGTCTCTCCCCTCTCGTCCATCCACTCTCCCCTCCAATAGTGTGTTTTGATTTTCTTCTGCACTGGAGGAAAAGAAAGAGCAACTCTTGAGACAGCGCTCATCTTCTGGGACGACAGTTCTTCTTCCCCTTTCTTCTTCTTCGTCCACATGCTCAAGGATCCAGAAATATTCTATTCTTCAGAAGGAAGCCGGAGTTTCGATTTCAGCGACAGCGTCGATCTGCACTGATATTGGTTTCCTCCCGATGTTATCGTTTCTCCTCTGTTTGAAAGGTATGCGTACAGTTATGGCTTGCCTCCGATTTTTTCCATTCTGCTGGTGTACGGAATGCGTTGAATTTGGGTTCATATATGCATCGACGGATGGGACTCAGTTGTTGTTTATGTTATCGATCATGTTCGATTGCCTTTAAGTTTCTGTATGTAGACGCAGTTGTTTGTGTAAGTTACTTTGAGGAATTTTTTGTAAGACATGTAATTGGTTGGACCATAATTTTGTACAGAACGTTGAACTGTGTGAAGACAACGCTAAGGGATGCATATTGTTTTGTTAGTTACTTTCAAGATTTTTTCTAAAATACATGTAATTGTTTGTAGACCATTGAATAGTAGACAGTTGGTGGATACTTTTTTATAGAACACTGAACTTTTTAAGGGTAACGGTAAAGGACGCACTTTATTGTGTAAGTTATTTTCAGAAATTTTTTAAATTACATGTAATTGATCATAGACCACTGCTTGATAATTTGTTTTAGAATATTGAATTAATTTAGGGTAACGACAAAGATGTACTACGATCTGAAGACTACAAAATTAACCCCTCTTACGAAAGGAAGTTTCATTGCTAAAATAAGAATTTTTATTAGCTGATATCTATTTTTAGGAAATCAAAAGTAGTTAAAAGTCGAATAGGTAATAAACAATATATTTGCCTATTTTAGAATCCCTTTAATTTCAAATAACAGTCCTCACCAAATCCTTTCCAAAGGAATATTTAATGTTCCACTTAGATGCATTAAGTTTATCTGAATCAATATCTTTCCCTCGAAATAAACGAAAAATTTGTATCCTGTACAGGAACAATTTTCTCTTTTGACGATATTTTTTCAGTTAAACCAATAAAAAAGCGTTTTGAAGGTAACAAATTATTCGCGGTTTGCTATATAAAAACTCTTCACTTTCTCGTACATTTCGAAACAATATTTCTACTTGTAAACCATTGTCAAAAATATTTATACATATGTATTGTGCAGCAAACCAAAAAAATTATTATAATAAATTATGTCATTAAATTATCTTTCACAAACTTTCACTGTCTGGTGCTATCAAAATATTTTAGTGGCTTAATGAAATCTGATGAAGTGAAAATGAAGTGAAATGATGAAGTGAAATGATGAAATGATGTTAGTGAAAAATTGTGGTAAAATCTAAAGGATTATAAAAATGTCAAAAAATTGAAGTATTTCTGTGAGCATTGGAAGAATTCTACGAAATATCTAGAAAGAATTCGATTTAAAAAGTAGTTTGCCACGCCAATACAAAATAGATATAAAATAGTTTGGAAAGTACTTTCACATGACTAAGTTAAGAAACTTGTAAATCATTATTTTCATTTGCTAATTTGCTCTAGAAAACTTACATTAAGTCTTTAAACGAATTTGATATTAGATTTATAAAACCTTTTCTTATATCATTCTATACCGTCATAAGAAATTGAACATTCAGAGGAATAAAGACTTTGTTAATAAAATAAGTAGGAAAAATATTACAATTAAGATATGGAACTAACATTTCATTGTATAACAAAATTCTATATCATTCATTAAGCTTAATTATCTAAGCGTACAGCTATTTTGATCTAATAACTTTAAAATCTTAAACAGTATCTTCTAAAGTGAATAATTAGATCTTTATTGCGTTTAATAAAATCTCTGAAATCTTAAGAATATTTTGTCTATGGTAGTTTAAGAAATTATGCAAATAAACATGAACTATCTGCTTTTGAACTGAGCATGAAGAACGGAAAAATACTGCTGAAACGCTTAGAGAGTTTCAAAATCAAAAATGAAATTTCAGATGTTACTTCTAAGAGCCCAGAAAAACGTGAATATTTTATGTAAAAATCTATAAAAGATATTATTTCTGTTATAGATAATTTAGCAAAAACTATTAATTTTGTTTATTTTGAATTTACTAAGAATTTATTGCGAAATTTGCATTTTGCATCCTGAGGTATTTCTACATTATTATTTTCATAAAACTGTTCTAAATGTTTCAAAAGAATGTGATATTATTTTGCTTATGTAATGAAATTCAATATCTGTATATGATAGAAGCGTTCGCTAAAAACATATGGTTATTTTATCATTTTAAATTAATTATTGTGAAGTGGAACAATGATCAATTATTGAGAAAGAAACATAGATACATTTTAAATATATTTTCATGGTTCAAGTATAAAAATTTCACAAGAAAAAATTCAGAATAAAACACGAAGTGCCTATGCGAAAAGACATTTCAAAAGTATTTGCACAGAATTCTCTGAATTCGAGAGTCCTTTTATTTTCAAATTTTATTTGATGTTTTGCGATCAATTTAAAGTCCTTTTAAATTGATATATTAAAACATAGAATATCCCTTTATAAACAACATAAAAGTAGTAAACATAATAGTCTCATATTGACGCAATGTTTAAATATTAATATAATATTTTGGCTGAGAAAATATTTTTGATCCTATTTTTGTAATAAATACCTCGAAGCATAGGTAGATTTTATCCAATTCTTCGAAAATCGTAAGCTTCACTCTGGTATATGCGGTTCGTTACTTGTTTGAACGAAAGTAGTTCGAGGCCTATGCAAACAACTTGTTGACATTTCTATTTACTTTCTTTGGATTTTATATATTTCAACGATTATTTCATGCTTTTCCAGGTAACGTTGTTACGAACAAAAAACTACATTTCTTCGAATAATCGCTAGGGAAATAATTCATTTGTGCAGAATATTTGCAGTTTGTACGAGTCAAGTCATATATCTTGGTTTTTTCCTCCTTTGGTGGATATTGAAGGAAGTTAAAGAAAAGCGGATAGTTTTTGTATTGAAGAAAGTTTTCGATACAACTATTGATGTATAAAATTCTCCTTTTGTAAAACAGTTTCCTGATAATATTTATAGAAGCATCATATCAGCAATACATGCTCTAGTTGTAGGAAAAACATGATTCACGAATGAATTCAATTTTACTCCTTTGTATTAAACCTAGCATTGGTTTATGTTGACAAAAATGGATACTTGAATACACCACTCCAGTTTTGCCCGTATATCTAGTGAAGATCATATTAATAAACGTGAAAGAAACTTGTCGTTTGCAACTAATAAATAAAAGTATAAGGGAAAATTTATAAAATAAAGTTCAGAAGAATAATCGTCCTTTTGCAATTTGAAAAAAAAATTACAACTGTTGTCAACTCTATTTATGTTATTTAACAGTATTTCATAGAAAGATGTTTCAATCCATAGAGCTTTTTTCTATGTCTATAAGGGATCGAAATCAAGGTCGTGTCGATATCTAAATTATATCAGTCATCAGTTATGTGGTCGATAGTATCCTACTATGCAGCGTTAAACTGAGTGATACATTTCAATATACTTTTGCAGTGATGATTTGCAACACTTTATATTTAAATAATTTATTCCTCAATTTTAAAGTAGCTTTAGTGTTGTTATTTTTTCGTACATCTGTTTATTTCTATTGGTTATTCAGTGAAAATCAATAGATATCAAACATATTCCGAGTGGAATATGTTTGATATGCTGCATCTTCTCTGAATCAAGTTATTTGTATACTTTAATTTCAGGAAGAAAATTCAAATCTTCCAACATAAAGTATTTAGCATTCTATGAAAATTTCAGACTGACCTTAAGGACATTTCTATTATATACATTTGTCCGATGATTATTATACTTAATTTCCATATTCTATTAGGCAGTACCTTATGTTTCAAAGTCCAAAACACCATTATAGAATAAACAAGGACCCTAAATATTATTACCCCATAAATAGAAAATGTGACATTTAAGTGATAAAAAGGCTTTCACCACAGTATATATTCCAGTATGTTTCTTGGTAATAATTATAGATAATTTGTTTCACATTTTTATCCGTCAGTAGAATAAATGAAGTACCATTCCAATATCTTTCACTCAAACACTCTGAGTCTCAACAATAAAAAATGAGTATTAGGCTGGTATACTTAGAAGAAAGAATTTGTTGGTGGACTATCTTTTCAACAGGCCATTAACCATAGGAATAGTGAAGAAGTTTCTGTCTGAAAGACGCAGCCGAAGAAATGTTTCTCCGTCTAATCCACCAAATATTTTCGCTAACTTCCACGTGGGATAAAGTTTTGTGGGTCTGTCATTCTATTTACGTCCATAAAGAAGGATCTATGAGGATCGGAGTTTGATGTTAATACAGGCTTTGCTACTAAGTATAAACGAACATCTTAAAGAAATTCTAGTAGCTGCGAATGTTTTGTCGTCTAGAATGATATGGTTTAAGTTAATAAATAGTATTACATTTGTTTTCTTTTGCTATATTTTCCGGAGAAAATATTTTATTTGTGATGTATGCCTTGAAGGTTGTAAGATAGTTAACATATGTACTTTGATTTTGACTAGCAACGGAGTTTACAAAATATTTCTAGAATTGGGTATCGGTGCGGCTATATCCAGGCAAGGAATGATTGCAATTATATGAAGTTGAAATCTTGATATTAACAGTAAAACTTTAAAAAATAGAAAGGAGATGGAGGTTCTTCAAAACAAGATTATATATATATATATATAAAGATCAGGCTTTGAAAAGGTGAAATGCAGTCCATTTTGATGATGGAAGAGACAATATTTGCTTAAATCTTCTTTTATTCAGGCATTACGTTATTTCTTCATAGGTAAAGTATTTAATTTTTACGTAGCTCCATGACCAGTATTCAGAAGGTTACGCCTGAGTGGCGGATTGTTGTTGAAAGCTTACATGCTGGCGTGAAAAAGGGCAGAAATGAATTCGCAGAACGCTTAAGTACCCAGAAGAGGGAATTTCCCCTTTAGAAACTCGTGACTTGAAAAGAAAGTTGTAGTGCGTTTATTATGATGAAGTAGAAGTAATTAAAATGAGGTGTTGTTAAGATTATTTAGGAAGTAAGATTATTATTATTAGGATTAAGATTATTTTAAAGTTAAAAAATTAAAATATCATATATATATAACGAAGCATATATGTTTTTGCACCTTTTTTTAAAGTTATATATTCATGACTGAACTATATAGCTGTATATATGTAGTTGTAAAATATCTTCTAACAAAAAATATTTTCAAGTAGATATCGAAAAATGAATTTTATCGTATACAGCCAATCTAAGAAAGATTTCTGTGTTCTATCCGACTGTCTTTGGGGTTACCGATACTTTTCTTTCAGTAGCATAATGTTTATGTAGCACTAAGTGATACAGCGGGTCAGGGGAGTTAAAGTAGCTTCAGGTTAATTCAAGAATACCTATATTAGATATCCCTTTAAGCCCGAGCCAGTACGATCGTGCGGGTTTAGACACTAGCTAGAATTTCTGCTTGTTGGATAGTTGTATGTAATAAATACTGGAAAGAAACGACTGTTTTGGTTTCCAGAATATCAGTAGGTTATATTTTTCGCAAAAGATGGCAGAGACAGTCCATATTCCAATTATAGTCGCGTTCAATCTGTTGGTAACATTTGAATTACTTATCTGTCGCAATTAGATTATTATTAATACATTTTTAATTGCTTCGATACCAATTGTTAATTTAATGTTGAAATAAATGAAAAATATGTTAATTAAGAGTTAAGTTTTTAGCTCGTTAATGGTAATATTTAGTAACCCACACGATCGTGTGGGTTCGGCGATAACACTTGAAAGGAGCACTATATCCTCTTGAGACACAAAGGTATGATTTTCAACCAATTTTAACAAAAAACGACATTAATACTCATGATAGGATATATAACACTACATAAAATTAATATATTAATTTTACATTAATTAATATCAATAATAAATATTAATAAATAAATTATATAATATAATTAATTATGCATAATTGATAGATGACAGCATGGGATCCAATGCATTGCACAGTGGTATTTAAGGGCTTTGAATGGAAAAACTTTTTTGCAAATAAAATACGAATGTCCATCAAAATGGTCACGAGATCTCAAGAAAATATTTAAAAAAATTTAGCTTAAAGATTATATGAATGATGTCCTATCACATAACAATAAATTTATTACATATAAAGAAATTTTTTTGCTTTTAGCTTTTCATAAGAGGGTGGGATAACATATATCCCACCGTCCCTCAATGGTCTTCAGTATTCTCAGATACCCTTCTGTAACTCGTATTTCCGTTTGTTATTTCTCTGTTAAACCTGGTACATAAAATTAATCACTTAGCGCATTTTCTTCAAGTGCCTCAAAAGAATGTACATCTCTGTGATTGTAATAGAAAGATTTTCCCACTATCATCGCTCAAATGTGACGAGCTCTTCCATAGTACCACTTTGAAAGCTTCCTAACAAAGCAAGCAACCTCTTCCCCCACTTTATATCAGTGAAATCCTATCCTTCTCCTTGGTTTATTAGCAGGGAAGCAAGAATATTTTATTGTCATTACACGTATTCATAATTATTCGCTTCTGACAAAGAAACTTGGTACAAGCCAAATTTACAATTTCAGCAAAAATACATCTGGAAATACTTCTGCAGTTCTAAATTATCTTACAAAATGCTGCGCAGCGCCTCCTTGAATACATTTAGTATCCGGAACGAATCTACACACAATAGATATTGCTCGAGGAAATATTGGAGATCTAAAGAATAGGCGAAAGTAAATTGAAGGGGACCTTCGGACATTCCAAAAAGACGCTGCTATTTAAGCTTTAAGTTCCACTATACAGAAACAGACAATGTTTTTCAGGTAACTTTGTTTTGTGCTGAACATAAACAAAATCTATTTCCGCCTTCTTCTTATTAAAAGTTTATACGTATATCTTATATTATTAAGTTCTCTAGAGGGAGGAATACTCAAACAAGAAAAAAAGAAAAGACGAAAAAAAATTGCTTGGTGCTTACATAGATAACGCCTAATCCGAACGATCGTACGGGCTCTTGATTACATAGAAAATGCCTAATCCGCACGATTATACGTGTGCGCTCCTTCATTTGAGGGTGGAGCGACATTTTAGAATTATTTTTCACTGTATTTGTAAGATCTAAGACCACCTATGAACTAAAAAAATTAATTTAAAGATGAAAATATTTCCGGTCTTGAAGGGATATGCATTACAAGGGAGTAAAACTCTAACGTCTAAGTGATAATCAATTGTTGTAGAAATAGAAGCCAATAAGCACAGGAAACAACAGTTGGTACATTATCATTTGCAGCCGTGCAAGGAAAAAAAAACATTCGACAAAAATAAACGTAATACTTTTATTAAATACCATATATAAGCAAAACAACTCACTTGCCCTCTAAACTGTTTCGGATCCAGAAATTTGCAACACAAAGGAAACCAAGGATGCAATAAACCTTTCACCCCAAACCAGAAAGTTAAACAAAGTTTCCGATCATTGGCAGAATCAGTTGGTTTTCTTTCTGACTGGCCATCTGTGGACTTTTCTAGCTGGTCCTTTCACTCTCCACTCCGAGTCCAATTTCATGGTACGTTTTGCTTCGCTTGTGGACTGGAAAAGAAGGAAGTGCAACTCTTGAGACGGCACTCATCTTCCGGGACGATAGTTCTTCCACCCCTTTCTCGTTTTTCGTCCACATGCTCCATGACCCAGAAAGATTCCATTCTAGGACAGAAGGAAGTTGAAGTTTAGGTTTTAAAAACATCGCCGATCCGAGCGGATATTGATTTCCTAGCGATATTTTCACTTATTCTCTGTTGGAAAGGTATGTGTACAACTATTGTATACCTGCGACTTTTTTCATTATCGCTGGAATATGGGATGCAATAGGTTTGGGTTCATACGTGTAATGACGGATAGAACTCCTTTGCAGTTACTGTTATTCCTTCAGTTCGACCACCGTTGAGATTTAATATTTGGAAGCATTTTTTACATAAGGTTCTTTCAGGGAAGAAGTGCAAGTGAAATAATTTAACAAGAGATATTAAAAATTAAACTTTGCATTAAACAGAATGGCGCAAAAATTCAGCAACTTCCAATAAAGTACAAGAGAAAGATATTTTAACTATACAAAAAATAAATTGCAGAAGAACCAGAAGATATCAATAATATATTATCAATAACAATATACATTTTGCGCGCAACGCAGCAGCATCCAGTTATTGCTTTAGCAATATTGTCTATAATCAACTAACCAATTAAGATACAATCAAACAACAAAAGACATGCTTCAATAAAAATTATAACACGTTAATATTAAACAAATAAAATGGAAAAAAAAATGAAAGAGAACTCGAATGGCGAACTTTTTCAAGGTGCCACTCGCCATCGGAGTTCTAAAATGGATAAATTGTCTGCCAAGAAAATGACTTAATAGTCAAATAATATTCCTACTGTGGCCTAAATTTATTCAGTAATTGAAATGATGTAGGAAAAACCTTTGTTAAATAAGAAAAACTTCAGAAATAGAGCAAAAGAATATATACCAGTCAAAACAATACCATCGAAGCAAATAAGAAACAAATGATAATACGTCTAGAAGCCAGAAAACCGAGCTCCTTCTATTGAGAGAAATTCGTCCTTCCAGAAATATTTTTTGAGTCCATGCAATTTGCCGTTCAGAATTCCATAGTAAACTTTTAATAGGGTATGTACTGCAGACTATTGAACTATTTGATGATAACGCTAAAGTAAAGTCTGAAGACCACAATGTGAGGCTCTGTATGAACAAGCAATTTTATTGCTAAAAGCAAAATTTTAATTTTTTAGATGGCACAATCTTAAGGTCATAAAGTGACATATTCTTTCAAAGACAATATTATTGCTATAATATTTTTTTATAACTTGATTTGGTTGCATAAAATCTATGAGCAGCATTTTCTTCCTAGAAAGAGAGTAGCAGCATTTTGTAGAAGCATACGAGAAATGCGATGGGCAACACTCGCGAATTTTTCTTGTCAAAAACAAGTTTTTTCCTAGTTTTTCTAGAAAATTACATAAATTACTCCACCAGAAATATATTGATCGACACAAGTTTCAAATCTGCAAGTGCAGAATTAAATATTCCGTTATGAAGGTAACAATAAGGGCTGCTCTTTGGGTTGGCAATAATTATAAAATTGCTAATATAATAGTCCAGATCCGTCTGACGTCACTAACAATAAAACTCGCGCCATAGCACTGCGAGACGTTAAACAGTATTATTTCATTCTTAGAGAACCGAAATTTCAGTAATTTTAAATTTAAAAGAGTAATTGTCTTTCTAATTTCAAATTTAATAGCTCTAAAATGTTTTAATAAAATTTGATACCGATTGATATAAAATTTATCTCACCATGATCAATAGTTCCCGAGAAATTTTAAATTATATTAATCATATATTTCAAATGAATTTCCGTTTTTTAATAGAAAGTAGTAAATCACGTCAGTGGTATATCATGCGCGCGATATATGTAGTTTGGACGCCACGATGCATCTGATTATTTATTGCAATCGTGATGATATAATTTGATAATATTTTTTGGTAATGTTTGACAAGCAGAAAAGTTCTTTGTTTTGATTCGAATTTCGAAAAAGAATTCCTTAGAAATTTTAACTTTTGACTTACATTTGACAAGTTGAGACTTTCATGGTTATTGAATTATAATAAAATTGCTAAACAACGAAAAATACTTCACACGAAATGTTGTTTAACAAGAGGTGTTTTGAATAAAGAAGTATGTACATAAAAAATATTTCCTGTCATAAAATGTATGTTTATTTTATTTGTTTTCAATCAATGTTAAACATTTTTCTCGCATATATATCTATTTAAACACGTCAATCTCTCGAATAAAGAGGAAATTTGCACCCGTCAAACTATGACGGGTGATTTTCTAGTATATAAATATGCAGCAAATTATACATTAGATTTTTATATAGTTTTAATTTTATGAATTAAGATACCAGCCCAGTGAAATTTAATAATTAGTGTAATAAAATTTTATGCTACTTTATCTGTTTTATGAAATTATGATAATTTTTATTAAATGATTATAGTTTTAGCAGTTTTAATAAAGGGTTGTCATTTCGACAGAAAGCTATATTACGCACATATTTTGAAAAAATCGCGGAGAATAATCTGAAATTGAATAAACACGGAAACTTAAATTTCGTTAATTGCATAAAGTTTTCTAAAATTCTATGAATTTTCTTATAAGAATTCGACTGAAAAATATTTTTCCAAAGACGGTGCAAAATAAATCTTTAAAAGCCTGAGAGAACTTTGAATTGATTGTGAATAGTATATTAAGAAAAGTTTATTGACAGTTAACTAAAAATTCTTTAAAATAATATTTATGTATAGAAACTCTTAAATTGTCTAACTACTTCAAGAAAAGTTATGAAAAATGTTTTGACGAACTCAGTATTATTTTGAAAGCACTTATTCTCATAAAATATATTAACGACACAATAAATTTAGTTATTCAGAATAATAAAGGATTTCGCTAATTGAATAAATAGGAAAAATCAATGAAGTTTCTTAATTAATATCTGGAAAATATATATCATTGACTATATATTTACATAGCATTCAGGCAATTTGATTAAAAAATAAAATTTCAGGCACTAACCCTACTCGTATTAAAATTATATTACTGTTTTATATAACAGTACATAATATACTTGAAACTGAATTCATTAGAAATTTTTATAATATTTTCTTTTTTCAACGTTACATATTATGTATTTTAGGATATGCTTCGATTTTCATAATTCAGTTACAACTTAAGAAAAAAAATGTTGTTTTATTATTTTGTCAATGAATGAAATGAAATTTGTAGAGTATTTGAATTTGATAAAAGAGTATAAAGACACAATGATTATTTTATCACATTAATTTCAAAAATATAAAATGGAATAATAAACAATGACAGAGAATGAAACACTCATTTTTGCGATAAATTCAAGGAGTCACATATATATTTGACGTAAATATATTTTAAAAATAACTTGATATGTAGATTATAAATTTGAAAAAGAAATAAAGGCAACCATGACTATTTCGAAGACAATTTACCATCAAAATTCCCCAAACAGAATTCAAAATAAAGCACAGAATATCTGTGCCAGAATCAATATCAGAAATGTTTGCACAAAAGACTCTGAATTGATTTTAAGTCCTTTGGTTTTCAAATATAATCGAAAGCTTTGATGTAGATTTAGAGCTCTATCAAATAATAGATTGAAAACATCAAATATTCCTATCTAAACAAAATAATAGTACAAAAATCCCGTCATGTTGACATTATGATTAAATATTAACATTGCATCATAGTGAAAACAATATCTGTTTAAGTAAATATAAAAATATATTATTTTTATCATGAATGCCGCAAAGTGTAGGTGGGTTTTATCCAATTCTTCTTAAAATAAACTGCTGCACATGTGGTTTCTTATTTGAAATAAAGTAAGTGGTTTGCGATATATAGAAATATTTTCTTGACATTCGTGTTTTTTTCACTTTATGAATTATTATGATCACGATTATGTCATTATTTCCAAGATAACGTTGTTAAGAAACATAAACTACTTATCTTCGCGTATCTTTGGATAGCCATTAGTGAAATAATTCATTCATGTGGAATATTTTCAGTTTTTAATACTTAAATCACACATATATGCAATCATTATTATGCTGGATTTGGCAAGAAATAAGAAAAAGAAGTTCGACAACTTTTGTGTAAAAAAATGTTTTCGATACAATTATTGATATGCAAAATTTTGCTTTTGATAAAAAAAACAGTGACATTTGTTAAAGAAACATTTAATCTACAATAAATGACCAAATTGTAACAAAGAAGAAATAATTCACCAGAGAATTCACTTTTTATAAGTTTGAATGAAACTGTGGTTTGCGATGACAAAACAGGTATTATTATAGTTATAAGTAAATATTGCACTAAAACTTAGTATACGCTATTAGCACAAGATGCCCCACAATATTCATACGATGTCTTTACGATGTTGTGTGGCATTCAGAATATCTTTGCAGCATCATGGAGATATCGTGAAATATCCTGTGCTAATGGGGTATTTAGCGATGATGATATTAATAAAAGAACTAAAAGAAATTAGTAATTTGCGACACATACATAAACGTAAAAATGAATTTTATTATTGTTGCTTGAAACGCTCGTCAAAGTCCTTTCCGACCATGAATCATATCGCTCTTACCGGGAAAAAAATAAGCAAATCAAGAAATGCGTTTTCATGTATATTATTAAAAACTGGACAGGTGTTGTTTTACAATTCTTAAGAAATTATTGATTATGCCTGTTGTAAACTGTAGCATAGTCATTCTATGTCTTAATTCTTTCTATTACTATGGATTATTCACCAAATGAATTGTATTTTTATTTGCCTTGTGTGAGTCAATAAAACACGCGTTTTCATATTGAAAGCATTCGAGGAATTTGCACAATTTCAGAATTACGCGTCCGTAAAGAAAACTATAAGAGATCTATTTATCGAATGATTATTGTACTAAATGTGCATCATTTACACGGGAGTACTTTAGATTTAGAAGCGTTGAAGAACATTACAGAATTAACGAGAACCATGAACTACAAAATTTGACAACTGGCGATTAACCATTTTCTTCCAGAACCTATCGCCCATTAACAGCAAACGTGAAACCGGAGTGATAAAACGACTTTCACCACAGTATATATCCCTTTATGTTTCTTTGTAATACTTTCTACGCACTAATAGCAAGAATTAGTTATAGATCATTTGATTCACATTTTGATCCGTCAGTAGAATAAATGAAGTACCATTCCAATATCTTTCACTCAAACACTCTGAGTCTCAACAATAAAAAAGGAGTATTAGGAAGGTATCCCTAGGAGAACGCATTTGTTGGTGGACTATCTTTTCAACAAGCCATTACCCCAGGAATAGTGAAGAAGTTTCCGTCTGAAAGACGCGGCCGAAGAAATGATTCTCCGTCTAATCCACCAAACATTTTCGCTAACTGCCACGAGGGAGAAAGTTTTGTGGTTCCGTCATTCTATTTACCATCATAAAGAAGGATCTATGAGGATTGGAGTCTGATGTTAAGACGAGCTTTGCTATTACGTGTAAAAGAACACGAAAAAGAAATTCATGGAGCTGTGGATGTTTTGTCGGCTGGAATGATACGGTTTTAGTTCAGAAAACTGTATTACATATAGTTTCCTTCGCACAATTCCTTTTCTGGAGAGATATTTTACTTGAGATGTGTGTCTTCATGAAATTGTTGACGCACGTATTTTCGTTTTCACTTTAGAAAGGATTTTCCCATATTTTTGGCGGCTTGGTGTCCCTGGATTTCTGACCGCTACATCTAGAGAAGATATTAGTGCCATGAAAAGCAGACAAATTTAAAAAAATAATCCTAAACCGCTTTAAACTTTTCAAATCTTTAATATTTGTATGTTTTATTTTGGTGCTATTTATAAAGCTAATTTGGACAATCATGTTTTACAGAACATTGCTCAGAATCATGAGGTGCGTGCCAAAACAACACTATTCCACCAATTTTCCGTTTATACATCGCACACTGAAAATTTCGACGCATATTAACAGACAGAAATTCTATCGAAATAAAAGAGTAAGGTATTTCAGAACAATACAGATAGCAAATCAGAGAATATTTGATTCTATTGATTTTAAAAGGGGACTTCTGACATTTTAAAAATTTTACAGGAGGAGAAAAAAAACGACTGGGCTGCAAAAAATACATCGAAATTAGGGTTCAAGATGCATCTAATGTGTTTCAGAGTAGAAAATGTACCTATTGACGACAACCAAAAAGCATCATGATTTTTTAATTTTTGCAAAAAATTCAAATTTAAATTTTGCAGAAGTCCCCTTTTAACATCAAAAAGTATAAAAGTTTCAGAATTTTAGGAAATAAATTATTATAAAGTCATGAATATCAATGAAACTTAACTAAAATTCAAAATTTACATATTTTGTGAATAAATTTAATTTAAAGACACAAAATAAAATAAATTTCCAAGTTATTAGCTTTTAAGTAAAAGATTTAAAATCGAAAAAAATTCAGAGAAAAATCATTTGAAGCCAGGGATATCGAAGAAACTCAAATAAAATTCAAAATTGTTTTATTTGCAAGCAAACTTAATTTTAAAAGATTCTACAAAAATTTTTAATTTATTCGTTTTTAAGTAAAATTCAGATTTAAAGCAAAAAATTCAGGGAAAATTATTAGAAAGCCTTGTATATCCCTGAAACTCAAATAAAATAAAAAGTTCATTTATTTGCAAAAAATTTAAATTTGGGAAGTTACTGGGTTTTCAGTAATATTCAAATTTTTAAAAAATTGAAGGAAAAACTATTATAAAATAAGAAATACCAGTTAAACTCAAATAAAACAAAATGAAATGTAAAATTTATCTGTTTTTAAGTAAAATTCAGATTTGGAAACAATAACTAATAGTAAAAATAATGATGTAAATGAATTTTAATCTTCTTGAAGGTCAATTGAAGATCCTCTTCTGCGCAGAAGCCCATCTAACATCATACGGAATCTTTGATGCTTTACTGCAACATAACCTTGAATGGCAGAATTTCAGGTTTTACACCAAACGATGCAAATACCTCCATCAAATCCCAAACGCAAAAAAAAAAAATTAATAATTTCGGATGGGTCTGCAGAAGTCCCCTTTTAAAAACAAACGGTTAATTTTTCTTCGATAGTAATATTGTTATATGCTTTTTATTAAACTGCTGTGCTAATGTACTAATTAAGATTGCGGAAATACCCAAATTAATCTCAAACATCCTCTTTAAAAAGAGTATGTATTTTTGCAAAATCGTCTTGTGGTGACATCGTGAATGTAGACCAATGAGCGGGATTTAAAAAATAAAGCTCTTTATTTTGGAAATATTCTCGGAAAAGATACGTAGCACAAGTATTAAAACAGCACTTGTAAGAATCCCCAACAGAGATTACCAATAAATCTCAAATACAGCACTTTCATTAGCGCTCAAAGGTTCCTTATTAGCTCACCAGCTTGCCTGCTGATCAAACTCCAACTGACTGCTCTTGGATTGAGATCTTGCTTTTATCCTTTTGCAACAGGAAGTGACGTCATTCATAGGAAGGGAATTGATTTTTAGATGGGTCATGAAATTACTTAGTTCAACAGGTTCAGGATTTTTCTAGAAACACACACACACAATGGTCACAAGTTTGCCAAATGGTCATCAAGTTTGCCAAATTTCTCGCCAATATTACGATGTCAGGGAAACAACTTTACAACTTCGTAACAGTATTCAGCAGAAGAAACAATGAAACGTATTTTCTCTCGTTTCAAACAACGTAGCTTAAGCCGGCCATTCACTTGAAGTATAGCCATGTCATTTCTCATAAGCCCGGTTTTTTTCACCACCCATGTTAATCGAAACATACAGGCACACCATTTACTTGTATTTAAAATGACGCTAACTCTGAACGAAGGTAGGGAGGAGCGATCTTCTTTCCCTCTCTACAGCTGCTTGTCAATCGCTCTTCGATTTTCCCCAGTCAGCAGATTTTAATTTATGCTACCCTCGAAGCGAGGCTTCAAACTACGCAAGGCATTGTTCTTTTCGACAGCCTCTTTCAGGGTCCCTCTGATTTTTCGTTCCGATTTCAGTCCAGACGGAATTCCAACCATGACAATCCGTTTGGCTCATTTCCATAGATTTTTATCGCTTTTTCCTTCTCGCGTTCCAAAATATACAGTTTGTCTGTGAAGTGAATGACAGACTTTACATCTTTCTACCGCTCGCTACAATTTTCGTATTCCTTCATTAGTGTTAGTTTAGTGTAGCTTCATTGATGTCTCATTTTGAGGCAACACAAGAGCTGTTTTGGGGAGCACGTCATAATTTTGTGTCCAATTCAGAAGACGAGGATGACTATTGAGCTGGCAACCCCACTCCAAAATTTTGTTCAACACCATCGGGAAGAAGCTTGATTCACGACATCAGATTTAACGTCCACCAGGCCAACATACCTGATGGATCTTTAGTGAAATCTGGTTTCGAACCTCGAACCCTCCTATACCCGAGCCGACACCTTACACTAGTCCACCGCAGCGCCTCCCTCATTAGTAGAAATTCTGGAAATAACACATAGGGATGTAAAATAGAAGAAAGCTACCTATAGGACGATTAGTAAGCTCATAGACCACCCATCTATATGATCGGAGTGAAACTACAGTATGTCCACAAATTATTATCGGGGATTCATTACCTCCAAACTTTTGATTAAAGAACAGGGCCATAAATATTATTATATATTTATAAAGTATAACTCAAATGGTTTACATGCCGGGAAAATCTGCCACGTTAACTTTGTGTTATATGTGACTACCTTCGGAGCACTTTTTTCAAATTTTTAATGAAACATTCATGTTTTTAATTAAAATGAATAATAAAACTAAGAATTCCAATGCAATTTCATTGTAAATTTCATTCACTTTCAAAATATAGGCAATTTTTATCAAAATTTTAGTAAAAATTTGCACTTCTGCCAAACCTCCTATAACAAGTTCTATTGATATATTTCATCAATATTTGCACTGTATATAGCTAACATGCTTATCTGTGCTAAGAACTAAAATATGTTTAATAAGTCGAAAAGTTTTGGAGATATTCCAAACTTTATGAAAAACTCGAATTTTTTAAAAAAACATCACCGATTTTTCTCACTAAAAAGTCATTAAAGTAAATAAATATAGGCAGAGAGATTAAATTTCAGTTTAAAACATAGCTAGAAACAAATAAAACATTTTGGCCAAATTTCATTTTAATATCTTAAAATCATTTTCCGAAATGATGTTTGCCGCGAAGAAAAATATTGAAAAACACAATTTCTCTGAAAACGCTTTTAAAAATTTTCATAGAGTACAAAACATTTTGTACACACCTTAGAATTTTAAAACTCGCCATACTTACAAGTCAAACCCTCTTTTACTTGATTTTAAACGACATTTATGTTCTTTTAGCTTTTTAGATATTTTTGAATAATTTTGTGTAGTAGATAGTGAGTGGCGTCTCGATATCTGAATTAGCTTCTTGTCAATTTTCATGTAAGTTTTAAGCATCTATGGATACATTTACATTTCAAAACACTTGAGAACAGGTAACAGTTCAAAATAAAACTGCAATTTGAGAGCCAAAAAATAATTTTTACTGTTGTAATTACTGTTGTGTTGAATTTTTTTTTAAAAAAAAGCGTCGCCAAAAACAATGAAACAATAAAAATAAGAAATGGAAGCTTAAGTCTATATTTTTAGACAATATATTGCTTGGGAATTAAAAAATAGTCGTTCAAAATAATATTCGTATTTTTAAGGCTCTTTAAATTGCCACTTCTGGTATCAGAATTGTCACTTCCGGTTTATTATTTATGGTATAACTTTATTTGTAATTATAGTAGAAACAAAAATAAAACATTTTTAGATACCTAAATTTATGGCCTATAAAATGAACAAATAATACAAATTTCGAAAATTTTCAGCAAAACGAGGAATTTAGGGTAGTCACATACCTTAAAACTTTTTTGAGTTGTAATTCACGAATATATAATGATATTTATCGTCATGTTCTTTGATCAAAAGTTATGAGGTAAGGTAAACCCAACAACGAATTTAGGTTCTTTAATCAAAAGTTATGAGGTAAGGAAAACCCAACAACGAATTTAGGTTCTTTAATCAAAAGTTATGAGGTAAGGAAACCCCGACAAAGATTTTAGGACATCCTGTATATTCTGTAATTAACTAATGCTACTTTTATTTAATATCCGCATATTTTTCAAAGAATACTATTTATATAATATTTTCTTTTGTATATGAAAATAAAATTCTGCAATGAAGATGACATAAATCATTGCTTTTTTATGAGCAGCTAACAGTTCTTGAAAGTTATGTTACTGAAACAAAATATTGCTCTAGATCATCGATTAATTGCATTATATTTCATGACTTTATTTGCTCCTTCATTGATTAAATATCTTATCTTCCAAGATAAGCGACTGCATTTAATGGATATTATGTCTTTCTTACATTTACATTAATGAAAAAACAACATAAAATATGCATTTTAACGAAATTATTATTTAAAACTTCCTAATATGAAAATAATTTGAACGGAATTTCCACAACAAAATCATAAATGAATATTTAATTCAGAATGATAGTCGTTGAAATGAAATCGAAAAGGACTAAATAATTTACATTTTCAAGATGATGTGTTATTAAGATATATGAGTTGCCATTCGTTACAAAATGATTTTGCTTATACATTTTTATGTAAGAATACATTTTTTCCCTAGAATAACTATACATATTTAGAAAATATTGCTATCTTTATCAATATGTTTGTAAGATTTTTATTACATACTATAATAATCTGCTTTCCGCCTCAATAAATTGCTTAACAAATTAAGATATTATCTAAAGATACAATAGTAACGCATGTGGGAGAGCAATCGGCTGAAAAATTGCTGAAATAAATTTTTTTGGCAACCAACACACATGTAAAATGAAACAAAAGTTATTAATCAGTACGATATATACAATCTTTTTTTAATTTAAAATATTGTAAGAAAATGACTTGATTTATTATAATTTTCAGTGCTTTGTTTCTTTTATATAAAAAATATTTACCTAATAAATCATTTGAAAGAATATATACATCTGTAATTACATTAGTTTATACTCTTTATTAAAATTCCGTAGCAACATTTTGCAAAGTCGTTTGTTACAAAATATCCATCTAAAAGTAAATGAAATGACTAATGGAGGTAATATAAAATTTGTGTTTCTGTTAAGAAAAAGTAATAAGAAATGAAAATTCTTTTGGAAGAAAATATCTACCCATAATTAAATGAAACTGATTAGATCTTATCTACCTTAGACAAATTTATATAATACTTTCTTTTCATGCAATTTGTAATATATACTCTTAAAAATTATCCCCTTTATATTATACTCAAAGTTTGAACCCTCTCACGCTCACTACATGTTTCATTTTGAAAATTATTAAATTTATTCCAAAAATGATTATTAGACATGTATCTGATCATAAATATGTAAAGGAAAAGAATTTAACATTTTTTATTTTCAAGAAATTTGTGGTTTCACAGTGAAACCAATGAACGGTAACAGGCTATTTTTCCTCCGAAAATAGCCTGTTACATCGAAAAAAGTTATCATCGAAATACAATTTAAATTATGTATTTAATTTATAAGTATACGTGAGTATTCAGGATATTCCATCTTCATAAAATTTAATATTACTTTAAAAGATTCAATTTAAAAAAATATAAATTTGTGCAAGAACCCTCATCCTTTTGTTTCTCTCAGAGATCAAAAGCAATTTAGCTGTTTCAATGCCGATATCTTTGCGAATACTAACGGTATTGAACTGGAATTTTTATATAAGTTGGCCTATATATGAAAGTAAGAAGTATGTTATAAGTAGTTTTTCTTTCATAACTTAAATATACTCTTAAGTTAAGAAAGAAAAACTATTCTAAGTTTTGACCATGCAGAGTAAAAAAATTCTCAATGTGTGGTTTCACTGCAAAACCAATGAACGCGAAAGGGTTAACATCCAAAACACCGTAAACTGCCTGCAGCATATCACTCTAAAATACCTACCCATCGAATCCCCGAGTATATTCTACTCTCCATTCCCCTCAAAGCAATAGAAAGGTTAAGCAAAATACCCTCAGCATTAATGTAGCGTGTCCACAAAATGCACTTCCAGCTCTCCAGTACTAACTCCGGCGGAAGGCATTTTAAAACAACTCGACTCGTTTTCTGAAAAGTTCGTCCGCCAGTAACTGCCTGGAAAAGCTTTTCGAGGACCTTTGAGCGCCATCCCTGCGGGAACCATTCCGGGATGTTCTAATCATCCCCGGAAAGGGCAGTGCGAGAGATATTGAAGGTGGTTTCGTCGTTAAAACGCGGGATGGCATTCCACACCTAAATAAAGAGACGCCAGGCTGGCGGGGACTGGACAATTTAATGCATGCATTTATTATTTCTCCCAGCGGTTGGGTATAGCGCGTCGTGTAATTCGAACTTAACGATTGGGTTAAAGCGCTTTTTGCTTGAAATGCTGTGAATATGTGTGAATTTTATGTGCAGGAGTAATACTGTTTAATTTTAATCTGGGAGAATAATTTTATTTTGTAATCTAGAGAGGTATTGGGAAAACTTAGATATTTAGCATTAAATTTGCAAAGAATACTTTAAATTCACATGAAATAATCTCAATTTACATAAAATAATCGCTTATAACACATGTATAAAATTATTTGAATGTGAAAGTTTTGTAACCCTGCTGTTTAATAGATGAATCGAGTGGCTTGAGATGTTGGTTATGCAGAAACCGTTACACGATTGAAGTAATGTATACAAACTACTTTTCATTTGAAATGGGGCGAATATTTTTGCATATGAGTGATATTGATTAAGTTTTAGGGAGAAATTTTATTTTAAAAACTCGATTAAAATCTACGAAACTTACATATTTAACGTTAAATTTACATATTCCTCTAAAATAATTGCTCATAACAGACGTATAAAATGATTGCTCATAACACAAGTGTAAAATAATTTGAAAGATAAATTTCAGTACAGATTATGTATGGAATCGGCGGATTTAAAACGTTACTGGAAAACCAGTCACAGTCACATGCCTAAAGTTATTTGACCATGGGAAATGACCAGGTGAAAGTATATATTCATAAAGATACTCAACAATTACATAAAAATACTTAGAAAAAATAAGCAATATTTCCAATACAAGAAACATTTGACTGTTCGAGATGCATTCAGAGCGCGCGAAAGGCCACTGCATTAGAATTACCAATGACGATATTCAAAAATGTAAACACCACATTTTAAAATGAGATAAAAAGCATCCGGCCTATAAACTTCATCAAGGTCTCCTCCATACAGGGATTTAAACCAGGGATTTTTTTCAGTGAGAGGTCCGATTTTCGTGCAAAAAATGATCCCTTGCGATCCGAAAATACCATGCAATCGAGTGAATTCGGAGTCCCGAATCAGTAGCACTTAAATACATGAGTTCCAATTTATGAAGACAGAGATAAGCAAATTCATATTGAATGAACACAAGTACACAATTTTAAATTAAATTCAAATTCAGAAAATCAAAATCGCCACTTAATGATTTGTATAAAAGAGATAGACTTACGCCCACCAAATTAATCAATTAAAACACATGTATGAAATAATATTTATGTAGTTTTTTAAACAAAGTGTGATTCACAGATTAACCCTCCAGCAGTCGTAAGTACGCAGCAATTACTTACATTGCATCGTATTACATATTTATATCGATATTTTATCAATTTAATACAATTTTTAATTATGTAATATTTGTTTAGTATGAAGATAATAAATACAGATTAATTAAATAAAAAATGCATTTATTTTTGTAAAACAACAAAATATCGATATAAACATGTAATATGATGTACGATAGAAATACCTCGTACATACGTGAGACTGTTGGAGGGTTTAATTGGCCGCGTAAAACGCATTTATTGCTTTCGCGTTCATTGGTTTAGCAGTGAAATCACACATTGAGCATTTTGTTACTGCGCATGGGCGAAACGTAGCATGGTTTTTCCTTCGCAACTTAAGAACCAGATGTATAGGTCATCTTATATAAAAATTCCAGTCAATACTAACAGTATTCAGGAAGACATCGGTATTGTAAGAGCTGAATTGCTTTTGATCTCTGAGAGAAACGAAATGATTAGAGTTCTTGCACAAATTGATATTTTATAAAATCGAATCTTCTAAAGTAATGTTGAATTTTATGAAGGTTGAATATCCTGAATACTCACGTATACTTATAAATTTAATATATAATTTAAATCGCATTTCGATGCTAACTTATTCGGAGGAAACATAGCCCGTTTCCGTTCATTAGTTTCACTGTGAAACCACAAATTTCTTGAAAATACGAAATGCTAAAATTTTTTCCTTTACATATTTGTGATCAGATACATGTCTAATACTCATTTTTGAAATAAATTTAGTAATTTTGAAAACGAAACATGTAGTGAACTTGAAGGGATTAATGAAAGCTGCCAATTCAAACTCATATCAGCCTATTAGACAATTGGCTTAAACTTTTTTCCTGTGGAATTGCAAGAACATCGGCAAGGACAATATTCATTGGTTTTTAGTTATGAAAACTTTTATATTAGAATCTGGATTAGAATGAGAGAAACATCCATAATAAAAGTTAAATTCTTGTAGTAAATAAATTATCGACTACAATCTATTGTTCAAAAATCGTCCGGTTGGTTTATGATAAAAACAGTCCAACAAACTGGATGATAGAAAATGATGCTTTATTTCACGAATATTCCATGGATTATTCCAGAATAATCTCCATATATTCGTTCCGAAGAGATAGAATCATAATTCCTGCATATTCGAAAACATTCATTTTGTCACCAAAGTCACCAAATTTTAGCCACGTTGCCAAAATGGTCGCCAAGTTTGTCGCCACGGTTGAGGGGGAGGGGATTGACTTCCATCCAATACGAATCGGTGTAAATCTCTCTTTCCAACCTTAAGACTAAAATGGCAGAAAAATACGGTACAGTTTTGTAACAATATGTTTTAAATACTAAAAAGAAGGCAAGTTTTAACTTATATCATGTATTATAGATTAATTAACTATCTTCATGAGAATATACCGAAGTATTTTTATGAATAAGTAATAGCAATAATGTTTACTTACTCTTCCATTTTTTCAGTCATGTCAAGTGCATGCCGGAAAATAATCCTACCAAGCATGATGTTTATTTTTGCATAGACATTTAATTTACTCCATTTGCGGAGTGGTATGTTTTATACTACCTTTACCATTCTAGAACAAAGTTCCTTGCACTTGTTACAATTTTTATAGACATATATATTGTACTTGAAAGAGATAGAATGAATGTATTGAATGATTCGTTCACAATCGCTGCTCGTATAATGGTCGCACTTTAAAGTTTTATTCATCTCAGTTTGATAATTAACGTTACTAAGATGTATTTTATTCCAAATTTAAACAAAGAATCTATCAATTGTCTGTCATTATTCCTCGAAGAAAATAATTAATTTATTAACAAAGCTTCAAGACGCCAGTCTATGTTTCAGGATCTCAGCAGGTTATCGATTCGGTTAATAATAACTCAGCAGGAGGAACGTAATTTTCAGCGTCTGAAAACGTTCTGAATGAACAATTGTATTCGTGTTGGCATTTAAAGATACAGTAACAGTTTCTAAGCTTCATCATTAGCAATAATGATTTATATTCTCTTTTACAAATAACGCTTGCGAAGAAAATGTAAAAACATCATTTTCCGAATATACTTCGATTAGTTCCAGAACAAAATATCTGCTTAACATTAATAGCCTCAATTGTCACAGTTAAGAACACAGTTAGTAAATTTTTATCATGCAAAATATCTTATTAATACAGTTAATTCCATATTAATGAACTTTGATTAATAATCTCCCCCATTCCATATTATGATGTTTATAGAAAACATAAGTTCAAAAACAAAGTCTTGAAATAATAAAGAATATGTAACACTTCCAGTATTCCTTGATAAATAATTCTTGTCCAAATAGTTCAGGAAGTTTTCCAGTGCGAAAAATTTGTTTTTTATAAACTACAAATATAAAATATATAGAACTAGAAATATAAAATAAATACAGATTTTATATGTATGAGAGGTTAATAAGTAATCAAATATTTAGGATATAGTTATTTTTAAGCAATTATTTATCTTATCCTATAAATGTAAAAATTGCATATATCAAAATCTGATTCCCATATAAATGATCAATAACTGTTTCATGCGGACCTCGTAAATTTGAACCGTGATTAAGTGACAAAGGCGACATTTGAACAAGAACTTATCTTACCATACAGTGTGTCCGTAAAGTCATGGTGCACTTTTGACCGGTCACAGGAAAGCAACGAAACAAGATAGACAGGTGACATCTTCACCAAATAAAAGGAAAACTCCAGTTTGCATACCTGTTCAGCGTAGTTCGACGTGGGCTCCATTTGTTGCCCTACACACATCTGAACGATAGTCCAGTTCTTCCCACATAAGGGTAAGGACAGAGTGAATAACGTCCGTGATTATCTATTTTAAATGACTGATGTCGTTGATACGCTCACTGTACACATGTTGCTTCACATAACTCCACAAGTAAAAGTCTAATGGCGTTATGTCCGGGGATCGTGGTGGCCATGCCATGGCAGCATCCCTTCCTATCCACCGCTAGGGGAACGTTGTATCCAGAAACTCACGAAGAATGTTGCCGTAATGTAGAGGAGCATCGTCCTGTTGAAAGATGACACCTTCTGGAAATTGCGGAACTGCATACAATTGCAACATGTCCAGGTAGATGTTTGACGTCACAGTCGGCTTCGAACTGTGCGTGGTGTTGCGTCATCACCTGCCCGCACACACCGTTGCACTACAGACACTATTTGGGATACTGTCCAATGTAGCGCAAGTTTCAACCTTTCGTTTCGTTTCTGTTCGCCACAACAGGCGTTCATAACTGCACCATGACTTTACGGACACATTGTATTTCCGCATCACACTAGTAAGAAAATTATTGATAGCGACGAATTGTTATTGCCCTAATGTACGGTTCACCTTTGGTAGAAATGGGTCTTGAATGTAGCGTATCCACATATGGTAAAATAAACTGCCCTCCCACTGTTGGGAATGAAACGTTAATTGTTTTCCTAGATGCGGTCATCTTTGAAGATGGCTCCCGGATGCTTAATGACCGGAAGCTGTTGGTGATGCGCACTAAGAGAGTCTGCAATGGAATTCTGGAGTTGTTCCAGATTTTTACAAACTATAACGAGTAACTGAACGGCGAGGAAACAGATTTATTACGTACTAGCCTACTTCGGCGATCAGTTTGTTAGCCGGTAATATAATTTCAACTAACTCTCTTATGCATAATTTGATATTCATGCTTCTCTTAACAAAGTAATTTTAAAATTCGAATTGCCATAGACATTTAGCTCGCGTTCTTTTTGTAGCCTTGCACTTGTTCTGTTCCTTTTCTAAATGGACATCCCAAATGCAGTCAAGTAGTTGTTCGTGTCATGTAACATATAATTAATTATACGTTATCGACGCGAACTTTAATTTAACGAATTTGATTTCAACATCAAAATAGCGAGGCACGTTTTACATCCAGCAGCATGATAATTGGTTTAAAACATGATGTAAAATGAATTAAAACATAGTAGCCATAAACGTTCAGTTTACTCTGGCTTATTCCATTTACATATAATCTTGAGGACTTTCTTTATAGATTTCACAGAAAAATTTATCAAATAAAAAAATAATGCAAAAACCAGTAGGATATCTTAGCTTACAACAATGCAAAAGAAAAACGCAATTAAATATTTGTGTAAACAATGAAAACGGTTTGATTTTCATTGTAACAACAAAAAATATTGTAAATTACGCAAAAAAATATTTTTTAATTTCTTAAAATTAGAGAAAAAATCGTACGACAACTTAATTGATATCATTGAAGGGATAATATTTTAAATTTTCAGATGGTGAAAAAAATAATTTTTGTGCTGTAATAATTTTGGAAGTTATTAAGAAAAAACGCCAAAATTTCGATTAATTTTTAATTAATTAAATTTCTAATAAAAATTTAAAAAATTAGCTCCGAGGTGCACATTAGCAACCTCCAAAGTATGTTTGTGCCAAGTTTCGTTGCTCTAAGTGTAGCGGTCTGTTCTGTAGAGCACCAACACACACACATTCTCCTTTATTAATAGTAAACTATGGGACTGAGTTGACGAATGTCCAGCGTATGCTCAGCTGCGAGATTTTTTGCACTTAATCTCTTGAAATAAAATGATGATTAGTTAGTTTATTTATATTAACGTCTCGTTCTGAAACAACACGAGGTTTATTTTGGGACGAACCTCGTAATTTTGAACCGCGTTTCAGAAATGTATCATGATCTGTGGATTCCTATAAAAATACGTACTTTAATAAATGCATATAAAATTAAAGTTGTGTTAAAAACGTAAAGGAGCAGTTCGGATCCGCGCTGCAGATTTTTCGTGAAAACGTCGGGATAAAATCATAAAACAAATATTTCGTATTAATATGTAATTTTATTATGTATCTCTTTAATGCAATATTTACACAGAATAGTACAATGGTTAGAGAATAGATAAATCGCAAGCTGCCACAGACCCTTGCTACATGCGAAAAATTTATCAATTCTGTAACCATTATAGTATTCTGTGGAAATATTGTATTAAAGACATTAATAATTAAATTACATATTAATACGAAAAACTTGTTTTATGATTTTATCCGGACGTTTTCCCAAAAAGTCTACGCCGCGGACCCGAACTGCGTCTTTCTTGTTTTTTATTTAGAGTAGCTTTTGATGGCGACATCTGTTAGCAGTGTATAGAACTACATTTCGTGTATGCGCAGTCTCGTTCTGAAACAACCCTAGAGCTATATTGGGGCGGACGACGTAATTTTGAACCGCGGTCAAATGACGAGGACGACACCAGAGTAGGCTCTCCCTCTCCACATTTCCGAACCACACCAGAGGGAAGATGTTTGGCCACTACGTATAATTTGACGTGCAACAAGCCCCATACACGGGGATCTTCAGTGGAATCGGGTTTCGTACCTGAAATGCTCCGTCCCGAAGATGAATCCTTACCAATATACCAGAGGCTCCGAAAATTTTTCCCCTTGATTAGTCTTTTTATTTTCGCGTACCCCCCCTACTGTCGTATCCCCCTCCAAACATCGGTCTATACAAAGAACTTTTTATAATAATGTTAAGGGCTTAGATAAGTAAGCTTAACCCTCTCATACCGAGCGAGGCGGTCCCGGGCGGTCTTCCCTTAACAGCGAGGAGTCTGAGGCGGTTGACTGCTTTTGAGGGGAGGTGAAGTTCTGAGATCACTCACTAAGCTTGGTAGACGGTTCAGTTATCCTTGCCAACCACAGCCCATTTCCGTGCGCAATAAGGGAAGGTTATAGCAGGGGTGGAGTGGAGTAAAATGGCCACCCAGTTTGGGAGAGTCCAATTCATGTTGCTTCCTTTTAAAAACTCTCGATTTTAAAGGAGCTAGAAGAAAAAGTTGCATCGGGATTAAAGATTTAAGATCCAAATGACTCGAATTTATAACATTTACAGGACTTATTTTTGATTTCACATTTTATTGCCCTTTTACAATAGTATTTGTTTAACGTCAGAATAGATGAAATCATTATTGTAATAATTTCGCATTAATTTAGAAGGAGAACTAAAAATTTCACTTCCTTTTGATTACTTTTTTACTTATTTTGAGAGTAGAATTAAAACGTGCACAACTTTCACCTTTACTATTTACACGAACTTTTGGAAACAAAATTCTGTTTTTAATCCCTTATGTCTTCTTGTGTCGGCCATTAACGACTTGGAGTTCGCGTACCCCTAACTAGCCCTTCGCGTACCTCAGGGGTACGCGTACCACAGGTTTGGAACCTCTGCACTAAAATACCAAATTTTGCTTCATTTTAGCTAGTCCCATGTCCATTCAACCGGTACGGGTGCTGTAATGGCATCAGGCACGGGGACATGGGGCGGCGTTCTGCACTAAACTACCGCTGACAAATTAAATGACGAACTAATAATACTTGAGATATGTAACTTACAATCTTATACATAGATTGTAGATAAATATTTCCTCAAAATTAATAGCTGAGTATGTCACACACCGTACCGAATCTGATATTCTGTTACCATGTTACGATGGCTCTAAAATCAATGATGAAATAAATATTAAAAAAAAATTAAAAAACGCTTTTACCAATGCATTTTAAAAGAAAAAAAATATTTCAGTTCTCAAAAATAATACAGATGGCGCCACTGAAACCTACGGAGTGCAAACGGAATTTCGCGATTTTTTTAAAATGATAATTGAGAGCTCTAAAATTATTAAAATAATGCATTGTCATCAAGACCCAATAAATATACAAAATTTCAGAACTATAGTGATTTAAGAAGTGAGTGAAAAATCGATCACAAAATTCCAACCTTATATACAAACACGAAACATTTCGAACTTAGTAAAAGGGTTTAAAAATATGTTATCTTTCCAATAATTGTTTTTCAGTTACAAAATTTTCTGAATGGGAAGACTATAATTATAACCGTTAAGGGGACATACGACTGTTAAACCTCGAAAATTGTAAATTTGCTGAAAATATATATATATATTATTTCCCAGTATTTTCTGAACAATTTTAAATAATTCACGTTAAAAAAAATTCCCATAATTATGAAAGTTATGTAGGAAAATGTATCAGCTATTCAAAGGAAACATTGAATATGGCCATAACTTTAAAGCGCTATATCTCAAATGTGTTTTTTTTATACTGCGCGCACGATATCTCAGGAACTATTGAATATTTTTACATAAATATTTAGCTGAATATGTATTGTGCTATGCTCTACAAATTGAAGAATAGAAAAAATGAGATTTTAACAACATTTATCATTTTTATTTTAAATTGGTATATAAAATAGAAATTAAATTTAAATGGTAATATATTGAGGTTCAATTTATTAAACAGACTGTTTGGATTACTTAGATGCTCAAAATATTGTGTTTAGACAAATATTTTATCCGTAATCATGCGCGCAAGGTGACTATCTCATTTTTCTCCAAAAATTTACCCCTATTTATTTCTTTCAAAAAAATACACACCAACATAAACGTTTGAAATTGTGTGTGCTATATGGAAAAAGAACATATATTTTTCTAGAAAAGAAAGAGAGTTTGTGAATTGCAGTGTTTCACAGATAAAATGTATCAAATTTTACAGTTACCCCCATTTTTTCGAGGTTTAAGAGTCGTATGTCCCCTTAAAGACTATATTTGTGGTACAGAATGTATATAAAAATAGTTGATAAATAATTTTTGAGCTATGTGTATTCTCCGAATTCGATTCTATATTCCCGATCCATTCCTAAAATTTTGCTTTTAATCCTGTGTATCAAAGATGCAATGATTTGAGCATCAATCCATTTAAAAACCTCTTCTTATTCCAGAAACTCACAAATCGGTCTAAGAGTAATTAAATAAACAATATCCATTAAAAATACCCTCCCTCTCTTATTTCCATCAATTTTGATTTTGGTTAGGAAGAATGACACATGGCAGTGCGCTGGATGGAAGTTTAGTTAGGTAGGTATATATTAACATCAGGTTTATATAGAAGCAACACGAAGGCTGTTTTGAGACGGACCTCGTAATTTTGTACCGTGGTCAGAGGGTGAGGACGAAACTTGAGATAACATCCCCCATTCTAAGAGTAATCAAATAAACAGTATCCAGGAAACATGGCCTCACTCTCTCGCTTCCAACAATTTGGTTTTGGTTAGGAAGGATGACACATCGCAGTGCACTGGATGGAAGTTATTTAGTTAGGTAGGTATATACTAACATCCGGTTTAGAAGCAACATGGAGGCTGTTTTGAGACGGGCCTCGTCATTTTATACCATTGCCAGAGGACGAGGACGAAACTTGAGATAACATCCCCCTCTCTAAGAGTAATCAGATAAACAGTACCCAGGAAACATGCAC
>BGPR01000807.1:230160-243133 GCA_013235015.1 Araneus ventricosus | reverse complement strand
GGAGTTCTCCAGTTTGTCTGTTTTTAGGTAATATTTCATTTTGTTTTAGGAATACGTATCTATCTATTTAACTACACATTTATGAATGAAAATGTCGTAAGATTTTTATTAGATCAGAAAAGAATGAAAAGTATATTTACGTTTAATAACATTCCAGACATGGCAAGAACTGTTTATCTTCCAATCCAGACAAAGAAGACAAAGGATTCAGTAAACCGTAATACAAATAAACCTGCGAGATTTTCTTGAACTTCACTGTCTCTTTTTAAAAGAAAAAATTTCTATAAATATTTAATTTTCTCCGTCGTAAATTACGAAGTATAATCCAATCTCCAACTGTAGTCTCATTTAAAAGAAAAGTTGTGAAGTTTATTTTCTAGAAAAGCTATTCTATCTCATCGTCTTTGTGGCTCCTCGAGACTTTCTGAAAAATTAAAAGGAAAATAAAGATTGAGAGAATGAACCACGGAAAGCACGATGAACAAGAAAAGGAAATATAACATAAGCCCTAAAAGTCCCCGGAATTTCTTTTTTCAAGGTAATAATCGAGTTATAACGAAGACTGCGGATTAGTTATTTAAGGTAGAAACCAGAAAGATTTCTATAATCTTAAAGATTTTACTGTGCATACGAAAAACTTTTTGGGGAATCCATTTTTCATTTAAAAGAATCTCTAATAAAGCCCCTTTTCTTCAATGAAATCTTTCTTATTTTCTGTTAGGTTATTTGTAGACACAGTTATATTGAAGAAAAATATTTCAGAACGAATTTCTGCTTATGAATTTTAAAAGAAATATATTTATGATTCTTTGTTTACTGTTGAAATGATATAATATTCTTATTCAATAATCTGTTCTTTTTAAAGGGAACTGTCTTTGTTTGTTGTTAAATTAATAAATTAAATTTTAAAGAAAGTTCTAATTTAACCCTTTCCGGCACAAGGCATTATTTTTTAAAAAATATGATGGAAAACATCATGAATGGGCTTAGTTTATTGTTTAGACATAGAATTTACAAAAAAAACACCTCTTTCTGAGGAGGGGACGTTGTCCCTCTTTGGGGACGTTCCCTTATATGAGGACCCCTTTGGGCGCAGCCATCTTGATAGGCTCAAAAATTAATGTTAAAACTTACACAAAATCATAAATTAAAACTTCAAAAATATTGGAGGAATTGAGTCAATTTGCTAAAATTGTAAAGGTCAAGAACTCGAAAAAATTTCTATCTCCGAGTTAAAAAAATTAGGCTTTTTAAATCTATAATTTTTCCGAAATGAAAACGAAATTTCATTGTGCTGCCATCTACATTCTTAAAGGAGAACTATCAGCTGCCTTTTCCTTCAATTTTCCGGGTTTCGAATTGGAAACGGATATTTTAGAAAATTTTAAATTTGGTGACCTCTTTTGCGACCACTGAGCCGGAAAAGGTTAAGAACTCTGATGAAAAAGTAAATTACATTAATTTTCTTAAATGCACTTTTCTGTTTATTGAAAACAAATACTGAGATATATAGAAGTTATGTAGTTTTAGTTGTATTATGAATGTACATATATTAAAATGTCAGCCAAATTTTTGTTATTTCTAATGTTCTGTCAATTTTTTTATTCAGAAACTATTATTAGTACCTTTTAAAATTTATCGTTATTTTTGTTGCAAATAAGATATAGAATTATCAATTAACTGCAATTTTTATTTTAAGAAATTAGAAGATTTGTGGCCGTTTTAGACGGGCTTTTAGCTTGCCAACAATATCTCAGATATAATTGTCACAGATTTCTTAAAGGAAAATGTAGAAGAAAATCTCATGCCCATTGGCAAAGTGTTTAACAAATAAAAAAGCATGGAAAACAGAAATGTTGAATAAATTGACAGTAACTTTCGTTTTGCAAAATATATAAATATTCAATTCCAAAATTAAGTATGAAAAAGAGAGAAACTTTTTAGCTCAAACGAAAGTAAAGATCTCTCTGAAATGGAAAAATAAATGAATTCTAAAGGAGTTCCTCCTCAATGAATCAACATAAAATGAAAAAGGAAAATAAACTCCGGAACTTAGCTAAAAGAAACCCTGTCATAACTCAGAATCTAAACAATGGTGTGTATACTAATTTTTAGACAGACAGAGTGCTTGAAAAATGAAAAAAGCATGGAAAACTGAACTTATGAAACAATAACAATAATTCAACAAAAAGATAATCGATAAGTGGAAAAATAAATTAATTCCAGTATTAACATCTATTTGATATTAACAGAGTTCCACGATAGATTTGCGTGGATGAATCAGCATAAATAAATAAAGCAAGAAACAGCTGAAAAAAAGCTGAGTTTTTTTTGTTGCCGTCTGGTCTGAATCTCTTTTGGCACGTAGCCCACATTCCTGAGCGTTAACGATTTCGCTGGCCTTTTCTATAAGAGATTTTACAGAAACGCCTATTTAAAATGTTTGATATAAAAGTGGTTAATCGTGTTTAATTTTTATAAGATCTTATCCTGTTCCCAAATTCACATTGAAAGGTTATACAGTAAAACATTGGCGTATATTTTGATTTAGCTGAGAACAAGCAAATATAAAGCTTATTCGCAAGACCATTTTACTTATTTCTCACAGAAAAACTGACAGCATTTTATTTTATACTGAAAGAAAAATGTTTAACAGCAGTTATTTATACCCAAATAATTAAAGAAAATAATCTTCCTAGAATAGTTAAAAATAGAGACGTCGTAAAATTACTTCGTTTGTTAAAATTTCACAAAGAGAATAAAATTGGCAAAATATCAGTCAGAACACTTTAAATGAAGATCAGAAATATGCTTTCCTCCTATCATCGAGTTGTAATGATTGTTTCAAAATCATTTAATTTCTTTGAAGTAGCTCCAAATGGTACTTTGACAAAGCAATCTATCTGGACCGCAGTTATAATTCAAATTTAAATCATTCTAAGATTAAGGAAAGATATTGTGTTTCGCAATACATTTGAAAAATTTAAACTCCCCGAACCATTTAGGCAACCGGCTGTTCGAACCATAAGGTAACCAGTTAAAATCATGATCATTTACATACATTTCGAAGCTGCCTGCATAAAAGGAGTATTCATTTCTCTGATTCAAACTCTCCATATTTTCAAGGATTTTCTTACAACTATTAAAAACAAAACAAAACTTTCAACAAATATAAAACTTTTTTTCGTCGAATCCCTGGTTATTTAAGAAATCATTACAAAATTATTATCTTTCAAGTAACACTTTTGAAAAATGGTTTCAGTGTTATCTCTTCCAGTGGAAACGGTATTTACATATTTTCAAGTGACAATATCCTTGGAGAAACATAAAAGACACTGGAGAAAATATGTGTTCTGTTTTCATTTGTTTACACTGCGTGGAAACAGATTAATATAACAGCATAGTGAATAATGAATCTCAAAACAATTGAGGAAGCTGGATGTAATTTGTCAACTAGATTTGAGCTTATTACACATTACCAGCATTACACAAAATGTTAAATAAAAGAAGTTTTCAGCAGAAATTTAAAAAAATAGTATGGTGGAATTTTGCGGAGATTTGTTTCCATTTATCGATTTTGAATGTATAGATTTCAAGTAATTGTAATGGAAGTTTTGCTTTAGACGGATTAATATTTTACAGAGATGTGATTGTACGTGGTTATACACTAAGACAAATTACACCATGCTTTTTTAAGAAAATAAGACCATTTTTGTTCTTTGGCACGAGGAAATAACAAATCATCGCTTCAAAAGCAACAACACCTATCTCATTTTCTTAGAATTTAAAAGAGGAAGAAAATACTCAAATTTTCGCAACCAATAATGAACACTTCTTAATTTTTTTCACATCTGGTAGGAATATTGTGTCTCATGTTTGACACACTCACTGCCACCGACGCGCTTGCGTGTCCACAACCTATTATCTAATCAGATGGCCCTTCTCTGTCTTCTCTTATCTACAGTAGAGAAGGAGTTATCAAATTAGATAATAGGTTGTGGACACGCAAGCGCGTCGGTGGCAGCGAGTGTGTCAAACATGAGACAGCATATTCCTCTCAGATGTGAAAAAAATTAAGAAGTGTTCATTATTGGTTGCGAAAAATTGAGTATTTTCTTCCTGTTTGAGATTCAAAAAAAACGAGATAGGTGGTGTTTCTTGTTAAGCGACGAAATTCAATTCAGAAAGTTGATTGAATGAGCATTCAGTTTACAGTTTCTGCAATTAATAATCTATTGATCGAAGAGAGATCCTGTTTTAAGTCGGCAGTTTCACCTTTCGTCTGTCTGTAATTTTGTTCATTATGCAGTCACGGCCAAACGCATTGTTTGGTATTCTTTGAATATGACGTGAATGTTCCTTCAAATCAACAGAAACAAGGAATGCGAGAGAATTTTTATTTTTTGAGTCCGTTTCAATATGAAGGTCGTTTTAATGGTTCCATTTCTTGTAATTTACAGCTTAATTCAGCTATAACCAAGCGGTTCATGCTAAAATATTTAAGGCTACAGACACTCTCGAGCTTGAACTACAACTTAGTACCGGTGTCTTTTGGATGTTACTGTATTGGCTTAACAGGATGCTATAAAAGTGTGACGCTGAGTGAGAGTGTGAGAGAGGATAAATTTGAAGTAAATACGTTGAATATTTCAGGAAATACGAGTGTTTGTACTAAATAATTTTTTACTGCGCATGTGCGAGACACAGAGGAATTTTTTTTCATAACTTAAAAGCCTGATATATAGAACAAATTTCAAAAAAAAAATCCAGTAGAAACCCATTAAAATTCAGGAAGCTGTCAGCATTTCAGTGAGGTGAATTTCTCTTTAAGAGAAGCTAAATGATGAGGGTTCTTGCACAAACTGATATTTTTTAAACTTTAATTTTCGAATGGTATTCGAGAAAATGTAATTTAAATAATATATTTAATTTATAAATGTTCATGGTATTCAGGATAATCACTTTTTACTAAAATAAATTCAATGTTACTGTTCGAATATTCAAATTTTAAAAATATCAGTTTGTACAAGAACCCTCATCATTTAGCTTCTCTTAAAGACAAATCGAAATTCATCTCAATGAAATGCCGACAGCTTTCTGAATTTTAATGGGATTCAACTGGATTTTTTTTAACAGCTGCTCTATATATCTGGCTGTGAAGTTATGAAAGAAGAATTCCGCGTCTCGCACATGTGCAGTAAAAAATTATTTAGTTCAAACAAAGATTTTTTGTAATATTCAACGTATTTACTTCAAAGTTTAATACAATACTTCCGTAACATATTGTCAAGCGTTCTGCAAATTTCGAATAATTTGAATGAAAACTCTGCATGTTATAAGCAAAACACATGCAGAAAAAATATCGGATTTTTTAAAGAAACATTTATATCTTCCCGAATATTTGTGATATGCTTACGAAAATGCATGTAAATATTATGCACATTAAACCATAACCATTGATAAAAGTCACATCTCGTTATCAGCATTCTGTGAAACAGGATGGGTGAAACTCCATTTTCGCCTTCATCCCTTTCTGGTGGTCCCCCTAATTACCCTCGCTACCGAATCTTCACTGCAATATGCATATGATACTCTGTTGAATGTCACACGATTCTCCAGAACTAATTTCGAAACATAGTTTTCGTATTAATTGCAAATTTCTCGCATTTTACGAAATGTCCTTAACTTTTGTATGCCAATGTACAAAAAATTGTGAGAAAAGGTACATAGAAAATGGCCAATTTAGCATTGGCGGTTTAAGGGGTATCGATTCCTCTTAAAACAGAATATGTTTTACAGATGATAAAAGTTTGAATGTGAGAAGTATTCATATTATAATTGCCATAGCAAGAAATTTTCTCAAAAACACAGTACTGACAATGGTCGCTATAAAAATTTCCCTTTTTAAATTTAAAACAAAATTAAGCAATTATAAACGTGGTAAAAGCCGATTTTGAGAATAGTAAAATTTTGATAACTCAGTTTGATTCAGCTATTTTGAAAATAGCGTTTGTGAGATTATTATTTATACTGCCACGGCAATGGTGACATTTGCGATGTAATTTCACCAGTTTCGTTCAGCAATGAAGTTCCCAAACTAGGAACATTTTACTGTAATAGGTGTGTGTATGTATGTGTCTAAGTGTAGAATCAAAAATATGTTTTGATACATATGTATAGAAGGCAAAAAACACACAACGCAAACTGAAATGACATTGAAGAGTTGAATAAAATAAATAAAAAAAAATTAAGATATAAACTTTTATTCATGCGAAAAAATGAATGCATAAGTCGAAAGTATTTTTTTTCTGATTACAGTAAATTGCATGGCTCGAATAAAAGCGTGGGCGCTTTTACCTTCTAGGAATATTCCATTTGTTTAAGAATATATACACAAAATATAAAGTGCTATATAAGGCGCCCACGCTTTTGTTCGAGCCATGCATTTTACTGTAATCAGAAAAATTATTTTCAACTTTTGCGCTCATTTTGACGAAATTATAATGTGTAAACGTATTTTCCCATTTAAATTGCATTTTGAATAAAAGCTTATACCTTAATTTTTTTTATTTATTTTATTTTCTACTTTTTAGTGACGGCTGACACTAATATACACGACGTATTAGGCATAGTAAACGAAATTCAATTATTGAATTATCCAACATTAAACTCATATTATAAACATGAGTTATTACGTCATTCGTCGGTGCAGCGCCAGAAGTACAGCCTATTCTCTCTTAGCTTTGTGGTGTTGTTACAACCCTACAACGTGAGGTTACCACCTTCCAAACTTTATTGCACAAATATAGGGCTAAAATTTTAATATCATTTTGTTTGGTTTAAAATAGGTTTATATTGCATTTTTTTGCATATTATTGTATTGTCTCCGGAAACACACCACTGTGCTAAATTTCAAAGCTCGATTGGAAGTGGATAAGAAATCGATCTCAAGATTTGAGGACACGACAGTCAAGTTGAATAAAAGCTTATAATAATACTAAAGAAACTGAAATTTGTGGGAAAAGCTGAAAAAAAGAGTGTAATATGGACTTTTGTTTCAGGGATGTATATCTATCTATCTCTAAATATAATTACGAAAAAAATCGCAAGCTTGATTAGAGTATAAACAAATAGAATAAAAGGTATGTTTATATTCAATCACATTCCATGTACGATAAGGTATGTTTATTTTTAAACCCAGAAAAGAAAACACAAAGCAACCAGTGAAACGTAATAGAAATAAACCTTCGAGATTTTCTAGAACTTTACCATCGTTCCTTAAAAGAAAAATTTCTATAAATATTTAATTCCCTCCGTCGTAAATTAAGAAGTATAATCCAGTCTGCGAGTGTGGACTCATTTTAAAGAAAACTTGTGGAGTTTATTTTCTAGAAAGGCTATTCTCTCCCTGAGACTCCGCAGAATCTCAAGACTTTCTCAAGAATTAAAAGGAAAATAAAGATTAAAAAAATGACGAAACATACGATAAACGAGAAAATGAAATACCACATAAACCCTAAGAGTCAACGGAATTTATTTTTTTCCAGGTAATAATCGGGTTAAGACGAAGGCTGCGGTTTAGTTATTTGAGTTACAAACCAGAAAGTTTAGAGTAAGCTCGGAAATTTTACTGTGCATGCGAAAGACTTTTCGAAAATCCCTTTTCATGATTTCAAAGAATCTCTAATAAAGCCCCTTTTCATCGGTAGAGTCTTTCGTTATTTAAATTAGATTATTTATAGACAAAGTTACGTTGAAGAAAAGTATTTCGAATGCAAAGATTACTACCTGATGCCTGTAAACTTTAAAAAAGAAATATATTGAGTATTTTTTGTTTATTGGTGAAATTAACGAAAAACACATTTGAAAATAATTTTATTTCAGAATAAATTCCTTTTTGGAAGTAAAATATGTCTTTCCTTTCCAGAAAATTAATAAAGGAAGCTTTCAAAGTGTGTCTGAGTTTAGAAATTTTGCCTAAATAATAAATTATATTAATTTTCTCGTATATATATTTTTATGTGAAGACATTTGTTCGAGTTACAACAAGGCGACGCAATTTCAGAAGCATATAAGTGCAGATTCGTTTTCATAATTATATTTCTCTATTTTAAGTCGGAAACTAATTTGTCAAAGGAAATTTTTAAAAATCAGGTAGAAATATTTATAAATGATTTATTTGATTACTCGTAGCCGAATAATAATAATTCTGTCGCGATCTGTCTGTGAAACACATCTTTATTTTTATTAAAACAGCAGTATTAAATAAAAAGAGCTGAATTAATGCCAATAAAATTTTCTATTTTCAGATCAAGATAATTCAATTAATTTGAAAATTCCTGACTCAAATAAAATTTCATATTAAGTTAAATCTCAGAAGAATATTTGCTCTTTACGGTTAAATTCAATTTGTTCTTGATAGAAAAATAGAAATATTCTGATCTCATACAGCGTCTTTTTTTGAAAATTTCCAAATAATTTTATACGATACAGACTTTTAACGACATCAATATATTCTGAAATATATACTTCGCAAAATAATGATCTTATTATGAATCTACACTGGAAAGTTATTTTCATATACAACTTATTAAAATACACGAAAATGTAGCATAAGATATAGGATTAGAAATAAGTTGAATATTTTGTAATGTAGGGGAAACTAGGAATACTTGTTCCTATGCGATTGTGAGATAATTGGTAATTAGTGTGTGACATTTTTATTTGATCTTTGATCACATGGTCTATTGAAGGAGATTTTCACTCCAGTCTGAACAACCATCATAATTGTGTGAAGGTAAATAAGTCTTGGGGATCCATAAGTAAATTTCCACTTTTTCATTCCTCAGAGAATAGCAAGTTTACTATTGAAGATACGATGAATTAAGATATTTCTGAATTTTAAGCATACTTCTAGTTGCAATTTGATAGACGTTTTTATGCAATATCCTAATTCAAAGTGGGTTTATTTTTAGATTATTTAGAAAAGATCATGTTAGGGATACTTGACCCTATCAAAATCTATTGCAGCTTCCATGTCGCGGCCGCCCGAAGCACATTTTTTGGTTGGGATAAGTTTACAAGCTCGTGGAGTTTGTCGGCAATATGGCAACTCAAATATAGTGAATAATTATTTAAAAATTGTTTGTTAGTAATTATTTAATGAATAAAATTTCTTTTTATATGATAATGTCAAATAATGCAAATAGTTATTTTATTAAATATTTTAAACAGAATTGGAATTTAAATAATCTATTTTTTCTTCGCCTGAGGAAGAAAGATTTATTCATTTATTTATTATTTTAATAAAAATCTTTTGCTTAAACTATGTGTCATCGTTTGGCTTTATTTAACGTTCCGGTATTTCTGTTGAGATTGTCTTTCTTTCTTCATTTGTATTTTATCCTAAAATATATTCTTTTTCTTTTATTTTTATTATTCTTTAAATATCACAAGAATCGAATAAGTCCAATCAGCTTCTCAATTTCTTGAGTTGCATAACATTTTTAAATTTTTTTTGCGTTTTGATGCTTTTTTTTAATTTTCAAAAATCGACAATTCTTCTACACACTAATGATGTTCCTAGATTTCCAGTTCCATTGCTGTAATTTTTTTCATTTAATTCAATCAATATTTTAATCCCTTATTCAATTATGAACTAAGTTAATTTAATAATCAGATTTAATTTAATGAGCTAACCAATTTAATTTATTAATAGATTTTATTAATAACAACTGCGTTTTATAGTTACCATATTATTTAATTTTTAATATTAGTTTTAATAAAATTAGTTCATAATAAATTATTTTTTAATTGAGTAGTTTTAACTTAATAGCTGAATTTCCCGTACGTACAAATTATCAAAAGAATTTAATTACTTTTTGCATGCAGGGTCAAGTATCCCAAACCTTAGGGATACTTGACCCTAGACGATTTCATGAGATATATTTATTTTATGATTAAATGAGATATCAGTTCAGTATAAGTACACTTCTCATTCTTAAAATCAAATCCTTTTATGATGCTAGCATTTCAAATATTCGAGAAATATAAGAAAAAGTAAAGGTAGGGTCAAGTATCTCTAGTTTACCCTATATATATTTTAAACAGAAAAAGACCATAACTGAGAGTTTTAGCTGTAATTTGTTTAGCGTTTATTTTCGTTTTTGTTTCCGATATATCTCAATATAATATCTCAATAAATCCAATCAAGTTAACTGAATTCACAAAATTTGATTGATTTCATTGCCAGCTTGTATTAAATTGCATGAAAATAACAGTTAAAATATGAAATCACAGAAGTAGTTTTATTATCGTAACATAAAGAAGAATCTTGTTTTGTGACAAATTTTTTACTGAGAGTTATTGCATTGAATGAAATTCTGATATGGAAATACGTAAAGTCTCGATTATTTACTTTATAAAATTATGAGAACATATTTAGTGGTAATTGATATGGAGATAACTTTTACATTATTTCTCGCAAAAGAATATATAAAAGCATTTAATCTTTATAGCAAATAACATTTAGCCAAAGTTATCATTCAAAACAAGCTCTAAATTCAACCTAAAATACAATTAAACATTTAAAAATGTGACACAGCACTTCCCTTCCATGCATTAAAATTTCAGGAAGTTAATGAGATTTTATAGAAATCCATTTTTATTTTCCTATTTAATTCATCGGTATTTTGCAAACCGATCAGAATGAATTCTTCAGAAATCATTGATATGTCATTTTTTTAATTCCTTTCTTTTCATCGCAACGATTTATAACTCCATTCTGTCAAATTAATCACCTTCCAGCACAGCCATTATTCAATTTTAAACCTCTTTCAAACGACGAAAAGAATTTGTCTTCAGCATCATATTTGTAAAATTCTAAAAATAGTTTAACCAAAGGATAGCAACAAATATTAGAAAATAGTAAAACATCCGATCATGATACGCATTTTAAAGCTGTGAGTGGAAAAAACCTACATCTTCCAGCATCAAACCTTCCATATTTTCAAAGGTATTCTTAAATCAATTATTTAGCCAATGTTTCTTAACAAGAATGTTGAAGAAGCTTGCCGATGTGCAGAAAAATCTAGCAAAGAAATCCTTCTTTCGTTGAAGATCCAGTAACTTCCGAAATCATTACATAATTATTATCTTTCAAGTGACATTTTTGAAAAATGGCTCCAATGTAATCTCTTCCGGTGAAAGACGGTATTTACATGTTTTCCTGTGACATTATCTCCTGAGCAACATAAAAGCCATTGAAGACAAGATGCGTTCTGACCGATTTCTTTTGTTTGCACCGCATGAAAACAGGATTAATGTTACACCAGGTTGAATAATGAATGCGAAAGCAATAGAGAAAGCGGAATGCGATTTTTCATCCAGATTCGAGCTTATCACTCATTAACAGCATTAAAGAAATCTTTAAATAAAAGAAGTTTTGAGGAGGAGAAAGAAAAATAGGATAATGAATTTTTACAGAAGAGAATGGGTTTCGAGTTATCAATGGAAGTTTTAAGCGTATTGTTTTCCTACTGCTGTGATTCATTGTTCCATTTTGATAAATATGTTTCAAAATTCTGATTGATTATAGTTAGTAGCACATTGTAGCTATGTAGATTACATTAACAGAATATCAATCTATTGCAACACTTCCTTTTTGCTCTAGAGTTGGTTACAAATTCAGTATCAACATCAGTAGTATCATATCAACAGTGACTAAAATAATATTAACCCTCTGATTCCTAAGGTCATTGAAATAAAGGGACCTCAAAATACGGGAACGTCCGAGCTCCTCTATCAAAGATAAGGGAAATTCACTTTCTCTCTCAGAAACCACAATGACAGATGGCATTATCCGAATTGTAAGAAAACTCCCCTCTTCCTCAAACACATCTGGGCGAGCCACTCTAACGAAGAAAGCAAGGGCCGCGGGTGTGAAATCAATCACACTTAACGAAAGGGGGTGAAAATTTCAGAGTGACATTCGGACGTTTCGGACAGCTATCGTCTTTTGCTTGAAGGGGCGTATGGGACGGTCCAGTATCAATAGAGTTAAGGTTTTCACATTAACAACTGATTATTTTAGCTTGCAATATGTTTTAGAGAAGTCAAGATTCTGAAAAAGAAACTCATCTTACGGCGAGCAGTTATCGTGGCAACTTAAATAACTGCTAACTTATAACACAAAGAAATATGGTTGAATGGCCTGAAACTTATATTTTTTACCATAGAGTCAGTTACACATTAAGTATCAATATAGAACAGTGACTAAGATAATATTAGGGATTTTAGAATAAAAACTGCTGGTTTTAACATGCAATATATTTTAATATGTTTTACAAAAGTCAAGATTTTGAAAGAGAAACTCATCTTACGCCGAATAGTTATTCTGGTAACATAAATAACAGCTAACTTATAACACAAAGAAATATGGTTGAATGGTCTGAACTCATGCGAATTTAATATAAAGAAGCATATCCATGAATATTTTAATACGAAGAAAAGTATTTCGTAAATTGCCCGTAAAAAAGTGAGATATAAAACAATAAAAAGTCAGACAACGAAAGTGTATTTAGAATTCCAGAGCAACTTTAAGAAACAATAATTTGCAAATGAATGAAAATAGAAAGCTATCTTTTGCTTAGAAAGTTTGGGAATGAAGCAGAATACATTTTGTGGCAGGAAACTAGAATTTAGGGATAGATAGGTTTGTGATTTAAAACACAAGATGGAGATGCAATTGGTGGAGTGGTGTGTTACATAGGATAAGACATTGGTAGGGGTATTGGCTTAAACATATTTCGTCTAATCTGTGGGCTTCTGTGGGATGAGGAGCGGAGGTTCTGCGCTCTGTAGAGTTACCTATTCTTACCTTTTCTTATTCATAATAAATTAAGCCTTCAAACATGAGGTGACACTATCTACAGTGTGGTTAGAAAAGAGACAGATTAAATCTATGGGGGAATTG
>BGPR01000807.1:199182-229996 GCA_013235015.1 Araneus ventricosus | reverse complement strand
TGAGCATTGGCTTACAAATATTAAGTCTGCAGTTTGTGGAGTGATGTGTTACATAGGATAAGACATTGGTAGAGTATTAGCTTACAAATATTAAGTCTGCAGTTTCTGGAGTGATGTGTTACATAGGATAAGACATTGGTCGGAGTATTGGCTTTTAATTATTTAGTTTAACCTGTGGGGTTCTGTGGGGTGAGGGGTGAAGGTTCTGTGTTCTGTAGAGTTATCTAACCTTCTCTTTGTATTCGCAATAAATTAAACATGAGATGACACTATCTACAGTGTGATTAGAAAAGAGACGTATTAATTCTATCAGAGAGTTGAAATGCAAGTTTTTTCAGCGGTACAGCATCTCTAACACCGCTGAATCCCGAGAAAAATATTATATTAGTACAGCATTCGTAACGTAAGCAGGCGGATTCTAGAAAATTCATGTGGGAGTTAGAGTGCAATGTTGTAGCAGAAAATGACTTCATCATATCTACCAGAAGACAAAAATAAATACGAGTTAGTCTAAAGAGCGTTAAAAATATTTTTGGCCAGAGATGGCCGCCTATTCTACTCAAACGGGATATTTCTATTACACTGAGATTCCTTTTCATTCCATTCCCAACGGGAGCAGAATATTCTTGGAGAAGAATATGAAATTTGTCCCAAAGGAAAGATTGCTTGTCAGACGGGTCCAGAGGCTCGTGCTATGCATTGCCTTGTTTTGGGTTGGCTAAAACTAGAACCTCGGGGAGTAGAAGCATGGAATACGGCTTCACTTAAAAACACTTGAAAAAGTAGAAAGAGAACATTTCCTAGAATATTTCCATTTCTGAAACTCAGAGAAAAAATATGAAGAAAGAAAGATTCCCTATTTTTTTGTTTTGAGAATTTCTAATATGCATTGAAGAAAGTGTAGCTTATATGAAGATTCATTTGTACCCTATATTTCACATAGTTGCCATGTTTGTTGAGGAGTTTATCAAAATATTAATAAAGAAATCTAAGAATTAGTAGTATAAAGATGAATCCTGACTATGAAGCCAATTGATTTCGGCTTGTTTAACGCCATCATCTTAGTGATAATGTTGTGTTCAAAGGTGCTTTTTAAGCTTGGGGAATAAATGAAGTCCGAAGGGGCCAAATAAGGACTATGGAAAGGATGAAGCGGAATTTTCCATTGCCAGGTATCTGAGAGATGAACATGACTCACGGAATCTCATCCCTCTCCAAAACTCTGATTCTTCCATTTTGAAAACTATGACACCATTTCTTTATATGTTTAGAATCATAACAAAAGTACCAGGTGGCCCAGCGGATAATGTTTGAAAAACAACCTAATAGATGGCGTTAGCCATAGTAGAATCTAATCTAGTGTGGAATATTTTACCACGCCCTTGTCTTACAGGAATATTATGTTTCATATTAAAATCTGTTTCTCACAACATTTAACCAAAATATTTTTTTAAAAAGACATAAAAGATGCAGAAATATGAAGACATATGTGTTCATTTATGTACACATCTGATGCTGTACTCTAGTAATACAGTTTCGTCGCCATGTTAGTGTTATGGTAGGGAAGAGAGGGATTTATAGGTATTCTTAATGTTGACAAGACAATGAACTCCGACTGTGGCGACCACTTGGACTTTTGGCTACAAATTTGGCGACTGGATACATTTGTGTTCTGAAGACATATGCGTTCATATATGTACTCATTTGATGCTGTATTTTCAAATGTTCATTTGTTCCGCCCTGCCAAAATATTTGGGAATCACACGAGTCCTTTTAGCACAGTATGCTCCACAGTATTGTTACGAATCTGTAATACCGTTTCGTTGCCATGTTAGTGTTATGGTAGGAAGGAGAGAGATTTACAAATATTCTTAATGTTGACAAGACAATGAACCCCGACCGTAGCGACCATTTCGCGTCTGGCTACAAAATGAAAGATCTATAAAATACAAGAATTACGGCTTATCTCTCTCTTATGAACCGATATCTGGAGATTCTTCTGGAGAAAGCTTCGAAAAGCTATATATACCTGAGGTGCTCAAACAATTTAATCTCTAATCGGAATTTTGTTCGCAGTGCGAGTAGGTAAGGTGATAGACTCTGAGCGTTATTAATTGTGCTGTTACTGTTATTTAATAGCAATTTGCTGTTTGCTTGTGTTGTTCATTTCTAAAAATTCTGTTATTTGTGTATATCGTGTTTTCTGGAATATTCGTGGAATAAAGCGTCGTTTTCCATTATCCTGCTTATTGGATAACATTCACCGCTGACCACCGGACAAATTTGGTAACATTATTCATACAATAAATTTACGATGTTGTGCGACATACAAAAAATCGTAGCAACATCGTGGAGATTACGTAAAATATAACGTGCGAATAGGGAGGGATATATGGAATATGTACATCACATAAGTGATATACATGTACATATTTGATGGTGTATATACTTTTGTATTTATCATCACAATACTAAACATAAAAAATGACTCACATTATCTAAGTAGATGCATAGATTTTTTTTTCTATGTAATGATGCTCTCAATTAAAAAAAATGATGGAATGATCAAGAACATCCATACAAAAAATTTTTCTCTAAGAAAAAATATTTATATATTACGTTCGAATCCACTATTTCGTGAAAGATAATTTCTGAAGTCTGATATTGTCGAAATATCAAACTATTTCACAGGCATGATTTCAAAATTACATGAAACATTTTAAGAGGTTTGCAAATTTTATCACAAAAATCGAATTTCTTTCTATATAAAGTTTGAAACATTGAAATAAAGTAATCACTTTCTTATTCATAAGTTTCACTTAAAATGTACGGTAACTATCCCTTTGCGTGTGTTAAGTATATAAAAGAAACATATTCATAGATATATAAAATTTCAGATATGATGAATGCACGATTTGAATGGCAATGTATCATCATAGCTTAGCGACTGACAGGGAAATTATGATACAATCTGAAGGATTTCAATGAAATTTACAAAATAGCAGAGAACGATATTCAAATGAGAATGATATATTTAATTAAGATTTGACTAAGAATGTGGGAGAATTGAAGTTTTGCTGCCAATCGGTCGTTCATTAATTACATCACACACACAAACTAAGTAATGGTATTTTGATAACTAATCTTAATATAAATAAAAGTCATTGTGGCTATGTATGTGGGTATATGGCTATGTTCTACGTCTCCTCCTAAACCAATGGACTGTTTTCAACCAAATTTTTCACACTTATTATTGAAGACAGGGGGAAGACACTTATGAACTTTTCTCAGTCCAAAAATTAATTAAACAGTCAGTTAATTAGAAATAACCGAAATCGTTTTTCCGCCGTAACTTCGGAGGAAATTGTCCGGCAAAAATTATTTTTATACCATCTTAAACTTTAAAATTTATTTCATTTTCAACTATTTTATTCAACCAATAAAACCAATCCGACCAATTCAATCCGACCATTTACTTCAGCCAATTTTATGTCCGTGCAATGTTTCAAAGACTAAGCAAATACAAACTGTAAGTTATGAATTTTATACACTTCTTTCAAATTCCATATCATTACCAGTAATTAATTTTCTTAGATTTTTTATCTCGTGATTTCTAAAAGAGTATTACCAGTGATGGATTCCTATATTCAAAATAAATGAAGCCACTGTAACTTCAAAACTTGAAAAAATAAATTATTAAATAAAATAAAAAATAAATAAATAAATTATTTTTAAATTTTGATAATAAATATCAATTTTTTAGATAAAAATTATTTGGTCTTAAAAATAACGAAAAGACCCTAAGGTTTTAGTTTAGTTTAGTTTTAGTTATATTAACGTCCGTTTTGATGCAACATGAGGGCTAATTTGGGACGAACTTCGTCATTTTGAACCGCGGCCAGACGACGAGGACGACACCCCCTCTCCAAACTTTCGCACCATACCAACGGGAGGACGTTTGACCCCTTATGTATGATGTAGCGTGCAATAGGCCCAATATACGACGGATTTTCAGTGGAATCGGGTCTCGAATCTGAAACCCTCCGCAACGAAGCCGAGACCTTACAACTAGGCTACCGCATCCCTCATGAAATTTCTTGGAACTTAAATGCACTGTTCCAAAAAATTATTTTTAATGGATGTAATAATGCATCCGAACCGAACTCGTCTTTTGAATGAAATTAATATTTAATAAATAATTATTAAAAGTTAATTTCAGGAAAGTCTGCGAGCTTTAAAGTATCATTTCTAATGACAAAAAATAGAAAAAATAATTCAATAGAAAAAATAATTAAATATAAAAAATATGAAAATACCTGAACATGAAAAGTTTCTTTAAAAAAAAACAGGCTAGAAGTAAATGAGTTTACCTTATATCCCTGTCATATAACGCATCTTTTTCTCGCCTATTCAAATATTCAGCAATTCGAAAAATTTTAAACTGTGCTTTGTAAATAAGCGAAAAGGATATTTGGTTATAATTCATTATTTTTAGTCTATTTATTACATTTTCTACAAAATGCAGAGAATATGGAAGTCTGTGTTATTCTGAGTATATTTAAGATAAAATTTCTATTAGCAATGAGAATAATGCAATGAAATACACAAACAAAATTTTTGATATGAACCCTTAAAGCAAAATTTCATTGCTTCGTAGGAAATTTCAGAAATGTATAGCACGTTAATTAAAATTCTATCATCTTATCCTGTGAAAATTAAGGATAATATATATTTTTTTCATATTTCTGAATAACTTATATACAATTCTAACATTTCATGCATTAATGTAAATATCATATCATGTACACCAGTCTTCTTCTCTAAAAATCTCTTTTCTTAAATTAAGCTTGACTTGTTTATTGATAATTTGTTTTATTTTAATTCTTCTAAATATTCAGTTCCTTAGGGGTTTTGAAATAAATAAAAACATCAACTAAAGGCAGGGAGTGTGATAGAAATATGTAAACATCTGAAGACTAAAATTAATATTCATCATTTAGTCTTTTTAAACTGATATATCATTCATTAGAACTTGTTTATAACGGTAGAAACGATAGATTACAGCTATATACTATATTTACCTAAGTTTCAAAATACTTGCATGCTGACATTTACAATAGGCTTCTTTTCATTTTTTATAAATTTCCTACACATTTAATTTACCACATAAACAAGCATTATCTGCCCATTATAATTTATTATTCTAAACACTAATTAACCCTCTAAGCGTATTGCACATATTTTTCCGTTTCTCATATTCAGTTCAAAAGCAAGTAATTTATGTTTATATGTATAATTTCTAAAACTATCACGAATAAAATATTCTTATGATTTCAAAGATTTGATTAAACGCAGTAAAGATCCAATTATTCTCTTGAAAAGCAAATTTTTAAGACTTTAAATCAAGTTGATAAAAATCGCTAACTGCTCAGAGGATTAATTATGTATCAAAAATTGCCAAAATGCTTTATAATATTTAGTTCAAATAATTAATATATCAAACTTATTTTGTCTGCAATTTTGTTTACTCATTTAAAAGGGCTAATTTTTCTAGTAGTGGTATAATGATATAAATTTGGGATTAATTTAAGAAACATAATTGACTATTAGATGACATAATTTTTTTGTTAATTAATTATCAAGTAGAGACACTTCGTTTTGCCTTGAAATAATGAACAGGATCATTTAGTTTTTTGTTTCATTGACAAATTTGGCGAGAACTTACGTCAACCTCAAAAAAGGCATTTAAAAATTGATGAATTTGATAGGGTGTATACTTCCCACGGCCTTAGAAAGGGTTAAAGATAGAGTTATAGATGAGTTAAAAATATTCAATTTTAAAACCGTTTTAAAACATAATGATACAAAATCGTTCTGTGGGTGTATGGTGGAAACAGTCCAACACGCAGGATAATGGAGAATGAAGGTTTATTCACAAATATGCAGGAAAAACACGTAGGAGAGGTAACAGGAACAATACCTCTTATACAGATTAGCAACACAAACAAACAACAATTCATTAGCAATAACAGTAACAGCACTTTCAATAGCTCTCAGCTCACCTGCTTTCAAACTCGCACTGCAGATGAAACTCGAAAGTCGTTGTAGTCGATCAACACACTACTGCTCTGTGATTCAAGTGCGGTATTTTTATAGTCTCCCCGACAGGCCGTGACGTCACGTGGGATCATCAGGAAAAATCTGTATCTCGGCCCCTAATAGAGATATCGAGAAAGTAATAGCATTTTCGGGAATATTCGATTTATCACCAAAGTGGCGAAGTTGCTAAAATGGTCGCCAAGGTGATGGATCCAGGCCTGCCCGGCCGGCATATAGGCATTCTGTACTCAAGTAGAGCACCATTGTAACTTTGGAGAGCTCTGATTGGACAAGCGAATCTGACGTCACTCTTCTGCACATCGCATCAACAGTGAGATATGCGTATCTTGTTTATAGTTCTTAAAACTCTAAATACTATTTTTTCTGCAAGATATTGCCTGAATTTGTTTTCAAAAGGGGAAATCTTCCTTCTTCTTGATTTAATGTCGTTAGATTTGCTTTAAATTCTTTCTTTGTGAATATATTGTCATGTTTTAAAAATGTGTAACAGATGGCAGCACGGTAGCTTGCACTCGTGCTCGTAAATGCCTAATACATCTATACTTAATTCCTCTAATATATATATATATATATATATATATATATATATATATATATATATATATTCTATACTCGTTCTAAAACTGATTTGAAAATTCTTTCTAAATTTTACTTCAAAATTTAATTTTAATAACTCTCTACAAAACTCAATTTTGGTTAAAAAAATACTAAATTTTGCTTGAATCATTGAAATACGATTTTCAAATTTTTACTGAAATAAGACAAGTTCTTTTTAACTACAATACTTTTTCATAAGTCGTAATCGAGTGCCATAATAAAAGGTTGGCTCCTGTTAGAAAATCCTGATCAGCACTACTGTTAGAGATCTTGATAGCCATTCACTGTTTGGTATTTTTATTCATCTTAACCATGCAAACAATATTTAAAACACACGTTTTATTTTTAACCATTTGCAAATATTGCAGTTGGTAATATTTTTTATTTGTTTGCTCTATTAATGAGACAGTGAAATCATGCTAAGTATTTCGGTTGCATGAGTTTGTGAGAAAGTCAAGAGAATACATAATTAACCATTATGGAAGATGAAATGAAATGAGATAAAATAAATTATTTAAAGTTGTTTCACTTTGGAGCAAAATTCTTCTAACGGTCATATAAGAAATTACACTGCAAAAATTGTGTGAACATAAATCTAATATTCATAAATTTCCATACTCTAATTGAGATTTGCACTAATAACAGATTTGTCTTCCTGGCTGATGGCAGAAAGATTTCTTAATTATAAAATATTGAGTTTTTGAAATAAAAATGTGAATAAAAAAATTTAATAATCATTTTAAAAAATTAAATTAATGCAAAAAAACAATTTTGCACCGAGTATAGAGAAAGAGCAATGTAGTAAAATACATGATCAAAGAAATTTTTATTTAAAATACAAAATATTTTTTAAATTTAAAAAAAGAGAAAAAATTCCTTTAGGTATACTTACGAATAAATACATTGTATTACAAAATACGCAGTATACTTTCGATAACTCAAAATAAGAAAAAAAATTGAGATAGCAAGGTAACCCTCAAAACATAAAAATCACCCAAAATAACATAATCGGAATTCTGAATAGCCATGGCGTGTTACACGAAAAAGATTTCGCCATCGCTATTTGAAAGAATCAGTCAGAGCGTGGTCAGAGGTAAAAAAACAAGCAAAGCATAGTTACGTCACATTCGCTTGTCCAATCAGAGCCCCCCAAAGTTACAATGGTGCTCTGCTCGAGTACAGTATGCCTATATGCGCCCGGCCGGTCATTCCATACCTTGTAAAACTCTCTTCCGAACCGTATGACTAACATTGCCGGTAAGCGGCATTCCATGATCGTAACAATAAAGATGTATTCCATACATATCGGACACACATATGGATATCATATCGATAACTTCAATGAACTCCAAGTGAGTCAGTTATTTAATTTGCAAGTAATTTTTATTTCTAGACAGGTCCGTGAATCGCCTCAAAGGCCATTCTCCAGAACGGCGCCCACAAAACCAAGATTTTGTTTAGTATTGTATGGTATTGAATATTCGCAATATTGTATAATATTCTAAAATATTAGCAATCTATTATTGGATAAGATTGTACAACTTGTTATGCTACCTGGGTTAAACTAACAAAAAGCCATGCCCAGCAAATTTTAAAAATATCATTATTCTCTTAAGGATTGAATATCTAAAAAGACAAAATAAACAATAATCTCAAACAATAATTTTTATGAAAAATCAACAAAAAATCATTAAGCTTTTAGTTAGTGTATCCCTCACTAGATGGAAATAGGTGCGAAAACTTATATCCAAAGTTGACTTTTGTAATGGCGCTCTTTCTTTTCTTCCATTCTACATCTAAAGTAAGAGGTAAGAGATTTTAAGCCCTTCTTTTGAGACATTGTTTAAAAGACTGTTTTGAATTTCTTCTTTGTGGATAAATGCTTTTCCTTCCAATTTCTTCCGGAGTAGGTTCAGGCCTTAGAGGAAAATTCTTATTAAATTTAGACCTTAAAGTCTTTTACTTTTCTGAAAAACTATTCTGGTTTGGAATCTGCAGGCATGAATGGCATCTGATGACGTCATCCACCAGATTCTTATTCCTCATCGTTATTTGTTATTATTTTTGTATTTTTAACTCTTTCACAATTAAAACTTTCCTTAATTCGTATTTATATCATTCTCTTAACATGTTTTTATAATTAATATCTGAAGTGTTAGAATTAAAAGTGTCAGTTTCAATATTTTCTAAGCCTCTTCAACTCATAACACTAAAAACAAATTATTTTAATATCCGTTATAAACCGTAAATAGGCAGTCCTTTTGCCAAGCACTATGCCGCACTGCTACAATATTCAATCAAGTTAGTTGCATGTAAACAAACAAAAACTCGTTCATGATATATGAATTAATTTGAAATACTCTTTAATTAGTTTCCAATTACAATCTGCTTATGCCTGAGCAAATATGCTATTCACCTATCTCAACCGATCACTTAACTATTCCATCATAATTCAAAACCATTCCCGGCATGCACCCGTCTTACTTCTTCATCCTTCTGAGGAACGCATGGCTTCATTCGCAGGATCGTTTTGGAGTTAGTTAATTGCGCTGCATTCCTAAACCCACTCCATCGGACGACAATCCCAAATCAGAACTTCATCACACCCTGCATCCAAACAGACATCCATTCTGGCCTTTCCCCCCTTCTAATCAAAAGGGCTGACCGTCCCCCCCATGAACTCGCAGGTGGCAAATTGGATGCGTTACAAAGGACTTGAAAGGGAGCGGGAGGCATTAATACGCAATAAATACATGGACTATCAGGACATTTGATGCTCTGGTCATTGTGAAGGATACGGAAGCTACTGAATAGCTTATGGTTGGAGGAATTTTATGAGTTTAAGATATCAAGTTTCGTAGTTATAATCAGTCCCGAGGTTAAATGGATGTATGTAAATGATGTCCAGGGAGTGTATTACACAGAGATTATCAAGGGGGAAGTGTCGTTTTGTAATAAATCGTCTCTACTGTGATACAAATGGAAAATTTACAGCTCCGTAATGCGTCAATGTCGTTATAAAGCAACCGATCCCTTTATAAAGGAGGTATATGATTTGAATACGATGGTGCAATAGTACAGTAAGATAAATTTATTGTTGAAGGAGAAATGAAATGATTTTAAATTGTTGAATACTTGTAGGAATGCTAAATATTTCTAGTTGTGGTGTTTTAGCTTTGTTAATTTGCCAAACATCCCATTTTGAAGTCATATGAGGAATATTTTAGGTTTAGCGTACCGTTTTGAAGAAACACAAGGACAATTTTGGGACAGACTTCGTAATTTTGAACCCTGATCAAATGACAGGGAGAACAGAGCCGGAATCTCTCTCTCCAGACTTCTGCACCACACCAATGGGAGGATGCACGCATGAAGGATCATTATTGAAATCTGGTTTCGAACTTGGAATTTTCTGGTCCCCAATTTCAGACCTCAGCACAAGGCCACCGCGGCCCAGGAATACTCTGCAATGAACCATGTAATTTTGAACCGTAGTCAAATGACGAGGATGATATCTGAGCTTGCAAAACCCCTCTTCAAACTTTCAAATCACACCAGCAGAAAAACGTTTGAACCTTGAGGAATTTAACTTGCATCAGCTCCATACATATGGCTGGTATTCCGAGGAATCGTGTCACTTACCGCGACCCTTCAGTCCAGAAGCTGAAACTCTACCACGAAGCCACCTCAGACATTCTACCTGTGGTAGAGAATTACCACAATGAACAAGTCCCAGCAAAATATTATTTTGCCCCTTACCAGTTAGCTTCAACCATATGGGGTACACGTCTGTAAAACAAACTTTTTATCTTTCGGGTGGTACAACTTCTGTGCCAGTAAACGATTGAGATTTCGCTTTTCCGACTCTGTTTAATTATTCAATATCTGTTCTAATCACCTGGTTGATCGTTTTACTGCCCCTCTACTACTCAGTTACTTCATGTGTGATGTGTAGGTGGATTGTTAGTAAATGAAGAAAGCAATAGCAACTAAATAGTAGCAATAGAAAGGTTGAGAAAGATTATCTTATAATTACTTAACATGGTAACAAAGCTTTTGAAAGCTTTTTTTCTGCTTCTTCATCAAAATAACAGCATTAAAAGAATGTTAGAGTTTTGCATGAGACGGTAATTTAAAATTAAAATTTTTTTCTGTCTAACTGACTGATATCTTCTGTTTTGGGAATATGTTATCATATCGATACAAGTGCGAATCCATTGAGTACTGGAGAGGGTTATGGATTCCATGCTATTTTTGTATCGAATTATTGCGTCTATGAACGATCGAATGTTAGTATATAAGTTTGAAACATTATAATTCGAGGCATAAATAAGAGCCTGGTTGTGACACACTCGTAGAAGGTACTGCTTGTAATTTATTTCAGAATTTTTAATGTCTCCAATGGCTATTTGAAAATCATTATCATTTCATTGCTTAATGTAGCTTGCAATATTATTTTTTTGAAGAGAGCAGAAATTTTGTTCTGAAGACTTTTCGACCGAGGTTATGTTATGTCACTTCTGAATTTTTCAGAGGAAAAATTATGTTACTAGTGCATTTGTATAGTTTTTTAATTAAAAGGGATGACATTTTTCCGTTTTATCTTTGTGTTAGAATCTACTAATAAATAATGGAAACTTCTCTGCGAGCTCTGAAGAAGGCTCACAAAAATAACTCTTACACATGAGTAGAAGATAAATAAAAGAAAACTGTAAAAAATGTTTATCAAGAGAATAAAATTTTAAAAGCTACTTTATCTCCAAGTAGGCCACATTTTTAAAATTCCAAATCCATATGTTAAATTTCCTGCTTTTCAAACAAAGTAAATAACCAGAATATGACATTTTCTATTAGTTTTACTAAGAAAAATTAAAATGAATATTGATGTGGCGATTCCTCTGACGAAATAAAATAATAATAATAATCGGAGCTCTACATATACACTTCCTTCTTTACCCAGTTCACACGATAACACTCTTTCAAAAATGAATATCAAATAACTCATAGACAGAAAATTTATTTTTAAGTTAAAACATATTAAATACATTTTTTACTGAAATACTCTGAAAATTTTGAAAGTTTTAGAATAGTATTATTTGCTTGATTCTGTCGTCGCAACATGAACCGAAGCTCATAAACAGCCACTGAGATTGCAACTTGTGTGAGAGTGAAGAAAAAAGAAAAATATATTAAAAAGAGCATCTTTTTTCCGTTCAGTTGGCTTCGTGCCAGCTAGAGCTGTGTTGAGTTTCAGCCCATAGCCCGTCTAAGTATAAAAGGAAGAAAGAGTTACTTTTTCACTCCGGATTTTCTGCTCAGTGAACGGATTTCGGGGGGGGAGGAGATTATTTTGCAGCTCAGACCTGCGTCTCTCTCCGTTCGGATTCATTTTATGTCTTTTTTTCAATTTTTTATTACTTTTTTTGTATTTTCGTAAGCCATTGAACTCTGAGAGTGGAAAAGTAAGCAAATTAGATTTAAAACGAAAAATAAGAGCTCATAAAATAATTTCAGGGGGTGCTGCAGCTCTGCAGCCCTAATGCCACCACTGTGTTTCAGTGACATGTTAAGATGGATCCGACTTGGAGATCTGACAATAGTGCCGATTACACGAATATCTACCGTTTATGTACACCTAGAGCTTGTTAAATCTTCTGCTATTGCTGCAACTTCCTTAAGTTGGTGTGGCGTGCAGTTATCGAAACTGCTGCCATCCTAATCATATGACTTCAGTTCAGAATAACGAGAACCATCCCAAAATATCTGTCGAGCAGATAATAAACGAGGCTCGCGTTTACTAACCGCATAAGTGTCTGAGAACTGGATAGCCTAGGTTTGTAGGAGCTGTAATGAAAATTTATAAATACAAATCTTGTGTTTTGTGGAATAATTAATGATTCTTTTTCACCACATTAGTACAACCTTAGCACAGAGATATTACACAACATTGTAGGTTATTGTTCAGTATTCGCAATACCGGATACTATTGCACAATATCGTACAATACTATTGTGCCATATCATACGATACGAATTTATCGTATATAAAATATTGTCCATATATTGTATAATATTGTACAGTATCGTATAATATTTTACATCATCGTATTATATTGTATAATATCGAGCAATATCATGCAATATTGTAAAGAATTTTGTGCTGCCTGGTTATAAAGGTCCATTATCCAATTTGGTGTGTCCATTTGATGAGATAAATATGGACACTCCAAAGTTGTCTAATAATTTTAGAACGCGTTGTGTTTCCGTTTGTCGTCAAGGTTTATTTATGTCAAATACTTAAGCGTCAAAACGATGTTTGTGGAAAACCCTTGAAGATAATTATCAGAGCGAAGCAATTTGTTATTTACCATTCTTTCTCGACGGATAAATCACGATAACCGAATTGTATCCCTCGTTATTCAGTGAAGGGCTTCACAAAGATTTATACAATTGCAATGGAAGAATAAATAATGAGACAGTTGAATTTTAACGGAGAACGACATGAAGTTGCGTCTTGCATATGAAACCTTTTAAGCTGGGATTGAATCCGGATAATGGCTTATGTGTACCGTACTTCCGCTTTTGAAAAGAGATTTACCTGAATTACTTTATGTAACCTAGAGAAAATCGTTCACAGCATGGAATGGCATTAAACGTCTGTATATTTTCAGTGGAATGATTAATTTTTACATAAAAGAAATTTCTGCCATGTTTACCTAAAAATTTAAATAATAAATGCAAATTCTTTAGTAAAATGAAACTTTCTTTTTATTTCTAGTGTAAGTATTCTTTATTCGATCGTGGAATTCTGATGACTTTTGGCTTTAAAGAGTTCTATGAGTTCAGAAACACCATTTTGGGGAAAAACGTCGGTTTATGAATCTATTTATTCGTGTGTATGTGGACCCTCAAAAATGTAACGAGTTAGATGGATAAAAGTGAACATGTGGTCACGGCTGTCTGAAAAAAATTTAGCACCCCGTACTATGGAAATCTAGCGCCCATTAGAACAGTAACTAGGAATTATAGAACCTATCGCCAAACGAAAATACCCAAGTAATAAAATGAAATTGAAAAGCAAAAAAAGTAACCTGTTCTCTGAATAACGCCTTACAATTTTATAAAATAGAGCCTTTTGAAAACAGAACTTAATCCAGCTTTCCTAATGTAGGTTATTTCTATTACAAGCATAATTTAGAATTTTCCAGTTGACTGTATCTGTATGGATTTTTGAATGACATGCTTGTAGATGCATCATTACAAAATCGATTTTTGTATAGTTACAAGCCCTAATCATATTTTAATTTAAACATATTTAAAATTATAAATAAATTTTTTTGGTTAAAACATAAAGTAAATCACAATAATAAATCTTCAAACGCCTTTGTATCAATGGCGCCCCTGGACATCAGCCCTATCAGCCAATTGGATAAGACAACCCTGCATGTGGTCCTACTACCCAAATTGTACATATGTGTCTACATTTGAGTCAAACATCAAACAAGTTCTAATTCTAAAACGTTTTAGTTTGCTGTGAAGATTGTATGATGTCACCTTATTCACAGTATTTCAAAAGCCTTTCAGTTTTATATGGGTCATAATTTCTTTTTTTTCTAAGTTCCAATTGATATCATGAGCGGAGTAATTTTCGTAACGAATAAAATAATATATATATTTGTAGAATTATTAAAATATTTAAAGAAAAGAAATTAATGAGATAAAAAACCGTTTGGTCGTAAAAGAAATTAATTCAAAAAATCGTTTGGCTGAAAAAGAAATTAGTTAAAAATATCGTTTGGCATAATTCTTTTCTAAAGATTATAAAAATAGTGTGGCAGCGATATATTTGTCTTTTAATAACGTTGCCTAGCAACAGAAAAGAATAATGATGATTGAAGATGTAATTCGATGCAAGTCAGTGGTGTAACGTTTGTGATGTAAGTGTGTGTGTTTGTCTTGCATGTTTGTGCTGTGGGAGACGTGCAATAAACATATTATTTTTGATAAAGAAGGCTCCACGATTATTCATGCTATGCTGTAATACATCACAGCGCTGATATGCTGTTATGCGTCTGTAAGAAAACAACTTTTCTAGTATAACAAGAAAAAGAATATGGAGGCCTTTCTAGGAGGGTACCATTTTTTTTCTCTTGCCCGAATTGGATCGGCAATTTTTCTAGTCCATCTCCTGATGACAATTTTACTTGATTTTTAAACAGATTGAGACGAATTTTGGAGTGAATATTTTTTCAACTAGGGAATAACAGCCTTTGGTGCTAAAAATCCCTAAATCTCGTATCTCTCGGAGATACAATTCAAGTAGTATAACAGCTGAGAAAATTCAATTTCAGTCCTAAATCAAACTTTCTACTGATTGAAATAATGTATTCAAGGATAAATAATGGAAAACACGAATAACTAGGAGAAAATACGTTCAATCTCAATTACATATCCGTTGTTTCGATTATTACTTATTTTTGATTTTGTGTTATTCTTCAAAACATATTCCAAAATTTAATTTATAAATCACAGTTTTAAGTTGTTTACAAAATCCATGAACTCAAAATCGTTTACGTCTTTATTCTCTTGAGGAGAATAGATGTGTTAACTTATTAACGCATCTATTATATTAGGAAATTCTGTATTGGAAGGCCGAGATAATATGTTAGAAATTAATATTGTCTTGGCTCATGTGTTTCATAAAGCTGACACATTGTTTTACAGCATTTATGTTACTTATTTGAATGATGCAATATATTTCAGTAAATTAACAAATACATCATCTTCTTGCTCATCTAGTCTGATGAAACAAAGAAAAGCTATTATAGACGGTCCGCGATATTAAATGAGATTGATAAGGATCCACTTTCGCTTTTCATTAATGGAGAAGAGTGTCCAACCATATTGGAGCTTTGATTAAACAAGCAGTAATACAGCCTTATCTTACTTCATCAAACAATTTTTTTATGCTGAATAAGTCGATGAGAAGATAAATTATATGAAATGCCTTGTGATTTACTTTTGTGTGATATTATATCTATTTTTGTAGTATGTAATTTAAATTATTCAATAACTAGCAAATATTATTGAAACTGTTATGAACTCGTATCTTAATACATCTCGAATTCAAATATTTGAATGAATCTCTAATTATGACAAATTATTAAAATATGTTTTAGATATGCTTTTAATATTTCTCTTTATAAATTGGACATGGAAAGGTAAGTTAACTCCTCAAAACTATTTAAGAACAGTTAATTTTTCCTATAAAATTACAATATAATCGATTTTTGTGTGACATGTCTGTTGAAAATCGGGCACTTCCATTCAAAAGAAAACGTAATTCTGTATTGACGCCCAAACAAAGTATAATGCATTCAGGTGAACTTCGACACTCCAGACGAGTGCATTTCTTGAGAGGGAGAAAAGTACGAAACGGAGAACAGGTCACTGAATAATAATAGGCTTGCATTAAACCCGACAGTACCGAAGTCTCCTAACTCACTAAAATAGAATAGTCTGCTATCACTTGATGCCTACTTCATAGCCGCCTTCGCATGATTTTGCGAATAAATGATAAAATTACAGAAAGAAAAATGCAATCAAATAAATCATCGTGGAATAAAATAATAAGAAATTGAAAACTCCAAAATTTATTTCTGTTTGGTCACTGAATTGATTTAATCGATATTTCAAGACTATTGGCATTTTCTTAACTGTAATAATTTTGTTAATGTGAGTGTAGGAAATTGAATAGGAAGAATTTCGCTGCACGCATGCGTAGAATCTGTCTCGGTGCTCCGTCACTTGAAACGAATGACGTATCCACGTATAGAAGGTAAAATCAAAGCGATGCAAGTACCCATAGCTGCATATTTTAGGGTTGAAAGCGAGAATCAATCAACCGGTAGAAACTTCATATTCCTGAAGTTGTGATCTTTTCTTTTATTTCAAATATAGCAGCCAAAGAAACAAGTTCAATGCTGAAAAGAGTTCACCAATATTATTATTGGTCGATACCAGTTTTAAAGGAAAAAAGAAAAAACACCGTTTGGGGAACTAAATAAGCAAAATAAAGTAAAATAAAATAAAATAAATTTGTTGAATTTATGCCGGACCAAACTGTTATTCTTCTCCCCAAGAAATATCCGGCATCATTTGTTGTAGCCTTCTTTACACGTCATTATATGAAACGGGAGAAGCCTTTGTAAGTGAAAAGCGATTTCGCAAAGGCCTTTGTGAAGCTGCATTTTTATAGCCGAAGCATAAAGTAGCCTACTTCTGCGAAGAATAATGAACGGAAGCGGCCCTATACATCTGAGGAAAAAGAGTTTTTTCATATTCTTGAAGAATAAAAATGCTTTATAAAACATCGTAAAACAGAAAAATAGCTGCTCCTTTTTTAAAAGCTGTTTTTTTAACGATAGCACTGAACACATTTTCATTATAATAAAGCACCGGAATTCGAAAGTAAAAAAACTCCTGACGGTTTCTTGCTACGACAGGTTTCGCCTCCTTTTTTCGAAACCTTTTATCCGGACGTGTTCTGTGTAAAAATTAATAGAAAGAGGAGTCTTTTTTTGGAAACGAAAGGTGTTGAAAAACAGAATGGTTATGGAAATCCTTTCTTCAAATTATTGATTTTCAAACCTTTTAATGTATTGCGAATGTTTTAAGCTGAGTTACAAAATTTTGAGGGAGCGCTATTTCAACTATTTTTTTATCAGAATAATTATGATCAGCGTCTTGTATTCGCATAAGAGGTTTTCTAAATATATAAATTATTGATTTTTAAAATTATTTTAATAATCAATTATAATATAGATAATTCAATTATTGGTTTTATTATGCAAAATATATTCGACTACTTGTTTTATTCCACGAAAACAAATGGTTGTCCGTAAGTTCTACAAATATTTTGTCGAAAAGAGGTAGACGCGATGAAAATTATGATGAAGCATTTACTAGAATATCTGAAATATACACTAAACAAATTTTCAAAAGCGAAATATCTAAAGAAAGTTGCAAAACATGCAACGTTGAGTTTATTTTCTAATAATGCCGTAATATTTATCTTACTAGTTTTAAGTAATGTTTGGGGTAAAATGTATCTTCATTTTGAAGAAACTAAAAGACATGCAGATAAAATTTTTAAGAAAAATAATCAATTCTGTAAATAAAATTTTATTATAAAAAACTGATATTAATTTGTATCAAATAATCATTTATGTCAAATAAAGGTTTCTCTTCTGAAAAAATTGCAGTGTATATAAAAATCATAACAAAATCTTTGTTAATATAAACTCATGCATTAATTTACAAGGCAATAATATCAGGAATTTATTCAGCACTTAACGCCATCCTCTCCCGAAGGAAAAATCTTACTAATTTTCAAATATCGAAAATTTTCCCTTTTAAATAAGATGAAAGTTCGCAGTGATTATTAATTACATAACTGTCATTTTTAACTTTTAAAATTAGTTGAAATAATTAAAGAAATTCATTAACAGCATTATTAACTTTCTGCTTTTTAGAAATGAAAAAGGAAAGTACTAAAGGAATTTTAATAAAATTATCAACGTTTATAAATAAATTAGCTTTCAGTAAAAATTGAGTTCTGAATCAATATTTAAATTATCTGCATTCATTACAATTTTTATATAGAATTTACCAAAATTTTGTCAAAAAGCATAAAAACTTGCAGTGTAGGGTTAAAATTGCGCATCTAAAATAAATGTGTTCCTTAATAGCTTATTTGATGCACTTTTTTTAATAGTACAGGAAGAATTTTACGATGAATCTCAGCAGATAAACTTAAATAAAAACAGTGAAAAGATTCTGTGTGACACTTTAAAAATTATATTTGATTATTCTTTGAATTAGAGTTGTTTAAAAGTTGACAAATATTCAATTGAGTCATTTTTGTTTCTTAATGTTCCTTATTAATTACACTGGCTTAGAAATAAATATTCTATCAAATATAACATTTGAAAACCAAAAGGTAAAATTCTTTGTAAATTGCAATTTTTTACTTAAATAAGTTTCTTTAATGTGCAATTCCAAGAATGATTCAATCTTCCTTGCTTTCAATCTTCTCCTTCTAAAATTCTTTGCCAAAATAAATATGAAATACAAGCAAAAAGGAACAAGAAACCAGAAAACAGAATTTTTGTTTACCTAACAAAGCAAAAAGTGCTGAAAAAATGGGAAAATAATGGTTTTGATATATTGTATTTTAAACCAAGCGAGAGAAAGGTATTAAACTATAAGATTTTCCAGACGTCTCTTTCAGGGGATTGGTAATGCTGAATGCTGGAATTTTATTTTGTAGAACTTTATGTTTAAGTTTTATGTTTACATTTTTTGAGAATATATCATTTTCTTTGCAACGTAACATATGAAACAAAATACCTTTTGAAGAATATTATATTTGAGATTCAAAGGATCGTAAGCAAATTAGACAATGAATTTTTCATATGCATATTTTATAAATCTGGTTTAATATAGTACAAAGAATTTCTTTTTCTTTCTTTTTCGAAACACTTTGCTTTTCTAAAAGTAGAAAACAATTTATTTCAATTTCGCATTAATTTTTTTATCTTGTAGTATATCACAAGAACCTTATAAAATTAATCGTTTGCTTAGACACAGATTTATTTATGCCTGGTTTGATTACAAGCAGTGGATTTTCAAATTGTACACTTTGTTGCAATGTAAGCTTAAATTAGAAATGCTTACATGTCTCAGAAAATATTACTAAATAAAAACAAAACACTATTTATCTTACCTTAAGGTATCCGACTGTGTTCGGAGACATTTTTTTGAAAAATAACTTATATATATATTTTTAATGTTATTTTTCAACTGCATATGTCTCAAAACTTTGAAAATATTGTAAAATTAGGCTTTCAAAATAATATTTAAAAAAAACTGAGAAATGTGAAGAAAAATGACTAAAATATTTGCTTTACGCTAACAGCCATAGACAAAATCATATTCTAAATATACATAAATCCATGTAGGAGTACAATTTTATGACAGTTATCTGTGTTATGCTCTAAAATATTTCTTGTACTTCAAAATGGTTTTGAGATATAGCTAAACGTAGTTACTAAACTGGTAATTTTTCATAAAAAATGCTTTTCGTTTATATTTAAGCACTTAAAAATAATACATGATTTTAAAATTGACCTTAGTTTTTAAAGGAAAACATCAAGCATATTACAGAAAACAATCTCAGAAAATTTCATATCAATACTTGAATAACCTTTTGAGAAATCATTGTTACGGTCGACAGTTTTCCTCAAAAATATCATTTCTCAGAAAACACTTTTAAAGTTTTCATGCAACATAAAATAATGCTTACAGTTCGGTAATAAAACAGCTGTAACTCCATTTGTAATTCACGTAAAGTAAAAAGTGAGACTGTTTCCGAAAGCTTGTTAAACAGGCTACAAAATTAAGTCATAATTTTGTTTTGATAATTTCATCAAAAACGAAGATTTTAAACCAGTTGGATACCTTAAAATGTACCTTTAGAAATTCATCCACATTGAAGAAAATAAGCGTAGACTCATTTGAAATTTAAATAGTTTCAAATTATTATAAAAAGCATTTTAAAATTTTCACTGCTTTCCTACAGAAAAATTATTTGTTGGTAAAGGGAAAAATATTATGAAAAGCAATTTTATAGAGCACACTTTTATTACTGTATTAAAATGAAAGAAGTTTTATGAATTATTTCTTCTCGTTTAGATTTTAATTTATTCTTTATTACTATAAATATTACGGAATCTTTGAATCAAATTTATCTGAAATTCGCTACAAGCTAACTCCGCTTTTATGGAACAAAAATTTAATTAAATTTATGAATTAAGTGATTACTGAGCTGTAAAACTATTAAAATAGTGCATTGCCATCTCGAATACATAAATCTTTCGTTCGTCGCTTAGAACAGGATAGTATAAAATGTTTTTATACCAAAATTCCTTAGAGATTTATAATTCAGAAATCTGAGCTTAGAAAATATAGTTTTACTTGTAAGCCACATTAGTCGCTGTATGGTGAAAACTTTCAATTCGTTATTAAATGTGAATTATATAATATGTAATCCCTTCTTAATTTCATGTAAACCGTTAATATGAGTGACAGATTTTTTTTATAATGGTGAATAATATCTCATAACATCAAACTATTATTTTAAATAATTAAATAACATTTTTCTGTTTCAATTATACGTGAATTCAAATGTTCTGGAGATTTTTAAGCAGTTGCATCTACGAAAATATACACATATATCTGTGATTTCTTTATCTGCCTCAATCGCTCTCTGAGGCTGTCATTAATTCAGAGAATGTAATTTTACCAGCAAATCACATTAATTTCTGTATGCTGAAGGATTTTAATTTATTAATAAACGCGAATTCTGTATTGAATAATTACTTTTTCATTTCATGTAAACCTTTAATATGAGAGATAAAAATCGCTTCTAATGGTAATTACTTAACATCACACTGTTATTTTAAATAATTAAATAACATTTTTCAGTTTCAATTATATGTGAATTCAGATGTTCTGGAGATTTCTATGCAGTTGCATTTACGCAAATTTACACATATAACTGTGATTTCTTGATCGCCTCAATTGCTTTCTGAGGCTATCATTGTTTCGGAGCTGCCATTAATTCAGAGAATCAAGATTAGAAAATGTAATTTTACCGGCATACCACATTAATCTCTGTATGTTGAAGGATTTTAATTCATTAATAAACGGGAATTCTGCATTGAGTAATTACTTTTTAATTTCACGTAAATTGTTAACAGGAGTGATAAAAATCGTTTATAATGGCAATTACATAACACCACACTGTTATTTTAAATAATTAAATAACATTTTTCAGTTTCAGTTATACGTTAATTCAGATTCTGTAGAAAATTTTCTGCTATCACATTTACGGGAATATCACATACATACATCTATGACTTCTTTATCTGTCGCAATCTCTCTGCGAAGCTGTCATTTTTTCCGCTTTATTTCTAACACCGTCACTATCAAGACACTTATCAATCCCTCCACACTTCACATCTCAGAAAAGGCGAATCCTCTATCGATACTCCCATAAAATGGGAAAGTAAAACTTTCCCAGAAACTTGAAAAAAACACCCAGAAAAAGAAATAAGCGATCAAAAAAAAACAAGAAAAGGAGAAAAATAAAAGGAAGGAATAAAGTCCCTCAATCGAAAGATAAAAAAAACGACTAATTTCTTTTAAATGAGGGAAATCCATTGTGTTGAAATTTATCATGGAGACGAATCTCTCTCTTTGAGTGAAAGAACTCTTCAACACATCTCGCCACTCTAATAAAAGGGATTTGGAACTTCTTTTTTCATATTTTCTTCCTCCAAATACCTCCGAATCAACTCCTTCCGAGCGGATCAAAGCTACGAAGTGATCTCAAAACTCGATTATGTATTCGTTTTCCACCACACGCACCCTTTACGACGCGTCTTCAATCTTCCGCATTACAAAAGCTACATTATGCAAAACGGCGCGAAGCAGCGGTGCCAGAATGCATTTCTGGATGTTCGCGAGCTGGTGAAGATGCGAATATGTCTCGAGTCGGCTGCATTCAAAGCCCCATTAATCATCCTCGGGTTGGTGACAGAAATGAAGTCGTTCAGTTTCTTCTTATTCGGTACTGTTTGACTTTTAGGGCTTTCTTTGAGAGAATGGATTGCATTGTTGTGTTTCCTAGTTTCCATCCTCGGGAGCATGATGTCGGTGGAAAAGTTGCGGAATTCTTTGCTATTCATGAATTCACGAAGCTTTTTTTGCCTTTGAGAAACTCCCAGTTTATTGAGGATGAAAAGAATACGAATAAAATGGATTTTAACTAAAGGTATAAAATTTTTTAATAAATATTTGTCTGTGATTTCTATTAATTTTTTCTTTCTTTGCAAACAAAAATGAATTATGAATGGGTGTTAACCCAAGATCATTAATCACTAAATACTGAAATCCTCAGTAATGGTTACGTCAGATTCTAAACCAATTAATTCACTTGTGTGGCTTTTGGAGAAACCAAACCATAAAAGAATCTGTCACTTCCCTATTTAGAACCTCATTTATTTTTATATCTTTAAAAAGAGAAACGGGCTATTTAATATCTAATGTTGAGGTATAAACGAACACCACATCTGCATTTGGAAGTTATTAGGATGATCGTATGAAGCAATAACTACCTTTATTTGAAAAATATTTCATTAAAATAAAACATGACATTGAGAAAAATTAAAAATAGATAAATCTAATTTTTACTTTGTAGAATATTTTTCACTTATTTTAACGTTCTTAGCTAAGGCATAACATGCCATTAAATTATAGATCAGAAGAATAAAAAAATTAAAGTTTTCTGTTTATTCTTTTCTATGCAGCACAAATTTTTTGTATAATATTGTATTAAATATTTGTGCTAAACTTTTGTCTTTTTAAGACGTTTTATAATTTAGGGATTTATATTTAGTAATTCCATATTTATAAATCACAAACTAGACCAGTGATCCTTACAAATTCTTAATTTATTCTTAAATAAGATTTTGTAAAAGTTGCTTCTTAGCGATTTTTTTATCTTTTGCATCATCGACAGAGGTAATTTGCAATGGTGGATAAGCTACATCTCTTTAAATTGCTAATTTGAATTATTAAATGTCATCATTTTTGTTTGAATAATACATGGATTTAGACGTTGAACTATTTTTAATTAAAAAAGAGTAAAAGAAGGCTTGTAAGAATCAATATTTTTGCATTTTATTGTACATCGGTTTTCTTGCCTAATTGAATTTTTCCCCACAAAATTTCAATTACCTTCCCTATCAAGACTCATATAAATATCCCCTTTCCCAGAAGCATGAAAAGACGGGTGGAATAAATAGGAGATAAAAATAATCCAAAAATATACATAATTTCAGAACTCTAGTGCATTAAGAAGTGAATGAAAAATCGAGCACAAAATTACAACCTTACATAGATACAAACATGAAACATTTCGAACTTAGTAATAGCGTTTAAAAATGAAACAAACCAGATAGAACAAGAAAAAAAAATTCTTAAACCAAAGGAAAATCTTACTAATTTTTTTAAATGAAGGAAAGCCAATGTTTTGAAATTATTCATCCACTCGATTCTCTCACTGAAAAAACTTAATCTTCAACGTATTTCTCCACTAATAAGAAGGTTCGGTATTTTTTCCCCGTTTTCAATCATGTATCTATGATTCGACTCTTTTCAAGCGGATCAAAGCTACGAAGTGATCTCAAAATTCGATTTTGCGTTCCCTTTCGTCCACCCACACACTTCCCGATCTGTCCTCAATCTTCTGAATTCAAAAGCTACATTATGCAAAATAGCGCGAAGCATTAGAGATACATTGGTGCTAGAAATGCGTATATGGATTTTCACGATGTGCTGAAGATATGCGTATGACTAGAGTTGGCAACATTCGGAGCCCCATTAATCATTCTAGAGAGGGTGACAAAAATGACGTAGCTGCGTTTCTTTATATTCAGTACTGTTTGACTTTTAGGGGTGTTTGTTTATATTGGATTTCGCGGTTGCAGTTCGGTGGAACACAAAGCGTAAATTTCTGTAGAAAATGTGGGAGTTGCCAACTCCATACAATTTATATTTAATTCTCTATTTGAAATTTACCCTGCTCTATGAGTGAAAATTTTGAAATAACAGAGATTTTAACTTAGTGAAAGATAGGGCTTTTCAGAAGGAAGTGTTTGCATTCTGGTATTTTCTTTCCAGAAAACAATGATCAATTCATGAATAGCTGGAATTTATCATTATACAATGAACTGATGTTGACAGTTCTATCAGTTTTGTTAAGAACTACGCATTTTATGACTTTCAGAGACGTTAGTGCAAAGCGAAATTTGTTGAAAATTTTGAAAATATCGATTAATTTTTTCTTCAATCTTTATTTGATAAGAAATTTAATATTTATTTAATTTATTAATTATAAATTGAATTACAATAGTTTAAGGGAAAAGCTCAATTTTCTTAGATGATAATTTTAGCATGCAAACATTGTAAAAAAATTATTATTAATTATTTCGGGGTAGTCTAGAAAATATTAAAAATATTGAATTTTCTTTCAATAAGAATTACCTGTTTTAATGAATGCAAATATTTCTTTATATCTCTTCTATAATATCTTAAATCTAAACGATTATATTTTGAAAATACACTTTTATGGCAAACTGTTTATTTCTCTTCTGTAAAGCTAAAATATTTTAAATTACTTCAAAATCTACATTTTTTTCTAGGCACTGTTTTTGTAAATACATTATTAACCCTAGATATAAACGTCGAAGTAAATTAGAATATTTTATTTAATATAAAATTGATTTATACGTGATTATTTGCCTCCAGTGTACATATTTAACCATAAATTATTTTAAGTAATATGAAATGCGTCCTTATAATAAGTATTTCATTCATAAATAAAACTCCTCTTCGATATAAAAAACAAACTCGTAGTCATTTTTATTGTATGATATTATCTTTATCCATTTGATTTCTGTAATTATTTCTATCAAGACATTATCAGTTTTCAGATTGAGTAGGTAAAATATAACCACAAACATCGAAACTCGTAGGAATCTATTTAACAAAACGTTTGAATAATTTAAGAAATCAGCCTGAATATGATGGAGATCAAAAAAAAAGAAAAGAAAAGAAAGAAACGAAAAATGGTAAAAACCAAGGTAGGGAATAAAATTTCTCAAACCAAAGCGAATTTTAACTAATTTACTTCGAATGAGTAAAATCGTTTGTTTGGAAATCTATCACCGAGACGCAACTCTCAATAGATGGAAAAACTCTCAAACAAATCTCACTTCTCTAATAAAAGAATTTTTTCATAATTGTTTCTTCAGATGAATTGTAACTTCTCAGGTGGATCGAAACCACGACGAGACTTTAATCCTCGGTTCTTTAATCACTTTCACCAAAGATCCATCTTTAGTCTTTGTTACGAAAGTTGTATTATGCAAAGCATTAGAGATACATTGGTGCTAGAATGCATTTTGATGCTCACTATCTGCTAAAATTGTGCGTATCCTTGATTCTGCATCATTCAAAGCCCCATTAATCATCCTGGATTGTGACAGAAACGACGTTGTAAAGTTTCTTTTGCTTCGCTATTGCTTCACTTTTGGTTCTTTCTCGGAGAATAATGGTGGTGTTGTTTCTGGCAGTTGCTATCCGATGGAGCTTGATCCTCGTATGATTTTGATGGAAAAGTTCCTTTGTTATTCCAATTGTTTCAACCTTTGAAATGTCTCCCATGCACCAGGTACCATTTTCAACGAAAAAGGCTTCAAACTGCGAAATGAAGTTTATATTCATAAAGAGTTTTCCGCATTTCCTTGTCAGTAAATTAGAGAATTTATGAAGAGTTTGTAATTAACAATTATAAACTAAAAGATCAATCAAATTCTAAAGAATTATTTTTTTAACTTAAGAGTGGGAGCCCAGTAAAGAAGAATCTACTCATTTATCTTATAGAATATTGTTACGAAAATCGTTCTGTGGGTGTATGGTGTAAACAGTCCAACACTCAGGATAATGGTGAATTAAGGTTTATTCTCAAATATGCAGGACAATACGTAGCACAGGTAACAGTAACAATAACTCTTGTACAGATTACCAACAGAAACAGACAACAATTCACTAGTAATAGCAGTAATAGCACTTTAGGATTCACAAACAGTCAGAAAATCACTGATAATGACAGCAAAAGCGCTCTCAATAGCACTCAGCTCAACGGCTTTCCAGCTCGCACTGCAGACGAAACTCCAAAGTCGTTCTAATCTATCAACACACACACTGTGATCCAAGCGCGGTCTTTCTATACTCTCCACGATAGGCTGTGACGTCACATAGAATTTTCAGGAAAAACCTAGATTTCGGCTCCTAATAGAAATATCGAGAAAGTAATAACATTTTCGGGTATCTTCGATTTGTTGCCAAGGTCAGGGTCCAGGCCTCGCCGCTGCCCGTCACTCCATACCTACCCCAGTAAAACTCCGTCCCTAACTATAAGACTAGCATGGCGAGGCAGGAAAACGACAATACATCTTTGTAAAAATATTCACTGAAAAATAGGAAAATAATATTCCATTTGCAGATCATAAAGTAATTAAGAAAGCAACAGATGTTCGCAATTTTTATTAATATGAGATCATCGTACCTTTATAAAAATTACTAATATGTTTAAAAATTTGTTCATTTTGGTTTTAAAAAATGCAGGAATTTACTGTAAAATGGTTTCGAGGTATTATAAATATAACAGCAACATTTTTAAAAATTATCTTCCTTCATAAATAAAAAGATTAAGCCATTGTGACTGTTTCTTTCTTTGGTGTTGAATGGCCAAACATATTTGACTTTTTTGTTTAAGAAATTTTTTTTATTTCAAATAATGGTTGATATATTTTACACATTTGTAAATGAAAAATGAGCTTGATTTTGCTAATTTATTTTTAATCTGCGACTAATCCATGGAATTTCCGATAATAGATAGTTAGTAGGTTTTATTAATACAACAAATCCTGATTTTCTGATTATTTTTCTCCATTCAATCTCTGTCATTTATGATACTAGGAGCTGAAAAATTTTTAGAATACCAAATTTTAAGAAAAAAAGGACTGTGGAAAAAACTTTATGCCATCGTTTCCTTCAGCGTGTCTCATTCAGATTTATTTCTACTTCATTTCTGTCACCATCTCTATCATGAGACTTATCATCCTTTTCGGAATTTACAAAAAAACGAAAACAAAAAATGAATCAACCATGAAGACTACCAAAAAAATCCCAAGCGCAAAACTTTTCCAAAAACTGGAAAAGCCTGGTTCAATAAATTGGAGATAAGGAAATCACCAATAAACGAAAAAATAAGAAAATATGAAGTTCCTCAAAGCAAAGGGAACTCCGGCTAATTTCTTTTAAATGAGCGAAATCCATTGTGTTGAAATTTGTCATCCAGTCTGATATCTCAGTGAAAAGAGCTTACTTTCCACCACATTTATTCTCTAACAAAAGGATTTCTCAAATTTTTCACACACTTTTTTGTGCCAAACACCCAAGATCCGACTCTTTTCCAGCGGAGCAAAGCTACGGTAAAAACTGTATTATGTATTCGCTTTCGATCATAGGTCTATCTTCGGCATTAAGAAGCTACATTATACAAAACGGTGCGGATGCATTAGAGATGCGTTTGTGCTGGAAATGCATATGTGGATATTCACAATCCACGGAAGTTGTGCGTCTGGCCCGAGTCGGCAACATTCAAAGCCCAATTAATCATCTTGGAGGGTGACAGAAATGACGTCAGTGAGTTTCTTTATATTCAGTATTGCTCGACTTTTAAAGCTTTCTCTCAGACTATGGTGTGTATTGTGTTTCGTGGCTGTCATTCGGTGGAACATAATCTACATATGATTTCGGTAAAAAAGCTGAAAGTTTGCGCAAAGTCCTTGCTACTCAAAAATTCACTTAGCCGTTTCATGCATTGAAAAGGATCCAGTATAGAGCAGAAAACATTTTAAACAAAGGGGCTTTGGTGCAAAAGATATAAATGTATCTATTCATTAAAAGACCTTTGTATTCTGGTATTTGACTTATATTCAATAAAGATATGTTTATGAATTTACTAAAATTAGTCATAATGTTAAATACATTTTATGAATAGATTTGTAGTAGATTTTAGAGAAAATGTTGACGACATAGCATTGGAAATAGCAGCATATCATTTTTATTAAAATAATTACGAAAAATGAAGGTCCGAAAAAACGATTCTGTGCCATAATTTTTTTTCGCCATGTCTTATTTCAATATCTTTGCAATTCATTTCCGTTACCATGTAAATCAAGTCACTTATCAGCCTCGCCACAATAAATAAAATATTCCGTCAAGACTCATAAGAAAATACCAAAAGACAAAACTTGTCCAAAAACTTGAAACGACCTCTTCAATGAATTTGAGATAAAAGAACACCATTAAGAGAAAAAAAAATAAGAATAATATGAAGTTACTCAAACCTACGGGAACTCTTCCTAATTTCTTTAAATTAGCCAAATCCATTTTACTGAAATTTATCATTCGTTCTAATCACTTAGTGGAAAGAACTTACTTCCCACCTCATTTCGCCTCTAACACACAAAAGAGCTTCTGATTTTCTTAAAACGCTTTTTGCGCCATATACCTAAGAGCCAACTCTTTCCAAGCGGACCAAAGCTACGAAGTCAGTCCAGAAGTGTAATATGTATTCGCTTTCCATCAAAGATCCGTCTTCGGCATTAAAAAGCTACTATAAAGCTAAGCTATGCAAAACGATGTGAATGCATTAGACATGCATTTGTGCTAGAAATGCATATGTGGATATTCACAATCCACGGAAGTTGTGCGTCTGGCCCGAGTCGGCAACATTCAAAGCCCAATTAATCATCTTGGAGGGTGACAGAAATGACGTCAGTGAGTTTCTTCATATTCAGTATTGCTTGTCTTTTAAAGCTTTCTCTCAGACTATGGTGTGTATTGTGTTTCTCGGCTGTCATTCGGTGGAACATGATCTACATATGATTTTGGTAAGGAAGCTGAAAGTTTGCGCAAAGTCCTTGCTATTCATAAATTCGCTTAGACGTTCCATCCATTGAAAAGCACCCAGTATAGTGCACAAAACATTTGAAACAAAGGGGCTTTTAGTCAAAAGATATAAAGATATTTATTCATTAAAAGGTCTTTTTATTCCGGTATTTCCTTTGCTTTCAAGAAAGATATGCATATGAATTTACTAAAGTTAATCGTAATGTTTTAAAACCTTTTTGAATAGATTTGTAAAATATTTTGGATGGATGGTAGAATATATGAATGGATGGCACTGCTAATAGCATATTCATTTTCCTATTCCTAAATTTCTTACAAGTATTTGTATATAGTGCCTCAAATTTGTATCTGAATGTTATTTGGTTTAGGGTTTACATTCAATTCCCTTATTTTTAATCCAATTTTTAACTGATACGGAAACTTATACTTCACTAAATTCAGAATATTCAGAAAAAGAAATTTATAAGCCAATAAATAAATGTTATTTAAATAAAAGTATTGATACTCAATAATGAGGAAGATTTAATCGTATATAGATGGAAGCTTTATCCATACAAAACTTATTAGAATAGAAATAGGAAAACGTATTTGGATATAAGTTGTGATGTTTCTATGTTTGGCAACGGATAGAAAAAAATGTTGAAACAAATTCATTCCATGAGGTAATGCTCTTTGTGCTGGTTTTTATTTTCGTATTTTTTGTTTTAGACCCACACTGACCAGCCTACCCAAACGGGTGTAAGGCTTGCAACTGTCGGCGGGGTGGCAACAAGTTAAATTTATTTCACACGCTATGCCCTGAACAGGGGTAGTGCAGATTGAGTTATAAAACGCAGTTGTTCACCCACACAAGTGGGGAGAAAGACTGGTCACAAATGTTTAACCCACCTAGTGTGGGGAGCACTTGATTACAATGGAAATGCTCTCACTTAATATATAAAACCACAAGTAAAAACAAAAACTACCACATACATAAAATGCCTAAAATCTGTTAGGGCGAGTAAATGGAGCGGATAATAGCATAAAAGCAAATGAAATAACCAAGAATAATATACAGTAAAAAATAATAAGAAAAAAGTGAAAGATAAAAGTCTAAAACCAATAAATAAAACATTAAATAACACTTCCGTAATAACAGGAGCAGCTAAGCCCCCTCGACACAGCGCTCTGAATAGAGATTTAAACACCTTAAAAAAATCAGACCAACGATAAAATCAAACCTTAACACAAGCAAAAAAAAATAAATAAAAATCGACAAGAACACTCCATACCATGTCAACCAAGTGCTTTGTGCTGGTGAAAAACGATGTAACATCAGACAACAAGTTAAAAATATGCAATAAGATGATAAGAGCAATGGCATTTAACACTTGATAAGAACATCGACATTTAACACTTGATAAGAGCATCGACATTTAACACTTGAT
>BGPR01000807.1:184526-199172 GCA_013235015.1 Araneus ventricosus | reverse complement strand
TTTAACACTTGATAAGAGCATCGACATTTAACACTTGATAAGAGCATTGACATTTAACACTTGGCTCTGAACGCCACTTGAATCGCCTCCATTTGTAGGTCTGTGGGTTTTGAAAGCTTAGGAAACAGTAAACATAGCAGTTGCTAAAAATACAGTAAGCAATTTGAATTCATATATGTTCAACTAAATTAATATTGACATAGGATAACCTAAAACTTAAGCTAGACAATTTCAATTTTGTATTTTTTTGCCAGAAAAAGGGCTGGGAAACATTTGTATGGATGTTTGAAAAACTTTTGAAATATCATATACACAGAAACATTTACCTCATGTTGAAGAATTAGACGTCTAGACTTAGAGCATAAAAAATTATCGAGAAACTCTGGAATTTTTCAGGCAATTTTACTAATTTTGCTAATACATAAATGACAGACACTCTTTATTATATATATTGAAAATATATAGTGGGAATTAAATTTTAAGGAATTTTTTGTGTGTTAAAAATTCCCGCCAGTATTCCAGATGCTTTGAAGACAATACCTTTGATTAAATAGCGTTTTATTTTTAATTCCGTGAAGTATTTTGGCCAACTGCTTTAATTCCAACTTCTATCAATCAATTAACAAAATACAATTAAAATTCTGATTTCCCTTTCCGTCTTCATCCTAAGATCTTCATAAGCAAATGGAGCCTCAAACATTAAAGAATTCTCGAAGAATACGAGAATAATATTTTTCATTTTTCCCTATCTGGAATGGAGTAGAAGATGGCAAGTTTAATATGCCGAGGAATCGCTATTGAGACGAACATGAAATTCCAATATTTGCCAAAGAATTGGAAAAGTGCAAGATCTACCAGGTTTCTTTGCGTTGAATTCATGAATTCCACGCTCGAAAAAGTTTATCATTATTCCAAAAAAGAAAACGTCAATAATTTTTCAAAAAGAAATGCTTTGAAAGCTGGAAAAAATCGATATCGTTTACGATTGTAATTTTACTCCTGCATACATACATGTGTTTACTTCTTTCTTTTGCTTCCTTACGAATGTAATGACATTTTATTGTTTGTGAGGAAATTTACTTAATATATGAATTCATCTAAGTTTTCAATTTGTTGTCTGGTTTACAATGCATGTCTATCGCGTTTCGCAAAAATGTTGCAGTTCAAATTATGGTAAATTATGTTCAAAATTTTAATGATTTAGATCAGTTGTACTTTACTCATTGATATATGTAAAATATTTGCATTCTACAATCTAAATAAAATTAATCGAGGCTTTTATTTTTTTATCTGTTTGTGTATGTGAAAATGCTTACTATGTAATGGATTTATTTAATATTTCTGTAACACTCTCCACGTGCTGAATTTTAATTTATTTTCCTTAATTTTTGGATCCATTGAGTATCAAACTAAGAAAAGAAAAGAGTATGCGATGGTGCAAAACAGCCTAAACGGAGGCAGAGTTAAATGTTGAATAACATGCTCCGTTAATTCGCGTGAGTTTGACGACTTGCGAGTTGAATCATTAGATATGTAATAAAACTGTTGCATACTTAAAACATAATATTTGCTGAATGAAAAATATGCTTTTTCAAGGTTCGTATATAATAAATTTATTTTTATTCATCAATAAATAAAATTCATGTACAACTCTTATAGCTTCCAAAATAAATCTTAATTTACGGAAGTATTTCGATTTTATTAACAGAAGTGAGGTTTTAATTTTTTAAAGACACGCTTTAAATCTCATATCTTTTTTCTTTTCCTAGAATAATCTTAATTACAATAATAATAAACATGACTGATGAAATGAAATGCAGCAAATATAAGATTATCATGGATAAACAAGAACTTTCTCACTTCGGCACTTGACATAATAGCGAAAACATAACAAAGCAATAGATGTTGGCACTTTATGATAACAAATAATAACCTAAGGGATTTCATGAATACTATCATAGCTGTTTCGGTATATTGCATTTTTTTTCTTCTTGCAGAATATATCTCAATTTTTGATTTACATTATCTATTGTCTTGAAATTTTGAAAATCTCGGTAGCATTATTAAATTAACTCTATATCAGATTGTACTTTAAGTATATTAAGTTTAATGTTAGGCAAAAATTTAATTGAATATATAATAAAATGAAAAAATTAACTTAAATGTATCTTTTAATTGTTTCTATCTTATTTTCAAAGAATTTCGGACCTTAATTAGTGAAATTGTATTTTCCGAAAGAATTTCACAGTGAATTATTGATGAAATTTCTAATTAGATTGAAAAAAAACGGAGGAAAAATATTCAAGTAGGTTTCAAAATAAAACGAGTTGTTTAGAATGTTCTGTGATATATAATGCTGTAACGTTTAATATAAAAGGAATTTAATTAAATAAGTCCATTAACATGAAGAAAATTACTTTATGAAAAATATTTTTGTCTTCTTTCTTTGGTTAGGTAAATACTTGAAAAACTGCGAAGAACTTTGTATTTAAAATTTTGAATAAGTATTTAATAATTCAATTCGAATAATGCATCGGAACCTTTTTAATGTTGTTTATTTGAATTTAATAGGAGGTAATTAAATAAAATTTTCCAGTAATGAAGTCTGTCATGAACCATTATTTATTTCTGCCACAAATGGATCTTTTCACTAATTGGTTTGAATAAAATAAAGTTTCTTTTTCAATAGCGCAACTTAGAAACTGTGGAATTATTCTGACCGCTTACCAAGCAGGAGAATGGAAGAAATTGGGGATACGTTTTTATTTATAATTAGTTGAACTTTGTGATATTTAAGAACAATGTACTTAACTTTGTGATATTAAGAACAATTAGAAACAACAGTACAGTATGAATAGGTTTTATAGAAAATAAAACCAATAAATGCGCAATGTAGTCTGTAAATATAGAACTTGAATTGGACAATAACTAGCGGAATTTGTATATTAAATCGACTTAATTTGTTAATTTTTTAATTAAACCAAAAAGTACAGTATATTATAAAAAGAATTGTAATAAAATGAGTAATATAGATAATAGAAAATTGTTATCAAAATAGGTATCATGAAATTTGATACATTTGTTAGCCTCATTTAATTACGTTTGCTCAGTTGGTTACATTGCAGCGTACTTCTTAAAGAGGAGCTGTAAAATCGAAAAAAGGATTATTCTTGTTTCATTTTTTATGCTAGTATCATAAGTGAAAACATATAGATGATTTATATTCGATGGTCTCATCTCAGTCACGCATTTTATTTTCTGGTGTTTATCTAAAATCATCAGATGTTCGTTTTCAGATACTGGAACACTTCGATTTTTCTGAGCGTGTGCCAGTTGGCTTTGATTTCACTAAAATAGGGATGGGTTGAAAGATGTTGGTGGAGAAGTTTTCACACGCCTAACAAAGAACTACGGAAAAGTGTTCTTCTTACTGATTGCGTATGCATATTTACGAATCCTACATAGTAAGGAATGAGGTCGCTTATCATTGGCTCTCAGTGTCACGTTACTTGACTTGCTTCTAAATGACGTCGTGAAACTAAACAGTACGTACCAATGCTGTAAGTTCGTCTTTATTTGTTTTATTCTAAAATTGTGTTCATCATTTTCTGGAGAGACATCCAAATAATCATAATTAGAGATAGTTTTGGTTTCTCCATGATGGGATAGCAGAAAACAAAATAATAATTCGAATCCCGCCTCAGGGCGGTGCTATGACATCATTAAGAAGCAAGACGAGTCAGGTGACGTGGAAAGCCAATGAGAAACGACCTCATTCCCAACTATGTAGGATCCGTAAATATCCATTGCGTATCACCCCTCTGTGGAGTAAAGTCGTCCAAATGTGATAGGCGCGGTTTCTGAAACGGGCACTATGTGATCAACTTCATGCCTAATTTATGTGATTTTCAAAATTCACATTAACTCATGATAACATGAAAATAATTTCCATTCCATTAATTATTCAATTCCTTTTTATGTTAATTAATAATTTGATCTGGAAAAAGTGAGTTAAATTTTGAAAATAACTTCTATAATTTAACTTAGAATATATTATAGACAATTCTTCTGACGAAACTGAAAATGGATTATCAGATATGTTGAAAATTCTTTTCAAAAAATCAGCTTTGTTAGATTATAAAGTATTGCTGATGTACTGCTGCAATAGATGAATTATATTTATTTCATTGAATAATAAATAGTCTGTTGGTTTTCGGTATATTACTGATCGAAAAATAATGACATTTTTTTATTTCACATGAATTGATGTATTATAGTTAAAACTAGTCTGAAAGTATAGATCATTTTATTTCTTACCAGGTTATCTGTTTAACCCTATAATAACGGTTTAGATGGTATCGTTTAACAGCAAGGAAATCTGTTTCGTTGCTACAAGATTAAATTAGGATGTTTTTGCATATCATCGTATAATAGGTTTTTCTAGGCAACGACAATGTACTTTAGTGTTACGTTGGAGGTTCTCTAGATCATTTTCGATAAGACCAAAGTCTGGTGAAACTACATATTTTTTTCTGTAGAACTTCGAAAGGAGCTAAAGAAAACAAGCAACCAAGAAATGTAGAACATTCAAAGTGTTTTTCTGAAAGACGCGCTTTTTATCTTTCTCTAAACGACACGGAGTTTTAAGGGCTTACCTCATCAAACAAACTGACAGACATGTTTCCAGAAAGTTTCTGTTTTAGATATGAAACGTAAAAAGGCATTGTGGAAATGGGATTCAGCAACCGCACAAAACAAGAAAATTTGAGAAAAAGAAAAATACATTTTTCCGGCAAAATATTCTTGCTAGAAACCATTGTGGAAACTTCGTTTCCCATTTTCAAAACGTGTTTTTCACATTTCCTTTGCAACCGAGACTATATTCCCAAACCTACATTTCCGCCATCAATGCTGGCAAAGCCTACATATGTTGCTATTTAGACTGCGATCTACAGTCGATAAAAAACTGTTTCATGCAATTTTTTTTGTCAGATCTAACTCTTGATGCTGTTTTGTTATCTTCAAACTGCACCGCAAACCAGAAGAGTGCTTATTTTATTATCGTGGAAAACCATATTCAAAAAACATTTGGAGGTAAAATGCATTAAACTTTACATCAACGAAACACTATGCAGCTTCTGAAATAATACTTGTAGCTCCACTGAAGACTTAAGATATTTGTCTGTGTTTAAATGGCTATAGGTGGAACATTTTATGAATGTAAAGGATTTTCATTTTTTCTCCAAATGCAATTAGAAACAATGTTATTGTTAATTAAATAGCTGTTACCATCTATGAAATAAAACAGAATCCTAACTTTAAAATGGATATTTTTAATAGTTCTCTGAGAGAAAACTATTGTTTCAGAAGTTAGTGTGAAACATAGTTTAGGGGATTTTAATGGCGATATTAAATGTAAAGCTGAAAGTCTTTGGTATCAAATCCTTTTTATTCTTAACTTGAAACTTGTATAATCAATTTTTTGCGTAAAAACTATGAAATGTGTAAACATTATCGAGTGTTTCTGCTTAATCAATATAAATAAAAGAGGAAGTCCGAAATAGGCTATAGAAATCCAAACTACGGGATAGATTTTCTTCAAATATTGCTTCCAAATACCCGGAACCATAATGTATGTTTTAGTAAAGGTTTCATGACAATTCATTAAATAGTTATTCTTTTATTGATTATAAAATTGTTCAATATATGGCAAAGATTGTTTTATCTTAAGTGTTGCCATTACAGTTGAATGAAAATATTATAGATATTTTAAATCAGTACATATTTTTGTCTTCTATTTAAAATTCCTAATATTTACTTAAATTTTGCATCATTCTTTTAAATTCATTAATAACTTATGGAGAAATTCAACTTTCGGTGGATTTTAAAAATCGTTTGGAAGAGTGTATTTTTTCGGCAAGTGATATAAACATAAGAAGATTTTGTTCGGTATAATTATTATTTTATATAAAACAATAATTAATTTAAATAAAGTAATTACGTACAAAAAATGTATGTATTTTTTAAATTGCGTTTATTTGCGTGAGCTTTGTAATTCCATCGTTAAACAGTAGTAAGTATTTTGTTTTTATTTCTCTCACGTGACGTTTGCTCAACATAACCAGTAGCAGTTGGTTTGATGAGATAACTTTAGTCTTTGTTATGTTGTAAGCTCTTACAAAATGTGAATCACAAATACTCAATCAAAAAGAACGTTTGGGGTTAAGTTTTGTGAAAATTTATCTTTAGTGCCAATGGTTTAGTTTTGCTAGTAAAAGACATAAAAATAATTTCATCCCGAGCAACGCTATGTATAGCTCTTGGTCAGTCAATTTTTTAAAAAAAAAAAATGGAAGCTTGGAATTCATGTGTGGACAAAAAAACCATAGGAGTATATCAAAACAGAAAACTAAAATATAACGAATTTTTCTACTGTTATTTGGATTGCAAAATGAATGGTCTGTTTCCTTTCTAAACAACTCTTACTTAGCCATTGAAATCATATGTCAGTGAATAAAATTCTCCAAAACTCTCATTGAATTCTTTTTATTTTCATATTTTAGAAACGAAAGCTTCCTTTTCTTAACCTGTTTTAAATAACATAAAATGTTTTTTTTCTAAGAATACTGAATAAAATTCAATGTAACAAGATATAATTTTTAACTCGAGCTTTGTTATAAAATTCAATATATAAAGAACCGATATCATGTGAAACTTCTCCGAAACCGATGATTTATTTGAACAAAATTTAATATAGACATATTTATTTTCTTATCAATATTTATCAAAAAATATTTTTTTTTAAAAGTACACTTTAATTATTGTTCTTAAAAGTAGAATATATTATTTTTTTCTGTTTAATCTCTTGCTTATAGTTCAATATTATAACCATCATGGAATATTGAAATAATATTTTTTGGAATTTCTGCACCAGATGGAGCCAGTAACACGGCGCCAAAATTTTCTTAAATTAATAGAATAGCTGACAGTTAAAATCTCAATGTATTTAAATAGTGTATTATCGTTGACAAAACACAAGTGTATAAGATTTGAAAATTCAAGCACATCAGGAATTGCGTGAAAACTCGATGTCGAAATTCCACCTTTATAAGCATGGACAATTCAAGTTAAATAAAAATGTGTAACAACAGAAAAAATTGAGTTAAAATCAAGCAGAACATGAAATAAGTTGGACAATTAAATTTATTACCTATCACTATAATAATTCAGAGGAGGAAAAATGTAAGGAACTCCCAGCTAAAAAAAATCTGCAAAAAATTCTGCAGAAAATCTGAAGGTATTTGGAACAGATTTTTTTTCAGATTTTCTGCAGAAAAAATGTAGAATATCTGAAAAAACTATGTTCCCAATACCTTCAGATTTTCATCAGATTTTTCTACAGTAAAAGCTTAATTATTAATTTCAGTTAATGTAATTATTAATTTCATTAATCTAATTTGTGATTGAACTTACGTGTACGATGTCGATTCAGATTGTGACAAAAGTTCAAACACATCCTGGTCGGGATTCGAACCCGCGTTCATATAGTTGGCAGACAGGAACTTTAACCACAAGGCTACGCCGAACTACGCGAGATGTAGATAAAATACTCTATTTGAATTTTAGCGTCAGCATAGCTCTCGTGGCGCATTTAGTGGTGTAAAAATCAACCATGGCCAGAATACGTGTTTGAAAGTCGTAGAGTTGAGTAATAGATGAGATTAGCAATATTTTTGTTCAATAATTTATATTCTCTGTTTCAATAAATTCATTTTCACCTTTTATCTTTCTGGTAGACATTTTCTCCATCCAAAGGGCGCAAGCTTCACTTTTGACTTCTTTTTGGAGGAAAATAGCTAGTCAGGAAGAAAGTTGCAAAACTAATTGGAAATTAATTAAATTATGGGGGAAAGTTAAAAATAGTAAAACCTCAAATATTTATTTTAAAGATTAATTTAGAATTCATTTTTTCAGTGGCATATTTAAACCATTTAGTGCCCAAGACAATTTTCGATTGGGTAATTTTTTGAAACTCCTGTCTGCTGTAAAATTAAACAATAATGATAATTACATTCTAATTTTGTTTTATATCCTTTGGAAAATAAGGCTGCAATATTACAGAATAGGGTGCAAAATATGTATTTAAAGAAATGCAGATATGAAAATGCAGTTAAATCTTCAAAAAATCAAGAGATATTGGTCAAATTTAATGATGTTGTGAAAATCTGCTAATTAACTACAAATTGAATTGAATATAAAATGCAGATTTTTTGAAGTCTAAAAAATTCTACAGGATATTTAAAGAAAAAAATAAAAAGAATTTTTTGGAGATTAAATTGAAGAAAAAATGCAGATTTTTTGCTGTCTTACAAAATCTGCAGAATATTTAGATGAAATTCTAATAAGAATTTTTTTTGGGAAATTTTCTGCAGATTAAATTGAAGAAAAAATGCAGATTTTTTTGTCTTCAAAAAATATGTGCAGAATATTTAGAGAAAAATATAATAAGAAATTTTTTGCAGATTTTCTGCAGATTAAATTGAAGAAGAAATGCAGATTTTTTCTGTCTTCAAAAAATCTGCAGAAATCTTTGAATAAACTTCAAAAAAAATTTTCTGCAGATTTTTTGCAGATTTTTTTTAGCTGGGAAAGAGCAAATATAATTTACACAATTTCAGAGAAACTCCAAAAGAAATCAACAAATTTGTGGCGATTCTTTAACTGCATAGTGGTGTATCCCCAGATCAGTCCGTGCATCCAATTATGGAAATTGTACCCTTTTAATTCGAAATTAAGTCATTTGTACAGGTTACCATTCGATGCAAAAATGAACGGTTATCCATTAACATCTCACGTGTTCTATGGACTCTTAGATGAATCACTAGATCTTATTTATAGTTCATTATTATAACCATCATAGAATATTGAAATAATAATTTTTGGAATTTCAACAAAAGATGGAGCCACTAGCACGACACCAAAATTTACTTAAATTAATAGAATAAAAGACAATTAAACTCCTAAAGTGTTTAAATAGGGTATTATCATGGAGAATACACAAGTGTATAAGATTTTAAAACTCAAGTACATTCCCAAAACAGAAGAGTATCATCTAATAAGACGATACGAATACTACATTGTTAAGGGTTTGACTCTTTTTCTGATTTGTGAGTCAGAAAATTTTGCCTATGATTGCGTTGAATTTTAAATGGAGTTGAGGCATAGCTCAAACATTGAATCTGAAAAAGCACATACATTTTTTTCATAACTGAAGAAAAATCTTATTTCTTTCGTTAATGTATAGCTGAAACACAGATTCTGAAACGTTATGTCTATTACATTTTCTTTTTTTAAAAAATTTTACAAAAATACCATTATTCTTTATAATGATCTTGCGTCGTAATTCAATATCATTCACATTTACTTCCTCATTATTTTTTCATCTATGCATATAACACAGTTACCTTAGAACCTGAAATGTATCTTATGATTCATAAAACAGATATCACTCTAAAGAGAATCAGTTAAGATAGATATCAGTCCCTTAAGTAGGTTTACAAACACAGACTAATGCATAACTATAATTTGCAACTTCCTAGAACTACATGTAGCGGACGTATTATCTTGTAAACATGCATCATAACCCCAGCATTTAAAGTGAATGTAATTGCGCATATATCAAAACTTTTGCAACCTAATTAGCAAAATTGTCGTTGCCCATTACAGTAATATGACGGTGTTCAGTAATGAGAGAATAATTATTACTAGGATGTCACTAACAGAGCAGACTGTTTACTCTTATTAATATGTAGCTATAATTAAGATTCATGTTAATTATATAATTTTGTATATTAATATTATCAATATGAGTCTGTATTTGAAAGTCAAATAGTAAAATTGTAATTAAAATTTGGCTCATAGTACTTCTAGGTGGAATAGAATATTTTGGCACGTGGCTACCGAAGAAAAATAAATTTGTGTTTTTTTTCCTGGATACAAAACAAACCCTAGGAACGCAGTAATGTTAAAAACAAAGTAAAATAAGGAGGAAATTAAACCATTCGAAGGAATGATATTGCATCCCAACATCTTATTTGTTTATATTTAAGAATGTCACGTTAAAGGATTCAGGTGAAAGAATGATGAAATTTGTTATCTACAATACTTTCTCTACCCCTTTGCTTTTGAACATGGACAGCTACAGTCATGAAAATTGTGTATAGGTTTCAAATGCGGAAAATCATTGAATTGCAGTGCTCGTTAGAGGCACTTTAGTTTAGTTAGATTAATAACCCATTTTGAAGCAACACGAGGGCTATTTTGGTGCGGATTTCGTAATTTTGAGCCGCGGTCAGATGACGAGGATTGCGCATGCCCTGGCACCCCCTCTGCAAACTTCCGCGCTACGCCAGTAGAAGGACGTTTGACCCCTTACGCATCATTTAACGTGCAGCAGATCTAATACACGGCGTATCTTTGGTGGAATCGGGTTTCGAACCTGGAACCTCCGATCCCAACGCCGACAGATTACCACTAAGCAACCACGGCCTCATCTTTAAGGACAGAAATAGTTGATAATATGACAGTCTCTAACACTATACAAGTTAGTGGAAAATGATTAATTAGAAAGTTGTAGAAAAGTATACATTTAATACACATGGTCACCAAGGCCTCATGAAAACTCAGAAGAGAATGCTCGAAACATTCGCTTGTACCTTCGCGATTTGATCAAGAAATGCGTTTTAAAAATTTTGCTCGATATTTTGGACAGTCTATCGTTGCTCTTTAGAATTACTGAAAAATCTTTAAAATAATTCATTGAAATTTTTATCCTATTCTCTACATCTCCTCTAATTAAATGAACAAGGATTTCAATATTCTTAATTTGGTACAATATAAAATTATTTATTCATTCAGATGAAATATTTAATAATTTTGTAATTAAATACTGAACATGACGAAACGAATGACTTAACGAAAACAAATTGACTTCCTTTTAACACTCTGACTGTTTATCCCGCGAATTCCGCGGGTAGGGAGCAAGTCTATTTTCTGCTGCATCCAGCGATTTTCGCAAGTTATTGCGTCTACACATTATTATCACAATAACTAATCGTATTATACTAATAAAGACTTGCACATAGAAAAAAATTCGCTTAGTTCAAACATATTTGAACATGTTTTCTAACGTTGCATCTAAATAGCAGCTTTACAAAAATCAGCACACGGAGTGTTGCGTAAACTATTTTATAGTTTTGTTAACTATTGTAAATTGTATTGATGTTTTGTAAACTATTTTATATTTTCAAAATTTTTCTTTTTCTTTAGGATGATAAATTGCTTTATAATTTTTTTTCTTGTATGCTTCCACTTCCTGTCCATCTAAGCCAATTACACTGGACAACGAAATGGTTGTTGTCCGTATGATTTTAGTTAATTCTTATGTACTTTCACGCTCTGAATTCGAAAAACCAATCAGAATTTGTCTATCACCCTCCAATTTTATGCAACATGAACTCTCACTAAAACCTTTGTCCACTCCTTTGTAGTATTTGATTCAATGTCGTAGCCAAGATATTTTTTTGTTGCCTTTGAAATTTTAACTGATAATGGTGTTTTTATGGTCACTGAACCCGAATATAATCTCGAAAACCTTTATAACACACTGTTTTTCAGCAACACTGCTCGTAATTGCTTTCAAGTACATAGAAAATGTCATTGAAACATGACGGATCTTGTGTCAAAAATACTTTCTGAAAAAATTAATTGCCGGCCAAGAAGATAATGTTTGGGTTTGAAATGCTCTTACAAATATAATTTTCACAAAAAAAGGCTGTATGTCAAAAATTATAACAGGCGTTTTTGGATCGAGAGTCATGAAACGCAAATACGATTAATGCAGGAGCCACTTTGTAAGGACAGATGTTTCTGTTTGGGAGCACTTGGAAGCTTTTGCCAAGATGGTGATGTCATGTTTTGTGATGATGTTGACTCGTCGTTTAAGGCTCTAGAACTACAACATAACCCTCAAGAATGGTGTTTGTTTATAGACTCTTCAAAGATCAGCTTAAAAGCAGTTCTGTTACACAATGGTAACCATCACCCTTCAATTCCTGTAGAATATAGCCGTTCGTATGAAAGAAACATACGAAACCTTGAAGCATATCTTGTCCAGTATTGAGTACAGAAAGCATTCTTGGCATATACGCGCCGACTTGAAAGTGATTGCCGTCTTAGCTGGATTGCAAGCAGGCTATACCAAGTTTTTTTTGCTTTCTGTGCCAATGGGACAGAAAAAAAGCGCTACATCAAGAAAGTGTGGCCCAAGCGACAATTCCTCATACCGGGTGTGAAGAATGAAAAGAACGAACAACTATCTGCCTCAGAAAAAATTCTCTTGTCTCCATTGCACATCAAATTAGGTTTGATGAAGAATTTTGTTAAAGCGATGGACTGTGGAGGAAGTGGATTTCAGTACTTGCGTCAGAAGTTTCCAAAAGTGAGTGAAACAAAAATTAAAGAAGGCATATTTGTTGGGCCTCAGTTTAGACAACTAATGAAATCCGGTGTTTGAGAGTAAGCTGACTAAGAATGAAGCTCCAGCATGGACATCGTTTAAGGAGTTAGAAAAAAAATTCTTCGGAAATCACAAAGCGGAAAACTAAGGCAAATCGTCAATAACTTGCTTAAAGGTCTACAAAACCATGGGATGCAACATGTCATTGAAAATCCATTTCTTGCACTCTCACTTAGAATTCTACCCTGAAAACCTTGGATCAGTAAGCGACGAGCATGGTGAACAGTTCCATCAGGCTATCTCGAATATGGGAACTCGTATTTTTTCCCCGACTATTTTTGGACATTTAAAATGGATATTCCTCAAGCCAAGCACAGTTTTAGGCCAAGTACACAAGAAAGTGAAGGTTTGTAAAATTTTAATATGCCTGTGTAAATATTGCAAGCTGAATATGATTTCCTAATGTATATAATAAGAGTTACTACGTTGCTCAAAAACTATGGGCGATTGAAAAAATGATTAACAGATTCGAAATCAGGGCACAAAAATACATAGGTATAACCCTTTCTTTCTCAAGCAACACGAAAAAAAAATTTTTTTGTTGTCCAGTGTTATTACAAAGAATCATTATGATTCTAGATGCGGGGGATTGAAGTGGTATTTATATATATATATATATATAATATAATATAAATCCAAATATAACTAGTATATAATCATACAGAAATAAAGTAAACAAGAATTAAATCTTATATCAAAAAGTCATTATTTGAACAATACTTTAATTTTAAATAAAATCTAATAAATTGAAATTACTAAAGATACCATAAACAAAAATCAAGTTTAAACATTATATTTCAACAAGTGAAAGAACACTGTTGTTATTAAAAATAATGAAATAGACAATCCAAGTAAATGGAGTTTTCAACAATTAAAATAGCAGCTTGGCTGTGGACAAGATATATATATATATATATATATATATATTGAAGTTACTAACAAAGGTACTAACAATTAAATAAAATCTGAGTTGGAATATAATTCAGATTTGTAGCTTAATGCAGCAATAGTTCAAGCAAGTTAGTTGAATATAAAATTATTTTACAGTTTCGATTTTTAGCCCAAACTTTCCTCTCATTCTCATAAACATTTATTAACAAGATGTTGTTGATTATTATTATTTTTTAAATAAAATCTGATCAAAGTAACATACACTTCCAGCAACATTTTGATCAGTGCAGAAAGCCGGAAAACGTAAACAATCTAGGAAAATGAAAGAGATGTAGAAATTTTTAAGCAGGAAAAGAAAACTAGTTTCTGAAAAACATGTGTACCTTTCGTCCAAATCTCTGGAAAGAGCGGAAAAACTATCTCTGTCCCAAGACGAACAGTTTCTAATTTTCTAAAGTGAAAATGTTTTTTATCATTCTCCGTTGGCAATGTTTGTATTTAATTATTGTATATAGGATGGTTGGAATGCGGTAAAACCTATTTTTCAAACGTTATTTGCTCTTGGAAATATTTTATAAAGGCGGGGTCAGTGTTTCAATTTCTTATAAAAAAGACAGATTTTTGGATTTAGTAAGGGATCTTATAATTATGAGATTGTATGTTATAATTTTGTATCATCCATATCATGTTACTACAAATAAAATCCGTCCATAATATTTAATTTTAATATTTTGCAAGTATATCGTATATTTTATAACTATACTGAGATAATTTAATAATTTTTCTTGATATTCGTGGAGTCATTTTTTGATTTGGTAATTCTATTTTTAAAAATGCAAAAGTAGATTTCATATATTTTGCTATATAGGAAGTCAGAGCAGTCGGAGATTTGCGTTTTGAAGGTGGGAGAAGAAGTAGGTGAAATAGGGGATCCAAGTGACCAGTAGCGGATGGATTTGTATTGCGAGGAGCGGCCATGAATGACCTACCCACATAGATGGGCAGAAAAATGAAATGGTGTGGAGTGATCGTGAACGACGGGCCTTCAGCGGGACATCCACCACTCATTTGGGCTTTTGGACTATAAATGCTGAAATGCGGCATGATAGACATGAAATACATGGGACAATCTCTTGCTATAGAGGAAATCAGAGCTGTCGGAGATTTTCGTTTTAAAG
>BGPR01000807.1:130111-184516 GCA_013235015.1 Araneus ventricosus | reverse complement strand
ATGGTGTGGAGTGTTCGTGAACGACGGGCCTTCAGCGGGACATCCACTACTCATTTGGGCTTCCGGACTATAAATGCTGAAATGGGGCATGATAGACATGAAATACATAATCTCTTGCTATAGAGGAATTCAGAGCTGTCGGAGATTTTCGTTTTAAATGTGGGATAAAAAGTAGGTGCAATAGGGGATCGTAGTGACCAGTAGCGGATGGATTTGTATTGCGTGGAGCGGCCATTAATGACCTAGCTACATAGATGTTCAGAAAAATGGAATGATGTGGAGTGGAGTAATCTTGAACGACGGGCTTTTGGTGGGACATTTACCACTAGGCCACTCTAAATTTTTTGGACCACAGCATAACAAAACCTTTCGTCAATGTAAGAATTCGATGACAAATGGTGTAGACCGCGGAAAAAGTTGGAATTCCATTCGGTTTGGATTTTCATTCGTCGCAATAGGTCATGAAACTGAAATATGATAGTGGGTTCGGGGTGTGATCCTCTTTCACAAAACCGAAAACCAGAAAATGGGGAGGAAGAAGGTGGGTGAGAATCAACCTGCGGAAATCGGGGAGGGGAGAGGAAGAGGCGCAGTAGCTTAAGGGATTATGTTCCCCGTAGGTGATGGGTTTACGGTTGGACGGTCCGACCTGTCAATTACCCGCCAAATTTTATGGGCTGAAAATGGAACGGTCTGCAAAGAAGACCTACAAAATTATTGGAACAGCCTTATGGAGAATGTCCAGCTCGAGACACATTCGCACACTACACCCGGCGGAGAGTGTGGGGCCTGGAATTTCCCTGAAGAAGGATGCCGCTATTGCTCAACAAGCTTGTCCCTTTTCTTCAGATGGCTTCTCATAGCATTGTCAGAAATGCAAAGGTTTGGCCCGTAAATTTCACATGCAGAAACATTCTTATCATATGACAGGTGTATTACATTTCGCACTTCAACCAGAGATTAGTTTTCAACGAGCCTCCACATTCTAATTGCTATAACTCCTTTGAAGTGCAATGAACTTTGTCTACATCTACACTGGAACAACTAGCGCTATCTGCTGCTCTGTTGCACAACATAATCACTTTATTCTGGAGTAATTTGGATGTTTGTTCTGGAGTAATGCTTCTTATAACCATATTTTTTTATTTAATCGACAATCGTATATATTTGTTTCTTATAATTGTATTTCTTGCAAATTTCTCTTCGCGGATCCAAACATACCTTACTGACAAAAACTTTCATTATTTATTGTACAGTTAATTTCCGATACAAAATTCAATATTCTAAAATAGACTTTGATGGATAACAGATTTTACACACGGGGGGGGAGGGCTGTATTTTCCTCAACTGTGAGACTTCCCATGTAGTCAAACATTTTAGAAGGAGTTTCGACTGCCTTTCTAAAGCTTCTCCTAAATTTGACCTGTTCAAGAAAATCAATTGCAAATAGAAATAACATTCATTATTTGTATCGTTAATAAATAACAAAATTTCAACTTTGCTCTCTTAAAGCTTTTTCTGAGATTTTAATGGGAGTAAATAATAACTTTTATAAAATAATGAAGGTAATAGTAAGAAACTTAACAATTATAATAATAAGAAACTTAAAATTATAGTAATAACAAAAGAAATAATTATATACAAGACTTAGTTCGCATCACATTTCAAATAACATTTCATCATATAAAATGATCACATTACTCACAAGTCCTTTTTTGAAAATTTCAAAATGCATAATGTATACTCAAAACTGCAGTGAAGCATTACTTCTTCTAAATTCCAGATTAAATGCTTTTTATAGAACAAATGACGAAAAGCAAGTTTTTCAATAAATGTATAGGTATAATTGTTGATATAATGTTGTGTAATGAGGTTTCAATAAATGTATAGGTATAAATGTCGATAGAATGTTGTATTATGAGTTTTTCAATAAATGTATAGGTATAAATGATGATAGAATTTTGTATTATGAGTTTTTCAATAAATGTATAGGCATAAATGTTGATAGGATGTTGTATTATGAGTTTTTATGTATAAAAAGCATATTCATTTTGTTTCTGGATAAGTACTAAAAGTAATTATGGCACATGGCGAGTAATGTGATAATTTGATATGGTGAAAGTACTGAAAGTACTTATGCTAATTACGCCTTGCTTGTTATTAAGATTTATTTCCTTTCTTTCAATGTAAAAAAAATATTCGTTGAAGCATTATATAAATATTAAGGCCGTGGCAACCGTCTGAAACATTAAGAAGTCTGTATTTAAAAGTAAAAAATATATATTAATGAACTCGCATTAATAACAAAGCAATCAGAAAGGGTTTTAAAATCCATTTAAGACGATCGTTAATAAAAAAATTTATGTATGAACGTGGAAAGAAAAAAAAATGCTTCGAATAAATTTGTTATTTTTTAAGATTTTTTTTAATGTTGTATTATTTCCGCCATCAAATTTACTTCCTTATGATATGGCATTAAAGAATTCTCTATAGATATCTTAAATCAAAAGTTCTTATTACTTAAGGATTTAAAACGATATAATAAGATCAACGTAATAAAATAAATATTGATAAAAAAAATGTTTCAATAAGAATGAAAAACAAATTTTGAAAAATCAGTTACTGGTAATAAGGAAAAATGACAAGATATCTTTTCTTCATATATAATATTACAAAATCTGCTTTTGCCCCCATTTGATTTAATAAAGAATCGCAGAATCTATTACCTATGAGCTATAGATTCTGAAGGATTTAATCAGAAGGTCATAATAACATTGTAAATGGAATGGCATAATGAAAAAAGAATAGTAGGATTAATTTATTTTTGTTTTTTTAGAAGAAGTAAAATGATATTAATAAAATCATTTTTTTGTCATTTTTCTTTAACATTATTTAGAATTTTAAACTCTTTCTCGAGAAAAGAAATGTTAAAATCCAGATTATCATGTAAAACATATATTTATGTGCAGCATTAAATCTCGAATTCCATTGTTTTAACATTTTCAAAAAAATGAAGCTTAAGATCATAATGCTTCAATAGATAATGCGATTAGAAAGGCAAAAACCATATTAATCGTATTATCTGGCTATCAATTGCAAAGAGCTGTAATCTCTTTTTTATTTCTTGAAATTGTTGTCAATTTTGTTTTTGTTGTGTAATGCGAGGTTAGCATTGAAAACTCCTTGTTTTGAACCCCATCGGAAAAATGAAGAGAGATATCAAAGGAAAGAAAGCAGCTGACAAGAAAAAATAAATGTAATCGATACGCGTATAGAACACGGTGAAATAAATGACGCAAAAAAAGGAGGAAAAAGTAGAAAAATATATGGTCAAAATAGCGATTTTCTTTACCTAATTTACCATATTTGCATTAGAAAAAGAAATTTAAATATTCATGACAATTTTTAGCACCAATTGCTCTTCACGAATTGTGATTCGTAATTAATATACATGGTGACTGCAATTGAATTAAAGTAGCACAAATATTGCATTTTAATGATTCTAGCAATAGTTCGTTTATTTTGCTCTTTTAGAACTTTTTGAGTCATTCATTTCTGCCTGTTCTGAAATAATATACCATCGATATTTGGCGTTCTTAGTATTTTAATTTTCTTTTTTTCTCGTATACGAAGAATGCAAGGAAAAGTACTGCAATAACCAAAAAATTGAAAGTCGAAATTTTGAGGAATCTCTGCATCCCGGAGTTCGAAAACTCCCATTTTTTGGAATTGTATGTATCTACTGCCTAAAGCCGACAATTCATCTGTACTCAATTCCATCCAATTGTCACAACACTGCTTTTTCCACCCATTCAATTCGAAAAATCTGGCATGTCCAATCATCTGAAGTTCCAAAATGCGCTGGCAGTAGGGCAGAGGTATCTTCTTTCCCCCTTTCCAGCTGCTCTTCGATACTCCTATTCTTTCCCCCATTCCGCGGATTTCAGATTTGATACCCTCGTAGCAGGGTGTCGATCTAGTCAATCGTTTGATGTCCCGAATAACCTCGCAAAGGTTCACGCCAAAAAATCGGCTCACGAACTGCCGGAATTTGGTTTGTCGGAAATCCGACTTTTCCCAGCCGCTATGCTATTTTCCATAGGTTTTCGAGCTTGACGATTGGTTTTTTCCTTCTCGTGTTCCAAAATTTCTATTTTGGAAGAGATATGAATGGCTCTTTTAAGAACACGATAATTCTGCGCAATAAACGGATGAAATTTGGTGAGTCGCTCTTTCCACATAAGTTGGATTTTTGTCAAATTTTAGACGACATTGGTCTGTCAAGACATCATCTATCAGATGCAAGTCTATATCTGCGTCCTAGAGTCTGTAATCGTGATAATTAAAAACTGCAACTAGCTTGAAGGAAGAAATTTTGAATATTGTTTTTATCATTAGACTTTTAGATTTGTATCGAATTTTGAGCAAATCCGGCAAATATTTGACTCTTTGTCGGTCTCCTTGTTCATACGCATGTAAAAGCGCTGACTTGAAACTGAAACGATCTAGTTGAATGAATTTTAGCACTTGACATTTACACCGAAATTTTTTATCTGCATCTGATTTTGAACTAATCCATAAAAGGGTGGATCGCTTTTTTAATTGTCCGTATGTATACGAAGATGAAAACTCTTAAACAAAACAAGCAAGGTAAACTAATTTTTGGTATGTGGTCATGGCACCAAAATTATAGATGGATATCAAATTTTTGACTCATTCAGTCAATGGGAAGAGTCCAAATAGAACACTCCATTACCTTTACTATAAAAAATAAACAGAAAGCATGCCATATTGAGTAAGCATACGAGAAAGTCGAGGCAGAAGGCTCGAGTTGTTTTTAACTGATCTTTAATAAATGTGACGTCTTCATACATATCCAATCGTTCAGTGGCCTTAATGTTTGTAGACACGGGGATATGAGACGATGTTCTAGTTTTTTCGCCACAGTGTTCTGAATAGGAATTTTAATCAACCGGTATATCGGTATATTTCACTGAGATCACCGACACAACGGAAACGAATTTTATCAATATCTTAGCATGATATCTGTATCGACTGTGTACAGCTTTTGTTTGTTAGAGATTTATTCAAAAATTGTTAAAAGCTTTAATTTTACTATAATTTAAAGACTGGAAATGGAAAACGCAGGAAGTTCCGAATTGCAAAGTTTACCTCCTTCCGTGGTACTTAGTATGTCCCTGGCAATATCTACCACGCGTTTCTCAACTACTTAGATTATGTTGAACATTTACATCGTTTACCTCGTATCAGGTTTTCAACCTGGGAAACGATGGCGTGAAAAAAGGAAAAAATAATTATTTAAAAAAATAAAAATTTTAATAGACCACGTTTTTAAAACGGACTAAAAAGTATAAAATAATTTCTTCTAGCCCCATACAGATTTATAACCCCATACAGATTTAAAAAGAAAAACGTGGGGCGCATGCAATATTGAATAGTAAGGAGTGTAGGGAGTAGCTGTCGTTGAGAAAACTCACACAACAGTTCATATCATTTCCATTGCAATAAAATTGTTAGTGACTGAAACAAACTATTTATACATCAATTATCTATTACATGCGCCCCACGTTTTTCGTTTTAAATCTGTATGGGGTTATAAATCTGTATGGGGCTAGAAGAAATTATTTTATACTTTTTAGTCCGTTTTAAAAACGTGGTCTATTAAAATTTTTATTTTTTTAAATAATTATTTTCTGCTTTTTAGTCTTCTGTGTGTGAAATTTTGCAATCGATTTTAAACATCTTGAAGAGATTATGACGGAGACATGTGGCAAATTTCAGGTTTATTTCAGTTTCTCTTCACCTGATCATAAATAAATTGTTATTTTCCTGAAAAAGTAAGTTATGTGACGCAGAGACCTTTGAGATATAATGAAAAACGTACTGCGCATGCGCAAAGATGTGGTTAAAATATGGGGTGCTTCGATGGCCCCATGGGCCATCCTTATACCCAAGAACCAAATCTGTAACGTTAATAGTTTTCGAGATATAATGAAAAACGTACTGCGCATGCGCAAAGATATAGCTAAAATATGGGGGTGCTTCGATGATCCCATGGGTCATCCATATACCCAAGAACCAAGTTTGTAATGTTAATAGTTTTCGAGATATAATGAAAAACGTACTGCGGATGCGTCATGCAAAATATGAAATGACAGACAAACGGACAGACAGACAGACAAGAAAGCGAATTAATAATGCATTGTCATCTAGTTCTGAACTATGTTTAAAGTTTCAAGTCTCCAGCTCATCGGGAAGTTAGTTTAAAATCGATCGCAAGATTTGTACCGAACAGACAGACAGACAGACAAGAAAGCGAGTTAATAAAAACGTGGTAAAATGGCACTTATTGCGTTTTCAACTTCCAGTCTTTATTATAAAAGGCAAATTTTATTGGCAATTTTGGAATGGGAAAACTTATTACTCTTCACTTTTTTTTCCATTACCTCCACTGCAATTTTTTGTTACTTCAACATGAAAGAACATCTAAATATTAAACACATAAACATAATCCACATGATTTAGCTTGCATGTTTAAATGTATTCTTTCAGCAATTTGTCACATTCGCAAGGTACTCAAAATGCTGGATTAGTTACTTAATCATCATACTTTAGTTTTGTCTTCTAAACAGTTATTTGTTAGAAACTAAAAAAATTAAATGGAAATAACTAGAATCAATCTAAAATCTCATTCAACAGTATCTCCATACAAGCATTTATTCATGACAGCTTTATAAATGAAAAAACCCATCAAAACTTCTTATTACTTTATAGAATAAAAGATATTTAAAATAATGACCTTCACAAAAACTGATATGTATGTTGAGTCATATTCATTGATTTTTCCTTTGTCATTCGATTGAAAACAAGTCTTTATTTAATGACTAACTGTTCCATTATGCCATAAGAAAAGAAATAATAATAAGTATTATATTACCTTTTTATCTGAACAGCAAAATAATATACAAATTCAACACTTTATAAAAGAGCATAATTTATTAATCATAGCCGAATCAAGTGAAAGAAATCAGAGACACTCCATTTGTGTGAAGTATGGCATAAAGAAAGGAGCAAAAGATTTCGCCACGTTGCCATCAGATTATTCAAATTTCCCAGCAAATGCGATCCGACCCGCTAATTGCATGGGGCATTCATACCCTGTTATTTCTCCCTAAAGTATCGTCCCAAAAATGTATAATCAATATGACAAACCGAGTAAGAACTGATATCATCAGCACGAACCTACAAATACCGTCCATTACTACTGATGGCTATCTTGCCGCGGTAATCGCCTAAGAAATGGCATAGCGCATTGAAACTAGTCTATACGGGATCTGAAGAAGATGTTACTTTTTATGCATTGGCGACGATCCTTTATGTTATTGGGGCTTTTGTGTTCGCTTCCAAGAAATTACTCTCATTGCTGGGTCATTTGGTTGTAGCGTCATACGGTACCAACGAGGTATTTGTTAGCGAAATGGAGCGTCCTCCATAACTTGGGGAAATATCATTAATGCAGCCATTTGCGAATAATTAACGGGACGGGGATGAAAAAGGGCTTGGCGAAATCACGTGATCAGGCTATTAGAGGACTGTAGCAAACGATCAATCAGAGGAGGGGGCTATTTTTAAAAAGCTGCGGACCTGGCTGGTTTAAGAGCCCATTTAAAACGGAACGTTCGAATAAAGTATTGTCATTACGCTAGCCAGCAGTATCTCTTTCCATTTATCGTTTTGTTTTTAAGAGTCAGTGCAGGGGGGAGAGAGCCCATTTAAATAAGGAATCGCGCTTCAGTGAATCATAGTCCAACAAGTGGTAGCAGTAAGATTCGCTCGCCCGGAAAGTAATGGTATTAAATATTCGCTCGAAATGTACCATTTATAGTGATATGAATCCACTCAATCCGTTGCCCATAAAATGCAGCTTTTATTCCAAACGCTATTTTTACCCTTTTTTCGCCTTATTTTTATTCTACTCAATCAGAACAAAATAGTTCTTTCGGCTCTCAGATATTCCGATATTGGAATTTTCCTTTTAGAAGAAAGAAGTAGCTTCCTAATATATATTAATGGATGCAGCAATCAATTTTAATACAGTTTCAGCCATTAAAGTTTCATTTCATTTTCGCATTTTCTTCTGGAGAAATATTCATTTGTGTGTTAAAGTTTGCGGTACCGTGAAGTTAGATGTATTGTTACTTTCTAGTATAAGAAGTACACAAAGAGAAAGTATTGTAATCGTCAGAAAATTGGACCTCGAGATTTAAACGAAATTTCATGTTTTATGTCTTCCCGAGACGGAAAAATTCGTTTTTGGATTTATATCTCTCTGTCTATGTCTCTATGGGCAGAAAACTCGGAAACGGAACAAGATAGATGGATGAAGTTTGGAATGTGATCTCTACAGCAAAATTGATGATTTCTTTCAATTTTTTAGCGAAATTCATCAGTGGAAAGATTTTCTGTCCTTTTGGCCACATGTATGTGAAAACGATATTTCAGAAACGCAACAATCTACGCGGATTAAAATATGGTATATGGTTTCATAACTAGAATTATGGATCTAAATCAATTTTGGGTCAAATCCGTCAGGTTGTTGACTGTATTTTGGTACGTCTCTTCGTGTGTATGTGAACATGATAATTCAAAACCACAACAATCTACACTCATAAATTTTAGTATATAATTTTTATACGGAATCTGTAGACCTGTATCAAAATTTGGACCAAATCCGTCGACGGTCGGAGTATGTGTCTTTTAGACGAGCAATGTTCAGGGGAAGACGATAACCCGAAAACTCTACTTGGTAGTTAATGAAATTTTGTATGTGGCTATTAGACATTTATAGATTTGCATTAAATTTTAGTACAAATGAATGAAAAATGAATAATCGAATGAATACTCGATTCTCCTCACTTATACGACAAATTAAGCATACATCTACCCATATTGTGGAAGTATATGAGAAACTCGAGGGGAGATAATTCCGCTGTTATGGTATATAACCATCAGACACTAAGAAAAAGAAATACTTCTTCACAACTGGTTAACGTACGATTCAAAATGAGCAATTGTTGCTGATATCAGTATAAATATAATTTTCATCAGCTGCGTGTTAGTTGCAGTTGGAAAATTAATTATTTTCATTGAGATAGTTTATTTTTGAAAATCCTTTTTAGTTTAACATGCAGTGCAAATGAAAAATCTTTGCGAATTCCTAGACAAATTCCAACTTGATTATAATTTTTGCACCAAGAGGAGAACTGAAAATACTGCAAGACAACCTACAATTAAACTATTAATGACAAAATATTGTTTGAATGTTCGTAATAATATAACTGAAAATATTTATAATGAGCGAGGATTGTTAAAAATTCATTACTGGCCATTTTTGTGAAATTAAACCCTCATTTCATTCATTATTAACTTATGAGTTATAATTTTAATATTCTCCAATACAATGATTTAGCTTTAATAGAGTTATAAATATAATTCACCTAAAATTAACAACATAAATAGGTGAATTCTTAATTTGCAAATATTTCTAATTTAATAAAGGCTTTCCAGTGTTATTTGTTCCGTTTGCTTAAAATAAATATAAAACCTTATAATATACGATAATAGTGGTTTCTTTTGCAGTTTCTCTTTAAATTTATTTAATTAATTAAATTTATATTTTTTTTATTATAAACGCATATACTTATGTTTGACACAACATGGTCAATTCTATGTCTAACATCAGTAATCCCAGTAAATCAATTTTTAAACCCTTGTAATACCTGATCTAAAGACTGGATGATAGGAACACATTTTCCAAAGTAATAAAATATTACTGTACATTAAATTATTATTTAGAAATATATGTGGACATTCGCAATATATTATATATTGTATACAATCTATTATATGTTTTGAATCAGCTGTACGTGGCCCGTATTTCGAAGTGAATTAATTTAATGGCAACCACAGGCTTGAGGTATCTAACACTAACCTCACAATGGGAGGTTGTCTCTAAATCTTCTCCAAAGCAGCTATTATGACAAGGTTCACGACTCGAGCTTTCATAACCGACATTGTCATCTGTCACCGGATACGTCTGGTAACTAGGCTGCTTACATTACTCCCACCAAGTATTAAAGGCCCTACCTTCCTATATTCTAATGGCAAATAGGGCTTAGAGTTGAAGGGAATCTAGGGTTTGTCTTAACTGTAGAGTTCCTATGGTTTCCGATTTCATTTGCAGAGTATCAGAGCAGAAAAAAAAATTATGAAAGTTTTTTAGTGATATGCACGTCCTGTTTTGAATGTGCATAGACTTACTTTTAACAGGTCCTTGTAATTTGTGGTCAGATGATAAAGGCAAAACATAAGCCGCCTTCACACTATCCATGAATGTTTCATTCATCTTGGCAGATTTAACATAAACTAGGCCCTCATACACGACAAATATTTGATAAGATCAGGTCTCGAACCCATGTTTATCGGACCTCGAAGCCAAGAGTCTGCCACCAGCCAAGTTATGCCTTCATAAATGTCTTGATCGGCATATAAAGTAAAACGAAAGTATTTAATATGGAATAGAAATGTTTAATCAACGTACTATTTTTGAACAAATAGGAGTTTCGAATGCCTCTTATTTTTTCCTACAGATTTAATTTTACACCTAGAAAATAAATATTTAACCCTTTAAACGGTTTGCCCGTACAGTGTGCAGGCTACCCAAAGTTCGGCGAAACTGGTTTGCTCATTCAGCGTACGGACATCGATATTTTCTCCTTTCCTTTTCCGGTTTGCCAGCATTTTTAATTCTGGTAACAACACTATAAATATTCTTCAATAGATGGCGTAGCTTGTCCAAGTCACTGAAATGCTTTCCATCTGGATCTCGCGTTGAAGTGTTTTTTTTCCACGCCAAAGAACAAAAGTGGGAATTTTGGATACAGCAAAAAAAAAACTTGCCTTTTTGTCAATGTTTCTGGTAAAAAAAATTGACCAGTTATAAAGTTAATGAGTTAATTATGTTTCTCAATTGAACTCAACTACAAGAACTGTTTTAAAAACTTCCTAAGAAAATGCTTAAGCATAAATTGTTGTCCTCACAACTATTGTTAGAAACGGATTACGCAAAATGCAATATAATTCTTCATTGTGAAGGAAGTATTTTATTTTCTAGAAATAGCTGAAAAATAGGAATTTTTTTCTCTGATATTACTTTAGATTTAGCTTGCGGATTTACTAGAACTTTTGTCAAACTAAAGGAAAGTTGTTTTCTGCCAAACATGTTTAAATGAAATCTTGCAACATGACAGAATAATTTTAATTCCCATTGAGGAAAAAATGGCTTATTCAAAAATATTTTGGAATGAAAAATATTTATTCAGATGCCAAGAAGCTTTTTTAACATCAGATGCCAAGTTTTGACATATTAAAATATTATTAGGTACAAAAGTAATTGTAGTGGAGATACGAAACTTATCCTAACGAAAAAAACACGTTTCAAAAAATAAAAGTATAAAAATTGTTTGCTGATAATATTTGATATTATTGTTTACCAGTTCTAAATAAGTTTGTGTACAGAAAATGAGATAAATGTTTTGATAGGATTGTGCTTAATGATTAGAAATTAAATTAAGCGTATATGCTATTTTATGTGAGGTAACATAGATCAAAACACATTTAATAATTCTTTTATACAAGTATTAACACCCAAAATTGCAGAAATATTATGAAAACAACTAACTTCGTCTTTGAATTTTCTGTTTTGTTTCGCACCTCTTTTTGGAATAACTCTCTAAAAATATAAAGAAATCGAAAGTAATCAAAAGATTTAACCTATAAACATTTCTCGGTTTCTATATTTTATTTAATCAATTAAGCAAAAAAAAAATCAAGGACTAGTGGCTTGAATTGAAATAAAGCAACTTTTTTCAAATTGAATATACCTAAAGAACATGAATGTTTGAAGACCCAATATTGCGTTCTCTTGTTTTGATAATGAGATAATCTGGTCACATTAAAATTTAGCCAATTGAAATGGACCAATCTGTTAAATGTTATAGTTAAAAAAACACTAAAGTCAGCATGCTGAATCAATATTGAAACATAATAAAGAATCATTACTAATATGTTCTCACATAAAAATTACGAAAATAAATAGAAATTTGAGTAATCAAAATACACCGAATCATTTTAAAAACAGGAAACAGAATCAGAATTAATACAATAATTTCAGTTGAGACAAAGAAAAAAAATTTTAAAGACTTTAAAAACTGATCAGAGCGTTATTCATATTTTGACTATCTTTTTACCTATCACTTCTGACATTTACCTCTAACTAACTAAGGCGTAACCATAAATGTCTTTTTATACTGCATCCAAACCACCCAAAAGTTTATTTTCTCGAAGATAACAGGAAAAATATTTTAAATTTTCTAAAAAGTGAGAATAAACATTTTTTTTTTACATTACAGAGCAACAAAAAGTAATTATTCTAGTGTCAAAGCATTCTTATCTACTACGAAGGATTTTATGTACGACAGTATGTTATGCAAGGCACTTTTATTTTCCGAAAAGAAAGCTAAAGTGAGTTCCATGTAAATTTAGATCCACTAAGGGAATTCGCCGACAAACAAGAACTGATTTATCCAGTCCATTTTCTCAGCTTATCGCATCAGCACACTACTTCAACTCAAATAAAGTTCTCTCACACGCCATTTCGCAAGCTTTGTTGTTGACTTTTTTTCTAGAGAGCTTTGTTATGTGTTTTCTTTGTCGTCCTCAACAAAATATAATTTCGCGTTATTTGTTATGCCTTTACTATACCAATTAGTGCTCTGAAATGCGACTTCAAAATAGCTGGTGCGAAAAGCAAAATTATTTATGTTGCTTGACTTTCAAAACTATTTCTGTTTTTCTAATCATAACTACTATAAACTGTCATAGAATTAGAACTTTTCTGAGCAATAAATTGTGCCATATATTGTCCACTGAATATGCAATTATCATTATTAATGTGTTGTTGTCGGTAGTTTGCTAAGAAGAATATATACACCGCCATATATTTAAGCTGAAGTTATAGTGCTAGCACATTATCACTACACATACAACTGGATATTATAAAATGACTTAAAGTTAGGTGATTGAGTTTTGCATTTTGAAAATGTATTAAATGCATGAAAAAGAGAGCATGTTCCGATTAACTGTATTTTTAGCGTTAAAAGAGAATTTTATAGAAAATATTTTCTCTAGGAAAACAATTTCGTTGATAAAGAAAAGGTTTATTCTTTCAATTAAGAGATAAAGTAAATGACGGTTATTGAGAAATATATCTCAAACAAATTCTAGAACTGAAGACACTAACATGCTTTTCGAATCACAAACTCAGAACAACCAAAAACCAAAACTCTTATACTTTTCAACAGGAACTTCAACTGAAAAGTTTGGAACGGTAGCCTGGTATTAAAGTATTAAGGTTTTGAAACCTAAGGGTTCTAGGTTCGATATACGAAGCTGCCGAAGATCCATCGTTTTGTGTTTCCCTTCTTGCGAGAACATTTTCCCACGAGAAAAGAGTCGAGTACCTTTCACTTCAGCTGCAAACCGCAAGCCAGCAACACCTGGAGGTCATTAAAGAAGACATTCGCGAAGGCAATAGCTGCAAGTGGAGATCGACCACAATGCACAGGAATAAATATCTGTCAGAGAGCGCATTTGAGTCGGCTTTCAGGAGATTAGCGGTGCTCTTTCATGTCACAACTGCATAGCTTCTGTGGTTATGAAACTCAGGAACCATCCCACGGTCGAAATTGGCCATTGGGGACATGGAAGTTTAGTCGTTGGTCGCCCGGGAGTCCGTATGTCCAGTGGAGTGAAAGGAAGGCGGAACTCCACCCCTTGAGGTAGGGACAAAAAAGGGGTATTGGAGTTGGAACGACAGAGCGGTGGAAGAACCGATTTAGGAAGTCTGGAGCGTTGTTACAGACTCCGGAGCGCAGAAAGAGCTGTGTGATCAGCTCTGATCTAAAGTCCCAAATTGATTCGAACTTTGACAACGATAACTGAGGATCAGCATTATTCTGAAATCTCGGTTCATCGAATTTCGAGCACTCCTTGTAGTCTCGTGCTTAGGCTATCACTCGGATAGGTGAAATCCATCCATCCTATATTGATTTTTATCTCTTGTGAAATCTCGACTCAATCGAAATTTAACTTCAAAGAACTTTGAACTCAAATGAACGAACTGTGTATATAAATATTTATTCCAGGTTTCTATGCAAGAATTGTTCTTTAAATTATAGCTGTGTGAAATAAAAGTACTTAGGTCCACCTAAGTATTGCATTTATTTGGTCGCTCATAGGCCAAGACATTGCAATGTATGTGGTACTGGTGCCTGCTCAATCCGGCATTATGGTCAAACATCTTCCCTTGTGTGGTGTGGAAGTTTGAAGAGCTGAGGATTACCAGCTCAAGTGTCATCGTCGTCATCTGACCACTTTTAAAAATTAAAAATCACGAGGACCTTCCCTAAGTAATCCTCATGTTGTTTCAAAATGAGGTATTAATATAACTAAACTAATCTAAACTCTTTAATATACTTTTTGACGTTCTTACCTTCCTGAGTGGCACATCCAGCGAGGGAATTCGATAATTAAATTACCATAAATCTTTTTTCCTCCCTATAAGTAGTGTTTTTTACACTTATTTCCAACAAAGAAACAGCGAATGAATATTTTTAAAATTTAATTTATGAAAATGATTAAATTTATTTTTCTACATTAAATTAGTATTTCTTTAATTTTGTTTTACAATGAAAAACTAAAAAAATGTGTCAATATCCTCTGCTTCCCTCATATTTAAACCTTTAAATTACAATTGCAAGAAATCTCAAGCATCTTAAAACTGGGATTTTGCCTGTACCGCAAGAAAGTTTCCCATTCCCCTCTTTCAAAACAATTAATAATGTGATGTTATAATTAGACATATAAATAAAACTATCTAGAAGATTACTAAAGCTACACACATATTAGTTTTCTGGCGAGAGCAAATTTCTTGGATATCAGTCCTACGGCATGTTTACCAAGCTCAGAGGAAAGACTAAAAATTTTGATATAGAATATGTGAAGGTAAAGGTTAAAATAAATTTTTTCTGGTCTATTTTAATGGCTCCTGTTTGAGTTAATGGCTCCTAGCTTCCCAAATCTATGATTTTCTTCAGGAAATATCTGAAAAATATACATTCGTAATTAAATGAACGATAATATAATTTCTTAGTGTAGGCACGAACCTCACAAATTAACTGAATTGGAAATGTCTAGTAATCTAATTACTGGATCCGAGGCACAGTTTGATTGAATTCAGCAATTGAAGAAAAGAAATTAACTCAATGTGTCTTAAGCAAACTTTCCGAAATAATCTATAATGCAGATATTGCAAATGTATATTGAGTCCCATTTCTACTTGGAAAAAAGTCGAGGGCCAGTTGATATTATTAAATGGTCTACTGTTTCATTTTAAGTTGTATATTTGGAAAATTCTTTTAACCTAATATAGTAATTTCGACAGATAAATATCGTAAAATCATTCATTAATCTTCAGGAAAATACTCCAAATACAAAAGCGTTATTAATGGAATTATCAGAGAAATAAAACGCAGTATATACTTTTAAAAATATTATAGCTATTGAAGAATATTACTCAGGAATTTGTTACAGGTCGGATTGAAATTCTTTAATAGAAATCTATTCAAATATGAACTAATATAAAGATACAAAAGGCTTATTTTGTTCAGCTTTGATTCAATCAATGCAGGTTTGAAAAAATTCCTACGTTAAAAGCCTTGAAGTTTAATTATTGCTTAAAGTGAAAGCATTAATTTAAAATGATTAAAAACTACATCGCTCAATAAGTAATGTTCTTACGTACCTACGAAAGTAAATATTTATTTTAGATCAAGCATTTTTACAGTAATTGTTGAGACATTTTACTCGGGACGATACCCTGCCGATAGAATCCTAGTTTAAAATTCCTAAATAAAATTATTAGTAATTCCAAGTTCCCTAGTGTTTCCGAGAACTAATTCGGAACCATTTCCTTCACGTCAATGTCCGACTAGACATTTATTCTTTTAAAACATTTTCTATAGTTCATCAAACGGAGGGAAATCCCAAAGTGCAAGGTCTAGGCTATAGGTGGGTGATTGACTACGTGGAGATTGTTTCGGTGACACACTCTTCGAAAGAGTAATGGCAGCACCACGATATATTAGTATCATGGCAACCAAATTTCAAAACAGGATTCGATGTTTTTGGCTATTTTAGGTAAGGAAATAAATTAAATGGAAATAAATAATGTGTTGCATTGAAAAGTGTTTGTTTGTACCAATCATTTAATTTAATATTCTGCAATGATTACACTTTAATGGAATTGGCCATAAATGAGCAAAAATCGCTAGCAAAACAATGCTGGTGAAAAGTTGATCAGGTCATTTGGATTTGATTGCTCTTCGTAGTGAGGGCAATGTTTTTGCATAACGTTCCATCCTACCTGTTTCCAAACACTTGAGTTAAAAATATCGCTCGTTGTGTGAGGCTCGCTGCAAGCGCAGTGACTAATGTGTTCTCTGTGTCAACTTCTTTTAGACGATAGCGCGAAAGATCTTGCGAATCCTGTGCGAATTTTTCCTGTGGTAATTGCCTGATCTTTCCACATTTTACTAGCATTGTCTTATGTGTCAATGTATCGCGATAGCCATGGACTTATCTTTTATTGAACGACACTAAGAATTAATAGAAAAAAACTTACAAAGCAAGGTGAATGAGATGCGAGTTATTTAATGGATTTATCAAAGTTTGGGTTTAATCAATCAGGTGTATCATATTAACATGGTTAATTTTCTAGCATAAATTTTTAAGTCCTCATTATACCATTCTTTTAGATACTATAGCTAATTTTCTCCCTTATATGCCTGAAAGAGCAATCAAAATGCCTAACAAGCTATGAAAATGGGAAGTTATTGTTGTGGCTTCTATTTTTATGACCCTCGTTAAGTTAGTGTATGACGGCTAACTATATGGTAAAAAGGGTACCGTTTATTCTTTAGTACGGTTATTAGATGGCCCACATTTCTCTCTTCTGTAAGATAAAGGTATTGATAATAAGTAGTTCAATCCGGATTACAGGTTTCTAACTAGTATAATAAGGATGGCTTTCCCCTGGACGACTATATTCAAATTTTTCATTTCTTGTTACCTAGGTATACACGTATTGTCACAGAGAAAGCAAACTAATCGTCAAAAATTTGACATTGAAATAATCAATTTCGACATTTTAGAACTTCCCGTATTTAAATCCCCTCATCCTCTTTGTGCCAAAAACATTTTTGAATTTATATGTATTTGTATGTTTGTATGTAAAAATGATAAATTACTAACAGAACAAGCAACATCAAGGAGAATTCGGCTGTGGTCTTTACTAAATTGATATCTATATTGAATTTTAGACCAGATCCGTGAATTTCTAAAAGTACATTTCCAATTGCTATATACGGCCCAGAAAAATTTCATTTGCAAGGTTTATCCTGAAATCCTCATCATTGTGAATATTTTTTAAAATCTTTGAAATTAGATAAAAAAACAATTATTGTGGAAATCGAGCTGGCAGGACTGGGAAATCGTTCAAAATATACGAACATTTTTTCAATAAATCTGTTCAATTTTCAATATAGAGTCAGTCGAGAAAATTAAACGTTTCGATCTTTAAGTTGTTCAGAAAATTTCGAATTAAGTAATGCAGATGTAGGATCTCGTTAGTTATCGAAATTGATTCAAATGCTGTCATTATTGTAGACACGTTGCTGAGAAGGCCGAAATATGGGATTGAAAATGACATTGCGCCCAAATACTAATTGATATTCTCATTGTCTTTTAATGGCTGCTCTCAAATCGTCAATCGTAGTTGGTCTTGAGCTACAAGCTAGGCAAGCTTCAGCTGTCCCCATATAAAAAATCCAATAGGGAGGGATTCCAGTAGATGTTGGGAGAACTCCATGCAATCTCTTTGCTCTAACCATATATTCGCAAAATTTCAACAAAGGAACTTTTCAATTAATTCATAACTCGTAAAATAATACCTGTTCCCAACGATAACACTGGTCTGTAGCCAGAAAGTTTCAGAAACCTAAGAAGCTGAAAATTGTTAATTCGAGGGCTCTGAAAAATAATCTGATAATGAATACTGCAGAGAAGCGCTATTATCAGGACATTTCTGGTGTGGAAAGGAGCTACAAAGGGAAATGGAGCCTGTCAATTTTAGTTGAGTACTACTCGAATGCCATGTCTGAACACATGTAAGTTTATAAAGTGAAGACAGTAAATGAACGTCGTTTATGCAACTAAAGTCCAGATTACGTGCCGGGGTGGCCTAGTAGTAAGACCTCGACCTTGGGTTAGAGGGTTCCAGGATCAAAACCAGATTCCACTGAAGATCCGCCGTATATGGGGCCTGTTGTTATACGTAGTGGCATAATGCCATACGTAGTGACAAAGGCTTTCTCGCTGGTGTGATGCTGAAGTTTGGAGAGAAGAGTGCATCCCATGTCCATCCAACTGGTAGAGTTGCTGTAATGGCATCAGGAACAGGGGTATGGGGTGGCATTCTGTCCGTTTTCGTGCAGAAATTTGGAAAAAGGGCTGCAAGCTAAGGTATCATCCTCATCACCTAACTGCGGTTCAAAATTATCAGGTTCGTCCCAAAATAGCCCTCGTGTTGCTTCGAAAAGGGACGTTAATGCAACTAAACTAAACTGCAACTAAACGTCGTAGTATTTTCGCAATTTTATTTTAAAAATAGTTATTATATCTTGTAAATATGAGTTAATCCAAAGTTTTCATAATCAATTTCGTCAAATCCTTTTCATCCCGTCGAAATCATTAGGAATAGGCATACTTTTTTTCTGAAGGAAACAAAAAGTTGAAATTTGGATGCCACTGTAATTAATGCATAAATTTGTTTAAGCATGGAATTTGATGCATTTTATGAACTGTTTTTATAAAAGTAAAATTATAGCATCCATATTTTTGATTTTTATGTTAATTTTCATACACTTATAATGATACTGCTGTATTTATCCCAAACACTCATTTGTATTTTCGATCACAGTGATGTAAAAAGTTCTTAACTGATGAAATAATAATTCCACAGCAACTAAGAATAATAAGGCCATCTAGATAAATCTCAACGAGAATCTAAACTCAGGAAAAAGTGAGTTGATTATTTTCAAGAGGAAAAAAAAGTCTTAAATCGATTTTCAATTAATTTTCTATCACATGTCGCTTTTAAAGACCATTTTTTATGTGAAAAATGGTAGTTGGAAGATTATCTTCTTAAGGGATTACATATACATTTTTTTGTTTTTGAGTAATAACTTTCAGAATTTAATCAGTTGCCTTTATTGAATATAACAATATTCGGTAAAAACTTCTCTTTTTTTATATCTAAGACTCTGACAGCTAATGGAATAAACTCATGTACTTAAACACTTTGATTTAAAAAAGTGAAAGTAAAGGGCGTTAAAATTAAAGAAAACAGAAAAATCGTTAGGTATAAAAAACATCTTAAGATTTTATCGATTCTTGAAATTTCAAAACCAGCAATTATTTTGTTTCAGAAGGTCAATGACACCGAAATAAATGATGGAAACATTTAAAACAAATAATTAATGCAATAATTAAATATAATAGTTATATTACATTTATATTACAAAGAGTTATTTAGGGATGAATAATTGGATTTGTGGTCTTTAATGGCACATAACTTAAGCCTGCATTGCCCCCACAGATAGTATTGTTACAAAAAATAATAGTCTGATGGGTGTACGTGAATGCAATCCAACAAGTAGAATAATAAAAAAATAAATGACTCTTCATTTTACGAATATTCCAGAAAAACAAAAATATAGCACAGCTAACAAAACTGAACAGGACTTGTATAAATTAACAAAAGAGATCACTAATAAATTTCAGCCACAGCACTTTCATTAGCACTCAGCTTATATTAGTTAACCAGATTGCACTCCTTGTCAGACTCCAAATGACTGATTTTTGGTTTGAGAGCTTGCTTTTTATACCTTTTCCAACAGGAAGTGACGTCACATAGTAATCTCTCGAAGGTTCTTGATATTTCCATTCCTAGTAGAGATAGGACAACATTTTTTGTATTTTTAGAAGTTTCATTTTGTTGCCAAAGTTGACAAATTTATCCCCAAGTCGCCAAATAGTCGCCAAGGGCGGGGTTCATTGGCTTGGTTTCAAGTAAAACCTCGGTGAAACTCTTTTTCTTCCACAAGTTTAGTGTGTTAGGGAAACAACTTTACAGCTTCGTAACAATATTAAAATATACAAGAATTCAGCGAGTCTCAAAACTGTTACTAGAAAAGCTTAGTAAACGTCGGAGTTAGTAGGATTGTATTTATTTCATACGGTATCTGAGATCACTCTATCTTAGTGGACTGCTCGAAGTACAGGTTGTCCGGGATAAGAGCATCCAAAAGATACTGCTTATAGTTAATAAACTACTCATTCGAATTTAATAGATTGCTCCTGCATTGCTCCCCCACCGAGATTTTTGGGTATAGACAGTTCAGACGCCCATGCGTGCTGTAGTAATTAATTATGGAGTACACCGTCATCGAACACATGTATCTTGATATGATGGAAAACTTTGCTATTCTACAAATTCCATCGGGTTTCCTGTTACAACAGGTTGGAGCTCCATCGCATTATCATGGAGTTGTTACCGCTTTTTTAATGAAACATTTCCAGGACGTTAGATCAAAAGAGGGGGAATAATTACCTGGGCACCAAGGTCCTTGTTTTTCAGTCCTTAATTTTGTTGCCTGGGGATTCATTATATTCGTCGTATCAACAATAATAAAATTGAAATTGCGGACGAGTTGAAGATTCATATCATTCAAGCAATTCGTTAAAACTCGACTGCCGTTTAGACATTTGTCGTGATAAAAAAAAGTTGAACACATCGAACTGTGTTTATAGTAAAACACTTATTGAGGAGATCTTATTTAAAATAAACATTTTTGAATTCTAATGAGTTATTCTGTAATTATAAGACCTTACTTTGGGATACTTTTAGCCCGGACACCCTGTAAATCTTGAAGAGATTCTACTCGAATTACTGACCCCTGTTCTAACAAATGTGCGGCCCAAAATGTTTTTTTGACATAACGGGGTTCCAAATCACTTCGGAAAAAAGAAATTTACAGTTTCGGCATAATAGGTCTGTTGCATGGCTATCGTCAAATTACCTGAATTACCGAATTTGATTTTCAACTGTTGGGTACCCTGGAAATTATGATTAATGAATCACCAGCTGCTTCGGCAATGGATCTCTTACCGAGACTAGCTAGAACCGTTTCTAATGTCATTGAAACTCTAGCCTATTGCACATGTCCCCACAGAATTTGAAGATCTTTTCAAGTCGCAAGATGCACTAACTATTTTTCAATACATTTTTGAACCACTCGTCCCAATGATTCAGTGTTGGTTTTTTAAGTTGATGCTCCTTAGTCAGCGGGCAATGAAAAACGTAGTGATCCGCGTCACCAGGTCGACCACAAGGGCAAAGTGGTGAGTTTAGTTTTTGAATCTGTGTAGGCAACAGGGGAATGCACCGTGTCCCGTTAAAAAGTAAACTAAGCATTTGTTGTGTACCAGTAATTTTTTATTTACGCAGCGCACGAATCTCCCTCTTCCCTGAATCTGAGTCATAAATTTTCCAGTTATATTTCCATTTGAATGCCATTTATTTTGAATTTAACACATGAGAGCGGGGTTTGAACATTCATATTCTCGCCATCAATTGTGGCCAATTTTGCATGGTGATCGCCGAGGTCATTACCCGGGTCGCCGACATGTGCTTTGACCCAGTGAGCCCAACCGAGTTACCAGCCAAACATAAATTCTCTTTTGCCTCTATTACAATTGCAGACCTGGGACTAGCACTCCGCAAAGCCTCAATCGAGGATTGACTGTCAGTATATATATTAATTCTCGTGGGCCCTGCGGACAGCGAAATTAATCGTCGCCAGCTTGGCCTGGAAAACGGTTCTTCAACTTGATGTCACTCTAATACTCGGTTAACTGTTCTCCAGTTTAAAACGGTTTTAGAAATTGTTTTGTTTTCTTTTGAATTGTTTTCTTGTCCATTGTAAAGTTTTTGTTAGATCTTTTGTGTGCTTCTGCGCTTTTGTGTAGTTTTTGCAATGCTTATTGTCTCTCGATTTTTGTTTGTAACTTTTTGGTTTTAAATGCTATTGATTTTAATTTGGTTACCTTTATTTTTTGTATGTGCTTTATGTTTTTAATGTTTATTTTTGTGTTTTTGCGTTTTGTGTTTTTGCTCTTAATCTTTTTTTTGGAATTTGTGTTTTGCTCTTTATCTTTTTCTGAGTTAATTGTTGTAGCCGATTATTTTTAAATTGTTCTGCTCACTCCTTGGGGTTCTTTGTTAATTTTTTAAATGTAATTCATTTCTTTTGTTTTATGTTTCCTCTCCCGTCTGTGGAACGCCTTGCACCCTCTTGGGTAGTCTGGGCCGGGGCGGGTTGTAAATAAACAAATAAAAAATTGAAACTCCAACAGTGTTTGTCAGACCTCAGTATTCAATGCAAAGTCGGTGTTCGGAAATTATGCCTTTTAAAAGCGCGTATTTGAAAGGTTCGCGAAGTGTTTGCGAGCAGCTTGTCCTCAGATTGAGTCATGGCGCTTAGGACTGGACGAACGGTTCGGTACAATCCATATCCTGTCGGTATTTCAGTGATAAAAAAGGAATTTGTATTTAAGGCCAGGACATGTTCGAGTGTAATTCGTCGTTTTGCTCAAACCTCCAACTAACCTGCAAGTGCGAATCTGTAATCCAAGTCATATTCCAACTGAATCCAAGATCCTACCTCCTCCATTGGCGACTAACAAGTGATGTTTGATGGTTCGCTCTTTTCCCTTGGTTCATAGTTGGTTCATTGTGAAAATTTCAACGAACTACTCGCGAACGGTGTCACAAGTGTATATACATGCCTTAACAGAGGGACTTCTAACCACGTTTTGAGACATCATTATATATATCAATCTAGAACTATATCGGTTAAATTATGTTCAGTAATATTACTTCTTACTATTTTTTCTTCCGTGTCGTTTCAGCTTCTTTCTTATTCTTTCTGTTCATAAATTAATACAAGATTTGAGTTCCTTTTGATGGTATGAAGCTCCATTGAAAGTTTCTACGAACTTTCAGACATTCTCGGAATTTCATTTGAAAATGGTTATAAGAAAGAATATGAAGAATTATTTCGGGAGACATTTAATTACAGCATGAAATATGAAAACCAGTGTCTGTAAAACGCATCTTTTTTTACTATAAATATATTATATATTTAAATTGATGTCCATATGTAGCAGTATAATAGCTAAATGTACAGTTAGGATTGTGTAGTAGAATGGTATAGATTAGGTTATTTTTGCCCATTTTAACCAAACTGGTTTGTTAGACGTTCTTCGAGAAATCTGATATATGAGAGAAATCATTGTCATATTTGTTTCGATTTTAGTATAAAGATAACAAGAAGATTAAAAGGTTGTCTTTTGCATAAAAATTTAGATCTCAATAAATGATATTACCATTTCCAAATATCCTGATTTACTTTATTTTGTAGTTAAATATTCAACAAACCGCTGGATCGGACATAAATTCTTGAAGAGTTGTCCAAAAATAAGAAGAATCATGACTTATATATATATAGAAAACAGTCAAAAATTATACAGAGATCAAAGTCTTACAAAATGAACCAGAGCGAAAAACAAGCATTCAGTTCAATTATATACAAAACAGTCAAAAAACGATCACAAAGATCAAACATTTACAAAATGAACCGGAGCTAAAAAAAACAAAAAATAATAACTGAACCAAAGAAAAACTAGTCGGAAATATGAGGAGAAAAACAGTTACACTATGGTAAACAAAAATTAGAAAAACAAAATCCTTCAACTAACCCGTTTAATGCGCCAATGCAACAGTACATCCTAGCAGTGAGAAAGTTTATCAAAAAGCAAACTTTTTTCGGCATTTAGACTTACGTTTGTGTAGGAAACACCAAAAAATAATTTTTCCAAGCTCGTATGGGATTTCCCTGTTGAAAACGCGTCCTATACGTTAGCGTCCTGTTTATTATTTGATTGTCCTCTCTTTTTCCAAAATAGTTGCATATATTTTTTTCTTTTGTTAACATATATATAGTCAGATTTGACTGAAATACTGTTTTTGATAATAAGAATACCATATTGTAAAATGACAAAATAAGGCACCATGATTTGAAATTTATATTCTATGCACAATCATATTGTAGAAAACTGCATTTCCTCATCGAATGCAGGGATCTAAAAAGTCCTAGAATTTTAATATATTCTTTCAGAAAGCATCGTGGAAATTATATAGTCATTGAGTTAGTAAATAGGAAAATGTATCAAACACCTTGAAAGACAATCTCAGGGATATTTCACTACTAAAACACGAAATATAATAACACTAATTCCAAAAGAACCTAAAGTGCTTCTGAAATGTTTTTCAAAAACAAATTCAAAAATACCTTCCACAAGAAGGAAAAATATCCTCGTAGATCTCATATTTTGCAAGGTAACAGTCATAAGCAAATAATCGCAAATTGAAAAGTTTACGTAGGAGCAAGGTGACTATCAGAAAAATGGAAAAAACGGATAAAAGAGTGAATAAAATGTCAGCCTTATCAAAGTTTACTAAGGAAGGACCGTAACGGATTTGACAACTTCTGTCATCTTCTCCAAAGTTTGCCCTGGAAACAAATTAAGATTGAAAACACCGTAGAAAAATTTGGGGAAAAGTAAAGTATGATGCTTTTAAAGACCTTCATAACTCTTCGAAGTTACTGTCATCTTCTTCATGAATTCAGGAAATAACTAATCATGGATTTTTTGGAAAGTTTGAATTTAATATTCGTTACGTTCGATCTTTTATAGTGTGTTGTTGTTGGTTAATACTGCCTTGAGCAATTTTATGACCCATCCTTGAAATAAGAAACCATGGAATTTTCGCGAGACTTTGAGTTTAATACTTGTTATTAGCAATCTTGATTGTAAACTGTTGTTGGTTTAATCATTCACTCAATAGCCCTTGAAATTTATTTTAGAATAGTGTCCTAATTTCGTTCTATATTCGATAGAAAAATAGGGAATATTAACATAAAGGAAAAACTCATCACTTCCGACATGTTTATCTTTAAGTATATTGGTTTTGAACTATATATTTTTTTCAATCAACTCACACTTTTACGGAGAAGTTTTATAATTTTAAATTTTTCTGTGGCAAGAAATAATTGTTTTCGATTAAATTTTTCAAAACAGATGTTATATAACCACGTTTACTACAGTCCCTGCTTATGATTAATTATTTTTGGTGCTCGCAGAAAAAGTTTCAATATAATAAGATATAGTATACTTAATTTCCACAGTTATTTCCAATTTCTAAATTTGAAGATAAACAAATAATTATACACTGATTGTTTCAGCTGATGATATTTAAATCGTATAAATTAACTTAAAGAAATACAATCCCAAACATTAAATATCATTTTCATTCACTAAATGATCAGTAAATGACAGGATTTAATTACATTTTTACTAACAATAATGGCAAAACCTCATTAAAGTTAGATAAAAGATGTCTTTATACATGGGGACAGACAAGGCATATATTTTTTATTAAACAACTGAAGTTTTATTAAATAATATTTTTTAATTTCATGTTTCATTGTTTAATAAATTACGTATTTTAAATTCTCATATATAAATGACAAATTTTAAATATATTGTTTATGTTTATTTCAATAATTGTGTTGTAATTTAAACATAATAAATTTACTCACCGTAGTACCCGAAATGATGAAATGTCTGGACCATGCTAGGATTTTTAAAAAAGGAAAACATACTAGATTAATTAAAATTGAAAATTCATCGTGTTTTAACATCAAAGAAAAAAGTTAAATATATACTGCAATCGAAACAAACTCAAACATTCGATATACAGGGTGTGCAGAAAAGGACTCCCTGATTTCAAAATTAAATATCTCGAAAACAAAGATCGATAGAGGAATGCAGTAAACGGTATGTTTATTGTGAAAGCTGTAAGAATTTTATACAGCAGTTTGAAATAATAGTTACAAAAGCTGCAGATTGATGGCGCTGTAATCGCCATACGTAATGCCTAGTATAAATGGTGATCAGAAGCCCAGAGCGATCAGTTCCACTATTGAAGCGTGAAAGGAGGTTAGCGTACCGAAGGAAGAGATTAAAACCATGTACTCCATTGAACAACGCGTTTTTCTGGTGCTAGAGTACCACAGGTTAAAAGAGAGTCCTACGGCAACAAGGCGCAGTTTTCAAGCACGATTTAATGTTCCAAAAGGACACGATGCGAAAACCATTCGTACGCTCTTCGCCAAATTTCAACGAACAGGCAACGTAACTGATGATCTAGTGGGGAATATTGGCCGCCAGCAAACTGCAGTTACGCCTGAAAATGTCGCCACAGTTTCTGGAATTATTCAGCAAAATCCAATGTCATCCGTCCGTAGAATTGCATCTGAGACTGGTTTGAAGCGTTCCAGCACGCAGAAAATACTGAGAAAGAGCCTACACATGTTTCCATTCAAAATTCAAACTCACCAGGCCATACCCGTACGAGCTATGCAACAAAGGGTTGACTTTGCTAATCAGATGCTCACAATGATTGATAGTGAAGGATTTGATGTTGGCTGCATCTGGTTTACAGATGAAGCACACTTCCACCTGAATGGAATCGTGAATAAACAGAACTGGCGATTTTGGGGTTCCGAAAATCCATATTGGTGTGAAGCGAAACCCCTGTATTCTCCTAAAGTTACTGTGTGGGCTGCAGTATGCAGCAGAGACATTATTGGCCCTTTTTTCATTCGAGAAACGGTCACTAGTGAACGTTACGTTGCAATTTTGGAACAATTTGACGCCACACAGCAAGTGTTAGAGGATCGACCACGTACTGAATGGTTTATGCAAGATGGAGCCCGACCACATCGTACCGAACAAGTGTTTCGCTTTCTTGATGAATACTTCGGGAATCGAGTCATTGCTTTGGAATATCCCAAATTTACTGGTGCAGGCATGGATTGGCCTCCATATTCGCCGGATTTGACTCCCTGTGACTATTTTTCGTGGGGCACATTGAAAGACATTGTCTACCCGAAGCATCCCGCCACGCTGGACGAGCTTGAATCGGCGATCTGTGTGGCATGTGAATCCATTTCTGTTGAGACAGTACGAAATGTGATGGCAAATTTCATTCTTCGTTTGCGCCACCTCTGTTGTGCCAATGGTGAACATTTTGAAAACATTGTGATGTGATTTTTTGCAAAGAATGTTTTCATACGATTATTTCATTTATGTATGCTGATATGAGCTGTACAGCGTACAGCGCCATCTGTTAGCAGCTTTTGTAACTATTATTTCAAACTGCTGTATAAAATTCTTACAGCTTTCACAATAAACATACCGTTTACTGCATTCCTCTATCGATCTTTGTTTTCGAGATATTTAATTTTGAAATCAGGGAGTCCTTTTCTGGACACCCTGTATTTGCTTTTGGTTTATGGCAAGATCACATTTTCCTTGAGCTAATAAAATAGGCATTAACCTTCAGATTGAGGATTAATGGAGATTCAAAATTTTCTTTTCGGTGTGGGAATTCTGATGAAGAATGAGGAAGATTCTTTGCCTCGCTAACAAATGATTGAAAGGCAAGATTTCTGGTCCTTTTCGATAAGTCAAAAGGTTCATTTTTACGTTCACTTGTTAACTATAAAACTATCCACAAATTTTGAGTGATTCAATAAGATAGAAAAAGTATATCTATTCATAGCGTTCAACATTGCCTATAGCTTTAAGCATTATCCGTACATTAACAAAGTTAAACTATCTATAAGTTTGCAGGGTAAAAATTGTGGGGCCTTTCGGCCAATCAAGGATTTTGCCCCATATTTTGTTATTTTATTAATAATAAAATTGCTATCGCATTTTCAGTGATTCAGAAGATCATGTAGGTAAAGCTATCTATAGGGTAAAATATTATCTATAGGTTAATAGGAAAAAGCTATCTGTAGATTTAATAGGGTAAAATTTCTGATTCATTTTGACCAATCAAGGGGTTACCCATTATCTTTTCTGTTAACAATAAAGTTAACTTTATTTTGTCTGTCTCTACGGTAATTTAAGTACACACAGATAAGTTAAACGAGGCTAATGAAATCCTAACGGCTTAGTACTGAAGTATATATACCTTGCAGTACCTGTTTGTTTTGAAAAGAAAAACCATCTAATGGTGCACTATCTGTATCCCCCATTAAGAAAATATTAATAAATTTGTTTATGTATAAAGTTTATTACGTATTACTCTTATATAATTTTTCAAGATTTTTATTTAATTTTTAAAAACGTATATTTATTATTTTCGTTACTATTATAAAGAACTCTGTAATCCCAGATATTGATATGAATGGCATAAAATGTGTTTCACCAAAGTGCATCGTTTATCACTTAGGAAATATTTTCTTTAACAATTTTTAAAAATTAGTTAAAAGTGGCGTTTATCATATTTATCAATAAGAAAGCAAATATCATCATTGATTTATAGAAAACCAACAAATGTAGCCTGTAGGCAAATTACCATGTAATAATGTACTAATTAGTACCTCATTCGCAGGAATGCAAGCTACAAAAGACCGACTGCAACCAGTAAATATGACTCAAAATTTCATAATATTATGTAGGAAATTCTTCAATTTTTGAAAAAGTATGTTTATCATCTTTTCCATTGATGAAAACCTCTTATAACCCAGATATTGATGCTAGTGGCATTAAAGACCAAAATGCATTGTTTATCACTTTGCAAACATTTTCAATATGAAATTTAATAGTTATATAAAATTAGCATTCATCATTGTCATCTATAACAAAGCATAAAACACCATTACTTTATAAAAAATCATCAAATGCAGCCTGTAGGCAAATTGCCAAGTTACAATATGCTAATTAGTGCCTCGCTTGCAGGAACGTAAGCCTGCAAAAAGTAAATATGACTCAAAATTTAATAATATCATACAGGATTTTCTTCATTTTTAGAAAAAGTATGTTTATTCTTTTCTTTTCCATTGATGGAAAATTCTTATAATCCAAATATTGATGTTAGTGGCATCAAAGGCGTTTCACCAAAATGCATCGTTTATTACTTTTCACTAACAAATTTAATAATTATTTAAAATTGGCATTCATCGTTGTTATCTATAACAAAGCAGAAAGCATCATTGAGTGATAGAAAATCAACAAATTCAGCTTTCAGGCTAGTAATCAAGTAATAATGTGCTAATTAGTACCTCGCCTGAGAACGCAAGCCACAAAAGACCTACAACAACCAATAAATATGCCTATACCTTACACTTCAATCAGGCCGAAACTGTTTCCACCCCGTAACAGCAACATTAAATTTCAAACATCCTATTCGGCAGTCTCGCTTCACGCAGAACCACCACCTGGAGAGAAGGCCTGACACTCCCTCCCAATGAATATTAATGTCCTTCTGATGAACGACCACTCTCACGGACACGTCAAATGAGTCTCGAGGACATGTTGCGATGGCTGGACGCTGGTCATTCCGGATCCATTTCCCGGATGTTAGAGGGTTCATAACGGGAATTAGCCTCGGGGGTTATATATTCCCCACAATAACTCTTTAGGCTCAGTCAACCCTCACATCTATAACTAAGTGGGTCTGGTGTGATTGAATATCCACTTAATTGGCAAGAGGGAAGAGGGGTAATTGTTTGGCGAAAGTATTGCTCCCATTTGCCAATTAGTAGAGTGTTCCTGATGGCAGTAGTTTGTACAAATGCGTTATTAATCTTTTTAATTGTCAAGTATTTACCACGATGGACTGTGTTGCCAGAGGCGTTGCGGTAATCAGAGTTTGTGGAATATTGGATATTGACGAACATTTCAAAAGCTTCTGATATGCTTATGTTTACCACAATATTTCGGGTTTATACGCTGAAGGTAAAGCTACCTGTTTGGTTGAATGTTGTGCAGGTCCAATGGGAGTAGAGTGGTGAGTTCGCTACATGAAATTTTATAATAAGTGTATGAAATTAATAGTAAAACACAGAGTGTCCCAGATCACAGTAGTTTGTACAAATGTGTTATTAATCTTTTTACTTGCGAAACCAAGTTGTGTTACCAAGATGGAATGAGGCGACAGAGGCGTTGTGGTAATCAGTTAGTTCAGCTTCTGATCTTCAGCTGAAAATTGGAAATTGACGAAAATTTCAGAGTATTTTGATATGCTTATATTCAACATGAGATTTTGGGTCTATAGACTACAGGCAAAATTGGCAATTTGACTCAACACCGAACAGGTGAGACGGAAATGGTGTGGTAGTTTGTTACTTGAGTTTTATAATAAACGTATGAAATTAAAGACTAAATACAGTAAACGATTTAAGTGGTAAAGAAAAAAATTCAAACACATTTTTTCACGGTAAAGTGTAAAATTAATAATACTTTATAATATGGCAAACATTAGAATTGTTCGATAGTTCTGTAAACATTGCTAAAGAGTAGTGTAAAGACGTCGATAATATAATGCGGGTTGATTTGGTGAAAGATGGAAATTCCAAGCAAAACGTAGGTTACTAAAATTTAAAACCAATAAATTGAAGAAACGAATATGAAAAGAGAGAATACAATGTGTTATTTGAATAAAATATATTAAAACATAAAGAATAATTGAAAACAGGGAAACGAGCTTATTATTACTTATTTTTTTCGATACAGGAGAATGAAAATTTCATAAAAAATAAACGTAATTTATAATATCAGACAAAAAAAGCGGTTTCATGTTGAGGGCGACTTAAAATCATAAACATCGTCGTAAGCGCTAGATACGGGCATAAAAAGATTTTCTCGATTTTCCAGCATTTTCGCTTCTGGCACTTAACAGTGCATTTATAACTTTTAAGTCCTCGCTTAATAATAAATGGCAAAAATAAAGTCTACCTTTTATCAGATTTTTCAAACTGAATTATTTACCTTTAAGCGTAGTGAATCATAACCATATGGCTTGAGTACAGGGATTTCCATTATCCTACAAAGAGAAAGAAAACAGATTTATCGTGTATATTTTTCATAAATGAGTTATATGAGATAAGATATTGAAGTCTGACAACAGTATGAAACTCCTTGACGAAAATAAGATCATAAGAGTTGTTACTTAATTGCATATGAAGTATCAACCTGTCACGCCACATACTATAAATAAATCTAGGAAAGAAACTAAAGTATAAAACGCATTCAAGTAGCCACTGTGTATTCCTGATATTCCATGATTTCTGAAAGTTTTTTTCAGAAATAAATGTTTCACCGAGCAGTTACATTAATTTTGAAACATTATTTTTCAAAGTCTAAATATGCTGCAAATCTAAAATAGTTAATTTACATACACATAATTTTAGTTAATTTACATATGCATATTTCACAGTAGATTTCTACTTAAGCAGCAAGGAATATTCTTAATCTTGTGTCGGATATTTTCATGGAACTTTCATAATTTCCACAAATAGTACAGAATCAGTTGTGTAAAATTTGTCCGTATTTTCTAAATAAATAAAAATATCGAGTCTGTAAGTTTCGCTAGCTTTATTTAAAACAGCTTGTCTAATAAACCAATATTAATTTAACAGCAAGTAAAATTGAAATATTTTATGGAAGAGTTTTTCCTCATTTCTGTTCCAAGAAGAAAATTCAATTATATTGCATAATTTTTAAATAAACAAAAAATCAGCATCTTCTGAGAGCATCCATTAGGTGCAATTTGCATTTTACCTGAGAAAAATTTGATAAATTTCAGCTATTGCTTCAGAGATCGGTCAAGTTCCACGTAAACATATTTTGTCTGCCTTGATGACTTAATTTAGTTCGAATATTTTTGAAAATGATTATAATATAAACATTGATATCAATTTCCAGTGAGTTAAATATTCCTCTTAAAATACAAATTCCATATGTATTTAATATTATATTCTATAATTTGTTAATCAGTAGCATTAGCACACTAAGTACACAAATATTTGTTTTGTAGATATTGGAAAATATTTAGGAAACATTTTAGCAAATATTGCACATCAACTATGCAAAAACACTTTTTAATCAAAAGCATTTCTGCGCAAAGTACACAAATTTTTGTAGTGAATATAAACACTTATTTTGGAAATATTTAGCAAAATATCCTCAAATATTGCATCAAATAAAAAATATTTGTAATTATATAAAATAATTTCTTCCCTGACAGAAATTAATACATTAAGTACAAAAAATATTTGTCATCTATACTTTTAAAATTTGACACATCCATGTATTTAAGTCATGGATAAAAATATTTATTTGTAGTAGAATAAAACTAAATTAAACAAACTAATGCATCAACTAAATTTGTCTCCATTATTAAAAGAAAAAAAAATATTCTTGTCCGCAAGGTAGGAAAACAAAATACATCGTAGCATTAAATATTGAGATTGAATTATCCAGCTAATACAGCAGACTTATATTCTTTGTATTGTTTATTTGAATGCAGGAAATTTGATTATACATTCTCCGCAGACCCCTTTTTTTCTTTTTACGTTAAATAGAAGATTAAATCTTCCAAAAATTATTTATTAGTTGAATAAATTTAGTCTTAGTTCGTAAGCAATATTGTACAGATTTATATTTTCTCCCACATTACAGAACGCAACATTATTATTGCAGGTTACTGCATTAATAATAAACTAAGTACGAAAAAGAATTTCCATTTGGACGGAAACGTGATTGTTTATTATAATACACAGATATAATACGGATTTTATTGAATTAGAAATGTTACAATGAATTTGATTCTATTTTCAGCATAATTAAATTATAGAAACAGAATGATGTTACGGGGATTGCGACTTTTTAAAAATTAAAAATGCAATGGAACCGCAGATAATATTTGACTTTTATAAATGAATTTAGATGAAATGCATTATTGATACATCACGCATATCGTAAATTTTTATATCGATTTCATAAATACTAGTTAAATTTGCATGATAGATGTCACTTGATTAAAATTTAAGATTGATATAAAGATTTAAGTTAATACATATTTTGGTTGGTATAAATCAATTTTTCGTAAGTTATTTAAAATCACCCATTAACGATATTACCTGTTTAATTTAAAGAACGTAACTGAAGGTATTTATAATAAAAAAGAATATATGGATTAGAGGAAGGATCAGACGGATATACATTAATGTTATTTACTTCTCAACTTTGTAATGATTTTTACCAAAAAAGCAAATTTCATTATTAATAGCATTTACTATACTAAAATATATTTATTGTTCCATGTTATTCCTTAAAATACAAAATTTTCAATAAATAACTAACAATTAGGAGTCAGTTGCATAAGTTTAAAAAAAGTTTTAATATGCAGTTCATTTGAACTTTGTAATGTACGTAAGTTTTAGAATTTGAAAAAGTTCTGAGAGATTTAACCAGTCAGATATGTCAACATGTTGTTCACACTTGCGATTAACCATTTTTAAGTCACAATATCTAGTAGATACGGATGCAGCCTGCATCTATTCGAATATTTGATTTTTTCTGCACAGAATACTCATTTACATTCACATTAGGACTCATGATCGTAGTCATATAGGAAAAATCATCAAAACTGGATGAAAATTCAGTAGACTCTGCTTAATGTGATCACTCCGAGACTTAATAACTTTGATAACATAAACCAACTGATAACAATAACCGAAATGGGTAAAATCTATATTTTTATAACATTAAAGGAAAAGAAACAAAAAGGAAAAAAACACCTCAGGGCTATCTATAATTTATTTCAAAAATGACAACAAATTAATTAATTTGTGCTTGACCACAATTAGTCCTTAACAGTTCATTTATATATTGTTCGTACTCGTATTGTTTTTCAAAATTTGTTGAAAGATGATGCACGCCGAGTTTCAAAATATCAAGTGCTTGCCTCATTTCGGCGTTCGTTGGAGGATTTTCTTCAACACATTCGTCACCGTCGGAATCATCAACTTCTATTGCTTGGTCCTGCTTACAAACAGTTTGGCAAATTTCCAAGTCTGTTAGTATGGCAATTACTGGAATTCCCTCGTCAATGGACATCCACTCTTTAAACTCTTCCTTTTGCATACCTTCAGGAGGTTCAATGAAAATTACCGACGGTCACGTCCCTGCGTGCTACCTTCGACCTTCAAAGAGAGGTCATGAAAAATTAACCCCGAAATTCTGGGAATGTGTGAGGGGAAGTGACCCCAACGTTTTTCCTTACAAGTCGAGCTTGAAATTCCACGAACTCCAATCGTTAACGCTGGTTGAAAATGGGAGATCGGCCAATTCTCTATTTCAAAACTGATAACATTAAACAATGTAGGTGATCACACTAAACGAATAATTTTGTGTGCATTTCAATACGTTGTTTCGGAACCAGATGTTTTTGATAATAAAAAGCGAATGATAACATTAACCCTCTGAAACCCACAGCGCCTTGAAATTTAGTTCCTTTAAAACCCAGACCGGCCGAGATCAGAGATGAAAGAAGGTAAACGTTTCCCTCCTCCAACTGATAAGCAAGTGGTCATTTGCTCCGCGGGGATTCTTTTATCATCATGTTTCTAACATCGTCGTCTTAAAATTGCGATAACTAACAGGCATTAGAGCAAGAATTTTTAACAGTAAGTAAATAGAGAGCTTAACGTAAATTGAGCATCTTCCCCCGAACACTTTCTGGAGTGGGAGGAGAAACAACCATTGTTAAAAGATAAGATTGCTCCCCACCGTTTACCGACCCTCTTCAAAAAGGGGGAGGAAATAAGCATACGACATTTTGGCCGCTGGGCCGTTGTCTGTCAGTTTGCATGACGGACCGTATTAGCCGTTTTAGCAGTCAGAGGGTTAACCGCGATCACATTAAACGGAGTCTACTGTATCATAAAATAGATATTGTATCCGCTAGAATCATTTATGATTGCGACTAACAGAGGTTTAAATAAATATTAGAGGCCGAGTGGTTTAGAGGAAAGGTCTCGGCCTCGGGGTGGAGGGTTCCAGTTTCGAAACCCGATTCAACTAAAGGTCCGTCGCGTATGGAGGCCTATTGCACGTTAAATCATATGTAGTGACCAAATATCCTCTCGCGGATGTGATGCGTAAGCTTGTTGAGGCTGGCGACAGCTCAGGTGTCGTCTTCTTCAAATGACGAAGTGCGTCCCAAATTAGTCCTCATGTTGCTTGATCCTGCACCTTAGGTACAACTATAGCTATATTCTACAACTATTCACTGTTTTTAATGCATTATGATTTGAATTATTCTTACAGAATATTCATTTACATTCGCGTTAGGACGAATTATTATTGTCGAAACCAAATGAACATAGAGAATAGATTTTATATCCGCTAGATACATTGAAATCACTGAAGGACGAAAATGTCTGCGACTAACGGTGGGTTAAATAAATATTGTAATGAGCTTCTTTGAATGTGTTTTTCCCTGAAAGTCTAACTAATAATCCACTGCCGAAATTTATCAATAAAACAACTGCACGGCAAATAAATACTTGCTTTATAGCAAAGAAATATTTCATCACATGCCTTCAGGTTATAGTCCTCTTTTGTGTAATCAGCTTCTTATACCTTCTCGTTCACGACGAAAATACCCAAACTAATACCTCGCTTCTTAATAAACCTCTGCACAATCAGCTCTCGCAAAGCAATAAGATTTCTCACAACTAGCTTAAAGAACCCAAAACAAACTCGGTCCTTGCAAAGTTTTCAAACAAATACTCATCCGAAAGATTGCGGCGTCTCTGGAATCTATAAACGAATCTCGGTTCGTCTTTACGAAAATAGAATGTTCAAGCCTTCTGCATAGAGAAGGGGTTGGTTGGGTGCGTACACGTGCCATCCCCCCCAAACGATCGATTCCCCTATCAAACATCGCGGTGCAAGGAATATTTATTAATACCTGAGTTCCCAGTGAGGAAACGCAATTTAGCTTTGTAAACGAGAACGATATTGTGAGTACATTACGACGGGAACCGGTGCATGAAACTCTATTGTCGCACCAGGCTGGGTGAGGGGTGAGGTTGAGTTAGTTTAGTTCGCTGCTGAACGATTTATGAGCAGTGTGTTATTTAGTTAAGGAAGTGCCTCTGCAATCCTTCCTTCCCTTTAGTGATAACATGACAGGAGTGCAAGCAGGAGGAATATTTATGAGTTAGGAAAGTTTTGCCAAGTTGTTGTGCTTAAGATTTCTGGATGGATTGTGAGTGAAGATTTTTGTGAAAAAGTCCGTTTCCGAACTGTAAAGGAAGTTCTTTTTTTAAGGAAAATTAGATATACGAGAAATAATTTATTGGGTGTTGTAGTTCTTGAGAATTTTTTCAGAGACTATTGAGAAGAAATGAGTTACATTTTAATGTTTTAGATTGGCGCATGCAGGCTCTTTTATTTATTATCACAGTATCTTTTTTCTTCATGAAAGATTCATTAACAGAGTAAAAAATTCCTCTAATGGAGAAAAATTGCTATTACAAGGAAGCAATTTAAAGCACGAGGCAATAATACTGCTTACCTGGGGGTGGGAATCTCTAATTTAATATCGGGATGTACTATAAAAAAAAGTTCTTTTTTAAGAAAAATTAGATATACGAGAAATATATAATTGGGTGTTGTAGTTCTTGAGAATTATTTCAGAGACTGTTGAGAATAAATGAGTAAGATTTTAATGTTTTGGATTGGCATACGCAGGCTTTTTTATTTATTATCAAAGTATCTTTCCCTCATGAAAAACTTAATAACAGTATAAAAAAAAATCATCTAATAGAGAAACACTTGCTATTACAAGGAAGTAATTCAAAGCATGGGGCAATAACACTACTTACAGAAGGGGGGATGAGGATATCTAATTTTATATCGGAATGTACAATCAAGGTTTTTCAATTCAGGTAAGTTAATAAATGAATGTAATATGCTCTGAATGAGTTTCTAATAGACAAAATATGTGATGCAAGAAAATTTTGAGTTTATTGTTAAATGCGTTCCATATTATGTAATTTAACATTACTATGTTTATCTAATAATAATTCCTCATCAGTGGCTGTTGAAATGTGGCAAAGTTGAAAAACATGAACCAGAGATAAAAAGATGATAAAATGGGTTTCCTGGCTGTATTCTTAACCAGCATAAATTCTAAAACTGCTTGACCGATGTGCTCTTTGGGAAGGAATTGCTCTCTTCGGTCGGATTGCTTGCTGGACATTTCCATGGCTTTCCTTGAAGCGAAATAGAAATTTGGTCGAATTTCCACTGTGAAACTTCGGGAAGGCAACGAAGGAAGGCAGGAAGGATTTAAGTTCATTGATGAAAGCAATAATTAGAATATGTCATTTATGAAAAAAGGAAATGAAATATTAAATGCTTTAGGAACTGAAAAATTGCTTCACACACACACACACATATATATATATATCAAAACAAACTTAGAAACACAAGACAAAAACTCAAAAACAGTCAAGACAAAATGGCAAAAATAGACAAAAACCAAAATAAAATTGAAAAATATCATAGCGAGCCGCTCGTCAGGAAGGGTAGCTCGCTCATGATATTAATATGTGCTTTTTTCTGCTAACGACAAAAGAAATCCGTTAAAAATTGCCGTCATCTCCTCTAAAAGCACAAGACAAATAAAAATGGAAGAATTCTTGAATAAAAAATAAATACATTTAAGAAGATTTAAAAAGAATTAAATACAAAAAAAATCCGAATACAAATACAAAAAATCCGAATACAAAAGACCTAGAATAAAATAAAAAAACAGCCGTAACATAAAAAATAATAAAATAAAAGCGAAATATGCTTACCATGGCCAGGAAAAAGCTACCGCGACCACGAGGAGAATGAACGCCAAACCAGTTATTGCTGCTGCCAAACAGAGGAAAAAGAAAGATAAGGAGAAAGAGGCTTTGTCAGTAGCTCCGTAATCACTGCTTGAGATATCGTCGCACAAAGTTTTCGGGAATACCATTATTTAAAAGTTGATCATACAAAAGCTTTAATTGTCTAGATTTTGAAATTTCGTTCGAACAAATAGATCTAATGCGAGAAAATTGAGAGAGAATAGTGTTTCTATAAATCTTAATAGAAATATTAGAAGACCAATATGAAAGTCGCTTGACATAAAAATTAAAATCCATTCTTTTGTCAAAAATATCGATACAAAAATTATTATCAACAAGTTTAATATCCAGATCTAAAAAATCCGCTTCAAACTGATTACAGTTTGTTTGTTTAAGAAGCAAGGCTGAAGGATAAATATTTTGCCACGTAATATTAAATGATCCATGATTAAAAGCAATAAGATCATCTACGAATCTGAAAGCCTGAGGATGAAGAAGTAAATAATTCTTCTCAAAATAATGAAGGAAGAGGTTAGCTGTAATAGAAGAAAATGAAGATCCTTGAGGAATGCCAAGTGATTGGAGAAAAATACTTTCCCCATTGTAAATAAAATTATTAAATATGCAAAAATTACATAATTTATCCCAATACTCAAAAGAAATATTGAGAATAATTTTGTAATCAAAAAAGTATGAGTTAAGCACCTCTCGAAGAGTGGCTAAAGGAATGATTGTAAAAAGATCTTTGAAGTCAAAAGTCTCAATAGAAGAAATACTGTTCTTATTATTGTGAATGAAATCAATAACCGGTTTATTATTGTTAATAATCCAAGTGAAACCTTCTGAACAAATGACATTCAGTAATTTTTTTAACAGATTGAAGAAACTGGAACCAGGTTGCTTCATGTATGAAGAAGTTCCACAAGTGATAAAACGATAAGAAATAGGATTTTTATGAAATTTTGGATTAATAGTAATATAAGGAAAGCAAAAATTAAATTTCTTAATTTTGAAGAATTTATAGAAAGCAAGAATTTTTTTGGATATTGTACTCATATTAAAGTTGGACTTTTTGTATGTTGCTGAATTTTGAAGTTCTTTATCCAGAAGTAATGCTGTTTGCAAATAAAAACACAGTAATTTCTTATATAAGTAATAAGCTTCTAGTAAGTATTTTCTTTATATATATATATATATATATATATATATATATGAATCAAATGCGGTTTTAATTCAGTATTCTGAAGAATATTTTAATCAAATTATCAGAAGCAGATGTTGAAACATTTGTAAGTTCATATCGGTAGAGGTTTATAACACTTTGCCACCATTCTTCAAATGTGACAAAGCCATATAAGCAAATATATCCTAAATATAGATTTTTCATGTCGCAATTTAATGGAAAGAGTTAATATTCAAAAAAATTAGAAAGGTAACGCGAAAAGTTTTGTTTTAAGAAATATATTCCCACAAGATATGTTCTGTTAAGGACTACCAGTTTATGTTTTAATCCGTTACAGCATTGGAATATGACAAACGAATGTTTTTTCGAGAATTTCCTTTATTCCATCAAAAGAAATATTAACTGCAGAGACCACTTTCGGCTCCATGTGCAGCAGAATCTCATTTTGATCGAACATTTTGCATTTTTATATCATCTTCGTGCATTCTTGTAAAGAGGGGATTTTTCAAATTATTTTCCACCAGGAAAATTGGATATTTTATATTTCAGGCACAGAAATTCTGGGAAATTCTTCTAAAGTTCGCCGATTCAGAGGTCTCTAGAGCAGGGTCTATGTCTCCAGACAGAACAAAATTTCATAAGAATGTAGTATAAGTGATGCGCTCTGTCAATCCCAAAAATAAGATAATTTTGAAAAATAATTTTTTCAGGCTGTCTGAACATTTTTATGACCTGTGATCTATTTCTAGGATCATATGAATTAGAGAATTTAATATCAACAACGATGGAATGAATTTTCTTCGATTTATTTAACAAAATATCAGCATAAATCATGTTAGAGGGAGAGAGAGAACGATATCGAGATTGTAGGCGGGATAACACCTCCCAGCTTCTCTCAAACTGCTGTAGCAGTTTTGTGCTAAACGTCGAATTAGGGCCAGCGCTACCGTGGAGCAACACAACGCCAGCACGACACATTCCACGTCTCCTATTCTAACATCTGTTTCAGTACCTGAAAACGTTCCTGACCAGGCAGTATTTCCCCAGTAAAGAGGGGCATTCACCTCTATTCCATTCTGGAATTTTTGGAACACAGGAAGGAAAAGTCTTTCATCAGTTTGAGAAACCGATGAAAATTGGTGAAAATGAATCAGATGTTTGGAATTCCGAATAGTCTGACAGTTCGATTGGAATGGTCGGATGGTCTTGCGAGGGCCTCGCTGCGAGGGTAGCGGGAAATAAAGGTTTTTCCTAGAATGGGACCTCGCAACGAGGCTAGAAAATCGGAAATCCGCCGTGTGGGGGAGGAGAAGTAGGGGGATCGAAGAGCGCACTTTCGAGCCTCCGCGAATGATGTGCCTAATTTTTCAACTTGAATGTGGGGAAAAAACCAATGTTGGGACAAACGATCTAGTCTAGCCTTCTCGTGAATGCCCAGCTTAACGACAAAATGCAGATGGCTGTCACACGCTGGCTCAACTCTAAGGTGGCAGGAATTTCTTCGACACTATTATACAGAAATTGGTCTCACAGTATAACGCGCGTCAATTTCTGTGGTTCTTATGTTGAGACGCAACTGAAAAATTACTGTATCTGTTTCAATAAATGTTCCCAGGTAATTCCGTTGTATGTCCCTTTACGGCCTCCGGAAATCTTATTTTCTGGATGATCCAATATCTCTGAAGACATCCCTTATAGTGATATCAAGAAGTCCTTAGTTTCCCATCTTCATACTACTTGGCAGAAAAATTGGGATCTGCAAATTAACAACAAGTTGCATTTTGTAAAGCCCTTTATTGATATGTAACCCGTGCTCCCAATACGAGAGTTGGATGCCAAATTGACTCGCCTCCGTATGGGGCATACTGGCTTCACGCACAAGCATCTCATTTTTGGCGAAAGGGCACCAGTGTGTCCCACATGTCGTACACATTACTGCCAATCATATTTTAATTGAATGTCCTTTTAAAACTCATCGTGGTCATTATTTTCATTCATCCTATCTAACTTTGCAAGACTTGGTGGGCGAAAATTGCCACCCAAACATTTTTAACTTTTTAAAGGCTATTATTTTTTTACATATATTTAACATTTTTATCTTGTTTGTCTCATTGTGGTACATTTTTCTCAAATTTTATAACTTTTTGTTTCATCTAATTTTTATCTTGTTTTACCGTTTTTAACTTACCATTTGATCGAAGCAGTTTAGCCAAGAATGGTTCTCGCGCCATTAAATCTCAATCGATCAACCAATATCTTTGAAACACATTTCGACTATTTAAGGATGAAAATAATTGCGATTAAGGAAGGGTGAATCAATATTTTTACACTCGACTCTAGTAATGCAATATTTGAATGTTTAAAGCAATGAAACTATTATCTTGAATTAGAGGAATTGTCCAGAAAGCAGTTAGAACTACTAGTAGCTTACATAACTTGAAAGTAGGACAAGCCAGTAGTAATGCAATATTGGACTGTTCCGTATGGATAGAGTTAAAAGTGCATTTTATAACAAGTCAATTATATTGTTTTGAAGATAACTAAACTGCAAAAAATTCTACGGCTTGTTTTTCTTTAAAATTACTTCTCTATCACTGCATCTTAAAACTGTCCAGGCGGACCAACTTCGGCAACATTTCTCTATGTATGAAATCAACAGATAAACATCAATTCAGGCAGGTATCATCACAGGATGAGTGCTCACTAACAACAACTTATTACTAAAGTTATCTTTCCGAAATACGAGAATTAAAGAAAAAAAGATACATAAATTCATCCCAAAATAGTGGGAATTCAACCAGAAGAATTTAAATGTTTAGCATGAAGAGTTATTGGATCATCAACACTAGATACCCCTCAAGTAGAATGCATAAAATATTTGGAGAATATCTATCAAAAAAGAAGTAAACAAAATTAAAGATCGTCGAAATTGGAGATCCCGCCATCAGAATTGTCAAGCAGGATCAATGTAGCGTAAAACAACCTGTGAATCTTTAAGATATTATGTAAAGCTCTGAAACTTGCTACCTAAGCAGTTTAAAGCATTACTCGCCTCATTTAAGCCGTTTTCAGCAGTATACGAGGAGCTTTAGAGCTTAAGTATCTAGAGCTTGTTTGCCAGATCGATTGGAGTCCTTTCAGAGAGGGTTTTATGATCTTTATAATGACTGGCAGTCGAGCAGTTTGGGAATTGTATGCATGATTTTCGATTAGTTTGCATTCTTTAGCTGTATAACAAGTAATTTTCTACAAAATTCCGTTCCAAAGTTACTGCAAATTGACTTTTTTTTGTAATTTGTTTTTATTTTAAAATTGGAAGTAAAAGCCGTCCGATAATTTTAAGATAAGATGAAATGGTAGTTTTTTAGTACATTTCTGCAAAATACCACTTCAGAGTAACTGAGTTGACTGAGCATTTTTTTCAAATTAGTTTTTATTTGAACATTGAAAGTAAAAGTCAACTGATATTTTTGAAATAAAAATAAATGGTTATTTTAAATAATGTTAATGACAGTCATTTCTGTTTTTCAAAATCTTTACAGTGTTCCTTTTTATTCAAAATGGCAATTGATTAAATATAATATTTATCAGAGACTTAGCAAATAAGTTATAATCATAATTATAAGTTATAATCGCATTATTATATTTTTCGACGAAAAATATTCAAATTGTCACAAATTTATAAATCCCATTGTTTCATTTGAGTTTTAAGCAAAACGAGATTTTATATTGTTATTAATTACAAAAAGGACTGCAAACTTAAGTGGATGTATTTTATAAAATACATTTACACAAATGAGATTGATTACAAAAAATATAACTCGCATTTTATTATTAGACCTTTAAAACTGCAGCATAAGAGGTAAAATTTTCTTTAAACTTCATTCCCAAATTTTCTACTGTGAAATCAAGAGTTTGTGGGATATTTTTTCTAAATTAAAAGATCAAAAGCCCAAAGAAATTTTTAAATCTTTTCTAAAAAAAGATTTTTTTGTACAAAAGAACTGTATATCAGGTGAATGATTTATTTTTTGCAACATATAAGATTTATTGAGTGACCGTATCAGATTACAAAGATAGAATTCAAGAAAGTACTTTCTTTCGTAAATTTATATCAGTATTGGAATTCCAAATCATATATACCGTATGTCAAATAGATACAAATTTTCAAGGATGAATGCATTGATAAACACTGTTCTTTTAAGTGTATTATTTGTGAGAAATATTTTAAACAGAAATAAGAGATGAAAATACAACAAATAAACCATTCAAAGGCTAGAGAATTGCGACCGGCAATTCAACTAGTGTTTGCCAAAATGGGAAAGAAATCTGAATTAAAATTGAAAACATATTTGACGTTTTAGCAGAGGAAACATGAAATTGAATAGTAAATTGGAATTGAAATCAATCAATATAGAAACAGAGGAAATGAATCAACTTTTATACTTCTATTTACACGTATATATATATGTATTGATTTCACTTTTTCATCTCTAAATTAATTCGTTCTAAAGTCACTTCAGTTTTAATTACTTCTACTTCAATCCTACAGAACCGCACTTCTACTTTAACTTCGAGTCACGAGTCTCTTCCGGGGAGTCCCCGTGTTCCAAGTATTTAAAGTCTCTGCGCATTGTTAACTGCCCTTATTTAAACATGTAACCTGCGTACTAAGACGCGCTGCGTTGCGCGTTACCTATTCAATTCTGGCCATGGCTGTATTTTGAAGTTTGATTACGTCATCTAAGTAAATCAACCTGCATTTTCGTCTCTACACTGAATAAATATAAATTAAATCAACTACTGCCTGCTTATTGAAAATCAGTGTTTACACTCAACTGTTGGAATGACGTTGCATATATATCCTATTTGAAAACTTATCATGAAAACAACTTCGTGTCCAATTGAAAAGTAAAAATTGACATTACTTGATTTGAATAGATAAAGATAAATTCATTTCAAATTTTCCTGCCATAGAATTTAATTTAATTTTGACTGTGTTCCTACAAAACATACACTTTGAAAATTTAATGGACTTGTATGTAATACACATCTCTTTACTCAAGTATTTATACATTTTTTATCATCACTTAAATAAATTGAAGTAAATATGAGATATATTTGAAAATGAGATAAAAACATTCAAAATTAAGCTAAAAAGTCGATACGAATACCAGAACAAAAACATTATGCAAATGGAACTCTATTTCTTAACATCAAAGTTCATTTGGAATTTAATTTACATATGCAAAAAATAAATATTCGGTACTTACGTATTAACGCCACCGAGGCTACAGATTGGCGTTAATGCGCCAATAAAGAGCAATCTTGTTTACAAAAACCGCCAAATTGGCGGCACTTAAAAACCGCCAAATCTGTAGCTGCGGTGGCGTTGGCGGAACTTAAAAACCGCCAAATTGGTGCCACTTAAAAACCGCCAAATTGGCGTTAATACGTAAGTACAAAAACCGCCAAATTTGGCGGCACTTAAAAACCGCCAAATCTGCTGCTTCGGTGGCGTTAATACGTAAGTACCAAATATTCATATAGAATCATTAAACTTCAATATTAAAAATGTTTTAATGAAGAATCAGTTTCAAATAAAAGGAAAACAAATAGAAAGTGAATGTAACCCATTTTTCTTTGACTAGCTATTATTTGCAAAACACTTTATTCTGTATCTTTCTAAAATAAGATTTCTAAAAGTGTAAATCTCGAACATATAAAGCATTTTCAATTATGAAACAAAATAGAAGAATGTTTTTTTTTCTTTTAAATGAACTTGTTGATTTGAGTTCATTGATGGAAGCAGTAATTAGAATATGTTATTTCTGAAAAAAATGAAATGGAATATTAAATGCTTTAGGAACTGAAAAATTGCTTAAAATATACATATCGGAATTAAATGTGGTTTTCATTCAGTATTCTGAAAAATATTTTAATCAAAATATGAGAAGCAGATCATGAATCATTTACAAGTTCATATCGGTAAAGGTTTATAACATTTTGCCACCATTCTCCAATGTGACAAAGCCATAAAAGCAAATACGTACTAAATATAGATTTTTCTTACAGCAATGTAATGGGCAGTTTTAATATTCAAAAATTAGAAAGGTAACGCGAAAAGTTTTGTTTTAAGAAATATATTCCAACAATATATGTTCTGTTAAGGACTACCAGTTTATGTTTTAATCCGTTATTGCATTGGAATATGACAAACGAATGCTTTTTTCAGAATTTCCTTTATTTCATCAAAAGAAATATTAACTGCAGAAACCACTTTCTGCTCCATGTGCTGCAGAATCTCCTTTTGATCGAAAATTTTGCATTTTTGTATTTATCTTCGTGCATTCTTGTAAAGAGGAGATTTTGCAAATGATTTTTCACCAATTCTTTACGTTTTAATTTTGAAATTTTGTACGTTTGTATATTCCCGGTGAGTAAATTATATATATAAAAATATTTTCTAAATATGGCAATTAAGATTTAAATGCTCAAGCCAATTCTGCTGAAGCTACCAAAATTGCAGTGCCATGTAGACATTTTAAATGGATGCTTTGCATGGGACGCTTTTATATGAAAAAAAATCCACTCAATACTTGGGACATTTAACATGGGATATTTCTGTTAGATAATGGAAATGGTAATAGAAAAATGAAATATGCGCAAATGGCATTCGAATTTCGATTGCTAAAGTTCGGTAATACTGCACCAATACCATTGAAAAAACATCGAAACACAAATGTGCAGACAACAATAAAATTAACGAAATTTTTATGTAATTTGCAGCTTATAATTAATAGTCACCCAAAAAATATCTATACATTGCGTATAAGGTTCAAATTAGACAAATTAATTTTAATTTATCACAATAAGTTCCTCACATAAAAAAAATATTTAAAAATGTGATTATATTAGATCCATTTATGGTTTATTATTTAGATTATTATTAGTCTAAATTTAATGCTTAAACATCATTTAATGTAGAGTATGTTTCTGGAAAAGAATCAAATCCAACAGTTATCTCTTCGCAAAATTGTAATATATCAATTTTAATGAAATATTTCATACTTCAAACCTCAAATCTCTTTAAGTATTAATTATTAAACTAAAAGTGTATTCCAGAGAGAAGTTACAAACTGAACTATAATGCATGTGATATTACATCTTAAAGCCATATATTTTATCCGACGAAATTCAGAAATAGTGCTGGTCATTAAGTAAGTTAAACGGTTTGTTGAACGCGAGTGGTGAATTTCGATAAGTATTCCAGTCGTTTACCTAGAATATCATCATAAATTCGGTTTTAGAATCTAAAATTCATGAACAAATTCCTAATGTTTGTCTAGACCCTCGTCTGGAGTTGCTTCATTAAAAGTTAAACTTGATAATGTTATCGATAGATTTCTCACTGGATAAATCTTCATTTATTAAAAGGAATGATTTCAAGTCGTTTCATATCTGGAGTCTTTGAATTGCTAATCGATTCCCTGCACCATTAATGGTGAAAGAATTCAAAGATTTCTTTAAAAAGTCGATAAAAATTCTGGTTACGCTTTGTTGGAACGGTTTTCTTTTCCTTACTTTCTTAACAAAGCATCCTTCATTTTTATTACTCCCTTTTATTTAACTTTATTTCTTGTTTGTAAAAATAGAAATTTGTAATCGATTTTACGCTTCCTTATTGATGAACAGTGAAGAGAGTTCTGATATTTTGTACAACTTTGGGTTCCCGCTTAAAATACAATGTTTTAATATTTTAAAAAGATAACTATCAGTTAATCGTTTAATTTCAATTAATTTTTTTTCTCTACCAGTGATGTCATCTGGTAAGTAATTTGAGAAAACTGGTTTAAGGATTTCGTAATATTTATAATCGCGAATTAGGAAATATACATACAAGACTAAAAAGTAGAATATACTAAAAATATTAAAAATATTTTTGAAACATACTTTTCATTACCGTACTAAAATGTTGAAAATAATTTTTTTTCGAAAATATGGACGTCAGGAGGAGATAATAAAACCGTGAGGCGTTGAAAACAATATTATAAAGAAATTAAGCCAATAGAAATTTAGCAATGAAGAAACTTTTCAACATCCATTAACGATTGAAATATATATATAAATGCGATTAAAATTCCAAATTGCTGAAAGTATTTTTGTCAGCGTCTCATAATTTTACGGTTTCATTCTGATGTCAAATGTTTCACATTAAAAACGTTATTAACCCATGTTAATACATTAATATTGGTTCTGCACATATAATTGTCATGCATTTTTAAATGTCAGAAAAAAGGAACTACCAAAAATCTTCCAATTTATACAAACATTACTTTTAATATTTACGTATGTGGGATTTGATCCTGTCACCACCAGATGGCGCAGCGACGATTATGCTGTGACGCTACTCGATGCCACGAAGGGCAAGAAGTCAAAGATAGGCAAGCTCTCAAGTAGGAGGGATAATGACTAGCTCCTACGAAGGGGAGATTTCAGTCATAGTCCAGCAACTGACCGCACGTAGGAGGTCAACCTTTATCTCTCTAAGCATCGGTACGAGGTGACCTTATAGCAGCGCAGACTCCCCGACATCTAGATGTCACTTTTGTTAACATACACCCATCACTTGTAAATTGTCCATCATCATTGGTTGTAATAATATAATAAATGGATACGTTATTTCAAGTAGTTTGAATAGTGTAATTCAAACCCATCACACCCACATATATGATAAATTCCATTCATAACTTAAATCGTATATTTTATTTTTCTTTATTTATTTATTACAAGACCACCTTTGTTTCGCAAATTTTTACGCCATATTCAACCTATACCGACGCTTTATTTCAAAGCAATTGCTCTTCTTATATTTACGGCGAAATATTCTAAAGAAGAATATTGAATTAAGAGGTAATTAATTAGAACTGTAGTACCATTTCAAGCCCTGCTACATTTGACGGCTCATTTATTTATTTCGATTTTTTTCCCCATTACTTAATTCAGCACTACTATGATGCATTTATGTATTTACTTTCTTCTCTGCATGTCCGTAATTTACTTTTCTACTCTTAAGAAAATAAATTATTCATTTTCTCATACATCTCAGACAGAAAATACTTAGAGATTTCCTGCTTAAACACACAAAAAAAATGAAAGTGAACAAAAATGCTTAATTTTTACTAATTACTGTTTAAATAAGCACTCCATTTAAAACACTAAAGTGCTTTAATTTCAGAAATGCGCTCATTTATTACATTTTCGCTGCTTTATGCGCTTAACAGTTAATAAAATACACCCAAACGCAAATTCCTTTCACTGAGATACATTAATTATAATCAACAAACTGCATTTTCCTACACTGATTGAATTATTTACTCAGCGAACAAATTAACACTTTTTCGAGGACACGGAAAACAAGCTAATGAAAATGTTTAACTATTAAGCAGCTACGCATTTTAATGTCTGTTTATTGGAAGGTTAATTTATCTATTAGTGGCAGAATTGGTTATTTTCCCATTATCATTTCGTTATTATTTTTTTCTCCTCCTTCTCAAAAACTCATTTTATTCTACATTTTCTCCAAACGTCCTTTGGATCAGTTCGAGTTCAGGATAATCAAAATGGAATTAAGTCATTAAAGTAATGACAAAGAAGAAAAATTCTCATTATCTTATTAACTCAATTTAATTAAAAAAGGCGTCTCGGTGTGAGGTGCGTAGACTAGGTTTTAAGTGAGATTAAATTTTTACATCTAATGCTTTAAAATATTAAGGCGTTAAATGCTTTGTAAAAGGCACTTTTTTACTTAGAAAAATTTCTCATTAGGAAAAAAGTGTTAATGATGCCGAAAATGAGATTTAATTTTAATAGTACAATCAAATCTGCAGAGTGTGTTTCCGATTTAAAGTTCTGTGAGAAACCTTTATCTTATTTTTTGAAAATTTGATAAAAGATGGTTTAAAAATAAAAGCTTACACTATAAAGTATAATACATGGTTTTAGAATCCTTTCTCTTAAATGACACATTTTGTAAGGTTTTATTATTTATTTAATTCGTATGGACATAAAGGTTTTATGAATATCTCAGGTGTCTGGGCAGAAGTTTACAAGTTTGACTCCTGATTCTCATATAGATAAATAATGTGGTACGGCGTTAACACCCTTATATTACAAAGGGATATATACAGAATTGAGATGTATGACTCTTCATCGGCGATAGACTCATAAGATCAACGAAGCCATTATTGCATCCATCAGGGAAACGAGAGCCTTATTAGATTTACAACAACTTCTCATTTTCATATTTGTGGGGGTTTTCTTGCTGGTATCATTAACCTTTAAATTGCGGTTAAAGAATATTGCTATAAAGGTCACGTATTCTCGATGCATACACGTGGTTTATATTATATTATAAATTGTGTATATATATAATATGCACAATAATTATATAATATATTACACAATATATAATATAATTATCTGCATGACCCGGCGTTGCACGGGCTGTCTGGAAACCGACTCAGACTCCACCATTATTTTTAACCGACGCTAAATCTTCCAGAAAAGGCCGACTCCTAGCCTCTCCATCCCTGATGTAATTAAACAAAATAACTACCATTTATTCGAACTGAAGGATATACGCATGAAGCAAGATGCACTGCACACATGAAATCTCGAAATAAAACCTCACGGGAAAGAACATTTTTAGTAAAAACCCTATTTGAGCTATTTAATATTTTCCCTGTTTCTTTGCATCAATTACCAAAACCCGCACACACACCTATCCATATTGCATCGTTGCGGGATCCTTATTGCATTGTTGCTGCTTTCAACAATGAAAGAGAAACACGCAATTAAATATTCGACTAAACAATTAAAAGTATTATTGAATTGCAATTCAACAATAAAAAGTAGTGTTGTAAATTAGTTTTTAATTAATATCCTTTAACTAATTGTAATTTTGGAATTTAAATGGTCATGGATTATTCTCCAGCTTTTGGTACTTTAGCCTCGCATACATACATGTCAAATTTTAATAGTGTAGATAATATATTGTGTATTTATTATATATTGTGGCTAGCAATTGTCACAATGTGAATTTAACTTTAGATTACAACGATAAAATCGCAAAATAATTTTTATAAGAGGATTCTTTTCGAGGACCAGCTGAAGTGTTCTCCCCTAAACTTTCTAGTATACTCCCTAATATATATGGAGAAAAAACAAGCTGAAAAGCATTAAAACGTTTCAAGCGTCTCTAGCACATTTCGAGAAAAAAGTTGTAATAGAAAATCTCATGCGCATTGTCAGATTGCTTAAGAAATAAAAAAAAGCATGAAAGACATAACTGATGAATCAATTGGCCTCTAACATTCGCTTTGCTAATAACAATTACTTTCGTTCTGTCCGAGTGAAAATAATGCACAATCCACTAATAGAAAAAATGCGTTACCAATTACAAAATAAAACTAACCGTAAATAAAATATGCAACTCTTTTAAAGAAAATATTTCTTTGTGACTGACTAGGATTCATCGGAATGAAAGCGAAAGGCAGATCAGAATGAAACGAGCAAAAGCAAGAATGAACGTGGTATGGTGAAGTAGAATCAGCAGCTGGCGTGGTTACGCAATAGGGCTGGGTAAGATAAAGAAAACTAAATTTGCAATTTGAAAGCCTTTTTTTAACCGATTTAAACGAAAATTGGAGAAAAATCTACAATTAGAGTTTCAAGATTACACACGAAATTTCACTTATCTAAGTCATTTCTTATAGAATATATCGTCTTCAGAAGTATGCGATTATACAGACCGACAGACAAGTTACCCTTTGACGGATTTGGCCCAAAAGTTGATAAGGACGTACATTCCTGATGATAAAATTGTGTACCAAATTTTATCCATCCAGCTATTCAAGTTTTTGAGTTAGAGTGTTCACAGGAAAGCGGACAGAGAGACAGACTTCTCGTGAACGGATGTTGCCCAAAATTTGCTAGAAACCTACAAATTATGTGTAAAGATCGCATACCAAATTTTATGCCTGTATCTAATAGTTTTCGAATTATCGTGTCCACAGACATACATATATACAGACACATAGACAGACAGACATTATTCCAAAATTGTGTTTTTTGGACTCGGGGAGGCCTAAAACGTGGAGATTCGCCAAAATCTCGAGTTCGAAGTTTTTGACGATTACAATACTTTCTCTTTGTATATACTTCGTATGCGAGAAAGTAGAAAGTTAAGCGCGTTCCATCCCATTCAAGACATAAGAAGATAAAAGTTGCGATCGCTTTCGATCGCATTTGATGTTATCTATTCTTGTCTTCCTCATTTGCAATGGATCAATCGATCTTGGTCTAATCCTAAATTTTTCTGTAGAGTAAGAAACAGACCGTCAGAGAAAATAAGAAAATGCATACAACCTAAGAAACAATCAGTAAGTAAAAGTAAAATACGGAGGGTGTTCGTCTGAAAAAAGTGCGATTTTTATGGTATTTTAAGAATTATTTTATATATTTTTTTGTGTTTGAAATGTTTAGTTTAATAGCGCGTATTCTTAACTATCTTTCTACATCGTAACTTCCATGACATTAATGATTTTTGTAGTACCGAAAGAGGTATTTTGTCCCATTCCTTTTGAGCAGCTTTCCAAGGCCCACAAAGGTTTGTACATCGACGTTTTGATAATGCGGTTTTTAAAAGTCCAAAATCTCAAAACTCTCATGTGTGGTACAGACCTATTTACCAGGAATATCAGGGAAGGTTATAGTATTAATACCAAGTTCTCTTTCTATTTTTTCTAGGAAATTCACAGTGGATTGTGATGCGCGGCTGCTTGTTTTGTTTTGGTGTTGTTCTAATGATTTATGGCATTATGGGTAAAGAGATGTTATTTCATATTTGAAGATTGTGGATAGAATATGTTCCTGATAGTATGTGAAGTTCATCTTAACATTTTTATCCGCTCTCTTTACTTTCATTTTGCCATTATATGAAAAATCAGCAACAATCATAATTTCTTTAGGAAAACCTTTTTTAGATTCTTTGAACCATGTTTTAAGTTATTTTTTCTCCTGTGTGGTGATATGAAATTGACTTTTTTTCTTGCTGTCATTTAAATAAACTCAAGCTTCCTCTATTGGTACAATATTTTTCCATTTTTGGCGGGACAAATGCTTTTCATAAAGAATTCTGCCGTGTGTTCTGCGTTCAGCTATATGACGTGGAGAAAGACAAAGAAAATTGTTTTTCATTGGCCTTTTAGGAATCAAATCGGTATTACTAATTTTTTTACAGTTGATACACAGCATTTCATTGATTTTGAAACAAACTTTTGACTTGGAGGATATCCCTTTAACAATCAAGTTCTCCCTTTGCAATATTCGAAGAACTGCATTTTTTCCTTGGATACGTGTTTGGAACAATTTTTCCACTTGAAACCAAACGTGTACAATATTTTCCTTTCATATTAACAATATTACCTATTGTGGCTTTAGATATAAAAATAACCATGGCTTTCACAGTGACAGTAAATAACTGAATAAGATTAACTGTCTTCGAAAAGAACAAAAACATAGCCTTCCGCCCATCGCTTTAAAAGCGCCATTTTGCATGTAAACAAAATTTTTAGGTATTCGATGATAATTTATAGCTTCAAAAATGTAGTTGTTGTGAAAAAAGTTTATCCAAGCGAAAGAATTTCTTTTACAGCGAAACGAAATCGTCTGAAAAATGTGCGAGCACCCTGTAAATCTGCTGGTACAGCTCAATAAACAATCCGTAAGTAAAAGTAAGTAGTCTACTGGTACAGCTCAATAAACAATCCATAAGTAAAAGTAAGTAATCTACTGGAACAACATAAGGAAAAGTTCACAAGTAAAAAAACCAACTCGCACAGCGTATAAAACAATTAGTATAAGTGAATGTAAAAAATCTACTGGGAAAGAGAATAAGAAACAATCCGTAAGTAAGACTAACCCAGATAGCAATTTTAGTATGCAGCAAGCTTGCCACAAATTTGTCATGACAAGAGTGCAAGCTTGCAGCAAGTTAACGAAAGCTTCGAAGTCATCATGGAACGAACTTGCAGCAAGCTTGCCGTGCTAACTCATTGCAAATTAAAGCAAAAACAGACTACGAACACAACCCAGGATAGAACTCGCAACCTACCGCTTAGTAGCCAGACGTCGATACCACTCCGACAGATCGACTACGAGAGGAGAAGATAGATTTCGCTAATACATCGTTCGATTCGATTCGTATACGATTTATTTTAAACTATTTTCTTGATTTCATTAATTTTTTGAGTTGAGAATATGATTTGAATTCAAAAAGAGAGTGAGTTTTGCTGATAACTACATTTTGCTAGTAGAATAAATTTTGAAGTTAGAGTTCAAAAGTAATTGCTTTAAAATGGGACAAAATGTATAAGTTATTATTTTTCAACAAACATTGACTGTATTTTAGGTTTAATTTTGATTATAAATGTTAAAATTTCAACATCAAGAAAAAGACGATATAGTTTTCTTTAAAGTAAAAACTTTTAGTAAAAAGATGGAAAATGTTTCAAATTTTTTTTTTATAAAAAAATTAGTTTTTTCACAAATTATCATTGATTTATTGAATTAATAAAAAGAAGGACGGTCTAGGAGATGCTATTAAAAATCGGATGTTTTTTTTTAAAAACAAAGACAAAGATAATTATATCTTTGTGCTATATTTGCATCAAGCTTGTTTTGCAAATTTGCATTGCAAAGGAGGTGGCGCTATTTGTCATGATGAACTTGCAGCAGTCTTGCAATGCAAGGAAGGTGGCACTAGTTGTCACGGCGAATTTTCTACAAGTTCGCTTCAAATTTGACGCATCAAATTTGCTATGACAAGCTAATATCAAGTCAAAATCAAACTTGCTGCAAACTTACGTGCTATCTGGGAAGTAATCTACTAGTACAGTGCAAAAAACAATCAGTAAGTGAATGTAAAAAATCGACTGGTAAAGAATAAGAAACAATCCGTAAGTAAGAGTAAGTAATCTACTAGTACAGCGCATAAAACAATCAGTAATT
>BGPR01000807.1:113011-130101 GCA_013235015.1 Araneus ventricosus | reverse complement strand
AGTACAGCGCATAAAACAATCAGTAATTAAGAGTAAGTAATCTACTAATACAGCATGAAAAACAATTCGTTAGGAAAAGTGAAAAATCTACTGGTACAGCATTTATACCTTCCCTAAGAAAGATATTAAAGAATAAGAACCAAGAAAATAGGAACTGTTCAGGAACTCACGTTTTAAAAGCGCGTTTTTTGACGATGCCTTAAATATTAAAGCGTCATAATTTCTATTTACTGAAAAATCTAGTTCATCGATTAGAGCTAAGCGATGTGGATTTTTATTCTCTGCTCTATCTATATTTAGAGATCCACCAGTGAACTGATGACTATCATTAACTTCAACGCAATTTATGTAATGTAAAAATGCCTTAGATAACGATCGTAGTACAGATACTGAATACCGGTTAAATTATGGGAGACTCAATGAAAGTAAATGCGTCTGGCCTTTTCAAGAAGCCGTAAATAATTCACATATAATTACTCTACTGGGAATTTGAACATCAACTTTCAGTTAATATTAAAAGTGTGCCGTGGAATCTGAATAAACCATTCTTTAAGAAACAAAACTAGGGAAAATGAACTCATTTTATAACTTGTAAAATGTTTCTTAGACGACTATGATTTACCAGACAGTGAGATTAACTTAGTTATTCAAAATTCTCATAAAAAATAATGACTAAGTTGCTTAGCCTTAATTAATCTCTAAATTAATTTATCTCTAAATAATTTATTCTAGAATAGCCTCATAGGCAGTAATGTATTATAGAATATCAAGTTCTTCTAATTTTGTTTCAAGCATATCAAAAACGATTTAAAAAATATTAGAAGGTGATAATGCAGCCCATTCATTAATAATGTATACGTTTTTTTCTAACTGGCAAGGAATAATCAAAATTTTAAAAAATAAAATAAATTTGATGAAATAAAACTTTTATTATTAATTCTTTCAAAATATCCACTAATAAACGAAACAAAAGAATATCGGAATATGGATCAAGCTTTCTTATATAATTAAGTTCTTTTTACTCAATACATCTGTAAATATTTTTTCTGAATGGCAAGTTCTATAACGAATAAAAATCCAATAAATTTGGTAACGATTGTTTTAATGTAGTAATCTAACCAACATTATCATTAAATCTAATCTCATTCTAATGGGAATAAATATCACAATTTTGCTTGAAAATCGTTCGCAAAAATTTGCCGTCTTTCAACATAATGGTATATATTAATACAAATGAAGAATAAACATTTATTTTAAGGGATATTTATATTTATTAGTTTTCGTTTCGAAGCTAATAACGGACCATAATTTTGAATAGCTGTCGGACAGTAATGACGACAACTATGTGGTTATCATGCCCTCCAAACTTTCACGTCACAACAAAGCGAGAATACTTGATCCATGAAGACGGATTTTAAATTTTCAGTTTCTATGAAATCCATTAATCTTAAAATTAATTCTTTGCCATTAATAACAGTACAGCCAGATTTTACTGGAACAATCATTCTATAAAATATCACTGTGTGGCCTAAACGCATGGCTTAAAACCCTAACTATTTCGCAGCAACAAAATTGTCATAATGTTAGGGGAAGCTAAAAAAATTCAAAATAGGGGTAGTTTTTTATCAGTAGATTTCCTATCAGTTTACATGTTTCACTTTCTTTTTTTTCTATTTATTTTGTTCGCATTTCTAATTGTTATTTTGGGGAAGGGTATTGTCATCAAGAACACATAAGTGCACACAGTTTTTAAACTCTAGCACATTAGGAAATGAATTAAAAGTTTATTAAAAAATTCATCTTTACAAAAATGAAAGAAATCAGGTTAATTAAAAGTGTGTAAAAATGTCTTGTCGTATAGAAAACAATATTGGTGTTTGCCGCAATTTTATATTCATAAAATTAAAAACTGGTGTTTGGATGAGAAATATGAAACCTCTAAAGCAAATATTTAATATGCATGGTAAAACATAACATTTGAGCTTCTTCCCAATCCCATATTTATACATTTTTAACATTATATATCATATTGTAGCTTTAAAACTTGCGGTTACATTTCTCAAAGAATAATTTGGCAGAAGAAATAGAGGCATACATTTTGAGATAAAGATTTTATCTCATACATAAGGCATGTTGTTCGTGAAGTAAGTGTGCAGAAAGCCATGAAAGTCATTTCGGGATATTTATTTAAAGAGCGGTTTTATAGAATGATCGTAAACATAAGCCAGATGCCTCTTTGCAAAAATAGAGGAACTGCATTGATCTGAGAAAGACTTCAAAGGCGGTGGGGGTTTTAAATCCACTCAAAATTCAGCAAAAATGTAGCCGAAACATGAGAAAGATTTCATATAAAGTAATAAATTTTACCGTAAAAAGAAATCTTTCAAGGAATGCGTGTAGGAAGAAATGCGGTATAAAAAGAAATAAATCATTAATGATGTCGCTGATGGAAATTTATATATATTTTTATGAGCCTTAAGTGTTTTTTTTATTTTGTAATCTACTTAAATAAAAGTGAAAATTCATAAATTGTATGCTATGGAAACCCAAGCACTTGAATAAATATATATTTTTTATTTTGTACATAGAAACTATGCAACATAAGCCTAGTTTTAATGGAGGTTTCATGATAATTATTTAAAACAATAGTAATTTTTAACTATAAAATACGTTTCGAAATATAGAAAAGATTGTTTTATTTTATTATTAGGATTTCTATTGAATAAAAATATATATATATGATATAAATATTTTTAATCATGTTATCGTCGGATTAGCTTTGACAATGTTTAATTAAATTCGAATCTTTCTTCAAAAATTAATAAAATTTATGGAAAAAATTAATCTTTGGATATATTTAAGAAACGTTTGGCACTGTCTATAATTTTTTGATAAGCAACGAGATTAATAGAAATTGTTTTCTGCAACCGATATTCTCAGTTTTAAATAAAATAAAGTTTCAGACGTCATGAGAATTTTTTGTACTATAATATTTTAAATAAATTTATTTTAGTTATGAAAATATTTTCATTTCGAGCAACGCCGAGTTATAATAAAATCAAATTTAAACTAAAGCTTTTAAAAATGAAACTTGAAAAGGATTTAAGTTACTTAATGTACTACTGTAGGCATTATATAATTTTTTGAAATTCCTGGATCTGATGATAGAATTTTTAAGTATAACAAAAACATTACATATTCTTTTGTATTATATAACTAAAAATATGAACTTACGATACGAATACAGAATTAATTGAATTACATTGGAAGTTACTGAGATTAAATTGTTTTTAATTTTATTGTGGTTTGATGAAAAGAATAATATTCTTGACTAGATTAGAGGGACATTTTAGAATCTAATACAAAATTTATCAAATGTATTTGTTCGTTACTGTAAGACATTGGAATGATATCTTTGATTTGTCTATTGGGATATTTGAGTCACTAATGCAAATTTTAAAAATACATTTGTTACTTAAGATTATTGGATTTTAAATTATACTTTAAGATTAAATATTTGAATTTCTCGAACAAAAGATTGACAAAGAGTGAATTAAATAAGTGTAAATACATCTCAGTTATCTTTGTTTTGAAGTTAAATTTATTAGACACTTAATTATTTTGTTTTCGGTACTCTGTAATTAGATATTAATTTTTTTTATTTTTTTTTGAAGGTTTTTTTCGTGTGGATTCAAATGAGAATCCGTTCCAAATGTTTACGAATTTCATGCATTTTTACTTTATACAAAGCATAGAAAGATATTAACCCTCTGCATGCGTAATTGTTTAAATCACTATTTAGGTGCAACGTTTGCCAACGTGTTCAAATACCGTTGAGCCAAGCGAGTTGTTATTTATATGCAAAGCTTTATTAAGTAATATGATACATCGCTATAAAAATACTAAGTAAACACATTAGGATGTGAAAATCGCAGGACGCAGCATAAAATGGACTTGCTTCCAACCAGCGGAATTCGTGGGATGCGCAGACAGAGGGTTAAAATCTAAAATAAAATATTGCAATCGTCAAAAAATTCAACCTCGATAAATTGATCAATATCCCCGTTTTAGAAATTCTTGAATTAGAATAATTATTTTTGGAATTATGTTTGTCTGTCAGCCACTGTGTGCGTCAAGGGATAGTTCAACAACGGAGCAAACTAGACAAGTGAAATTTGGTATGCCTCTTTTTTCATCAAAACTATAGATTTCCATCATATCACATTTGGGGCGATCTTCATCAGAAGATCCATCCGTGCACATATGTACACGATAATTCCAAAATGCCTAGAGGTAATTGGATGAAATTTAGCGTATTGTTTTATATCTAAAATTATAAAACTTTATTAAATTTTGAACCAAATCTGTCATCTGTCTGTCTGACTGTATATTCGTGGACAATTAATAAACGATATCTGAAAAATGCAACACGATAGAGATATAAATTTCACCATACGATCTTTACAGAAAATTTGTAGATGATTGTTATATAAATTTCCTATCTAATTGTTTGTCAGGGCCGCGGTGGCCTAGTGGTAAGGTCTAGGCTTTAGGGCCGGAGGACTCCAGGTTCGAAACCCGCTTCCACTGAAGATCCGCCATGTATGGGACCTGCTGCACGCTAAATCATACGTAGTGGCCAAACGTCCTCCCGTTGATGTGGCGCGGAAGTTTGGAGAGGAGGGTGCAAGCTCAGGTGTGGTCCTCGTCATCTGACAGCCGTTCAAAATTACGAGGTCCGTCCAAAAATAGCCCTCGTGTTGCTTCAGAACGGGACGTTAATATAACTAAACTAAATGCTTTCTATTTGTATAATATTAAGGGACCAATAGTCCTCCTTTTGTAAATTCTATCCTTCCTCGAAAAGTGCACAATAAGTTATGCTACAAATGTTCTTTATTATGTATTTACAATATTATGGTGTATTCTGTATTATTTGTTGCAATGAATTGAATGTTTCTTTTATTTATGAGATTTTTTAGCTTCAATTTATTTGTCCTCCTTTTGTTGAAGCTAAAGTTGGTCACTTAAATAATATGAACACAATTTTAGCTTGTTAATTAAATCATAAATAGATGTACACATACCACAGTTTATGTTTAGAATAGTGTGGTAGTCCATAGTGGGATTTGTGATTTTCCTTTCTGTATAAAAAAAAAACCACGATTACGATATTAATAATAATAAACTTGGTAATTTGATTTGTCTTGACATGAATACAAAATTCAGCCTCTAACACTTTCAAACACCAGCATTCGAATACAAAAAATCGATACAAGGTACACTGCCCCATACTATATACTTACGATAAAATCAAATACTCTTATTTACGAATTTCTAGTCATAGGATGAGAAAAAACAGTATTATCAAATTCTTTATATTTATTTGACTCATAAGTAATTCTTCTAAGGCTGAACTTTCGAAATGGAGAAACTGTATCTCAAAATAAGCACATTTATCTAATCATTTCGTATCCTTCGGGACTTTTCAGTTCTTTTGAATCGGACTGAAACTCCTTTCATTTTTAAGAATAAAAATGTATAAAAAAAAAGGGCACGAGTAAAATTCCTCAATAACTACATACGGTTCCATGAAAATCTCCAGGGGACAATTAATAAGAGAGCGATAAGTAATCAGACTTGAAAAGTTTGTTCCTGCAGCTTTTAGTACCATCTGTGTTCACGTGGGTCGTAGCTCCCGGTTTACGCGTGAGAATTCCACACGTTCTAAAATGACACTACAGGGAGCAATTGTATCGTCTGCTTTGAACTCGGAGTACTTAAGATTCTTTTATAAAATATAATTCGAATGCAGTTTTACTGCTTGGAGAGCGCAGTTTAAGACAAATAAATATATTAAACCTTCTTTAATTTTTGAAAGTTATGATTCTTTTTAATATCGTATTTTTCGACTGAGACAAATTTATTTACTTTTGAATGTAATAATGTTTTGATTTTTGAGAACATCTCTTTTTATATATTTTCTCTCATTACTAATATAATAGCCCAGATCCTCCGGTAACGCTCTTACGTCACCAACAAAAAAACTCGCGCCATAGCACTACGAGATGTTGAACAGCATTATTTCATTGTTAGAGTACCTAAATTTCAGTAATTTTAAATTTAAAAGAGTAATTTTCATTCTAATTTTTAATTTAATAGCTCTAAAATAGTGAAATAAAATTTGCTATCGATTGATATAAAATTTATCTCGCTGTGATCAATAGTTCCCGAGAAATTTTAAATTATATTAATCATATATTTCAATTTAATTTCCGTTTTTTTAATAGAAAGTAGTAAATTACGTCAGTGGCACATCAAGCGCGTGATATAGTTTGGACGCCACGGTGCATCTAATTATTTAGTGCAATCGTGATGATATAATTTGATAATATTTTTTGGCAAAGTTAAAATTTACACAAAGACATCTGAAGCAGAAGGAAAATTGTTAAAAAACGAAAAATACTTCACACGGAATGTTGTTTACCAAGAGGTTCCTTTGAATAAAGAAATATATAAATAAAAATAAAATATTTCCTGTCATAAAACATAAGTTTATTTTATTTGTTTTCAATCAATGCTAAACATTTCTCTAGCATATATATCCATTTAAACACGTCAGATTTGGCGGGAAATCTCTCGAATGACGATGCAATTTGCGCCCGTCATACCATGATTTTCTAGTCTTTATATATAAAAGGCAAATACCATGACTCACTCATCACGAAATCTTCCAAACCACTGGGACTAGAAACTTGAAATTTGGCAGGCGGTTGCTTCTTGGGGAGTAGGTGCTCACTAAGAAAGAATGTTCGAAATTGTAGGCAGAATTTAAATTATTTAAGAATTACTTTAATTTTAACGTTTTTCCAGAATAACTTCGGATCCTATTATCGCAAAAACACCATTTTTACATCATCTTATAGATACAAAATTTAGTGTTTCAATGACACCGATCTTATTTCCATGCAATATTTTATTAAATTTTGATTAATGTTTCAAAATGTTTTAATACATAAATTTTAACAATGTTTTCATTGTTGTAAACAAAATTTAAACCATCTCATTATTTCACCAAATCTTTTATTCACGCGCTTTTGCAATAGTTATGGTTGAGATAGTATAAATGTTTTCTTTTGGGAAATGAACTCCAAAGCACAATTTTCACTTTAATTTTCATTGCATTCCTGAAATATATTTTATCGTATCTGCTTCAAAGTAATATCTCCTTTAACACATGGCAACAGATATTTCATTTCAGGTTTTTTTTTGTTTCTGTATTCAAGCATTTAATACCATGCTTTCCTGTCGTTTTAAAATTATTAGACATGAGATCGCATATAAATTTTTGTAAATTGTAGGATAGGTAAGTTTTTATTTAAATCTTGGTTAGGATTAAGTTTACAGTTTTGCAGGTCGGGCTTCCGCGACCATATTCAGGGTTAATCATTCTACCAATGAGTGATAGATGAATTGAGTGCGAGTTATTTTAAATGCAATATTTAAGTTTCGTTATCTGTGATACATCATACAAAATTGTATCTCTCGCATTTTAAAATTTACATCTTTATATATTTTACTATCTGCCAAATGCAATAAAATTACTTTTTTATTCATCTTTCCTGAGATATCCCGGGTTAAATTGCGACGGGGAATGATATAATTAATGAGAAATACAAAAATAGTAACTAATATAAACGGGCGAACCAGCTGGTCACCAAAGGCGGCTAGTAAGGAATATTGAGAAGTTATGGCAATGGTCAAACTGCGAGGGCGAAATTTTGATGATGAATATTTATGTTTAAGAGGTACATAGACACATTTTTGAATTATGACCGTCTATCCATGTGTGTGCGGATATGATAAGACAAAAAGGAAATGAGATAAATAGATGAAATTTGGCATGCGGTCATTACATCAAATCTGTAGATATACAGTAGACTCTCGATGAACCGGGATGGTCGGGAAATGCTTCAGCCTGGATAAGCGAATATACCGGATAATCCAATTTATGCAAATTTTGATGGAAAATTTTGGAAAAATGATGGAAAATGTAATTAATTAACCGCTTAACTTAACAGCCCGAGAATACTCGTGCATCGAATTATCGAAATTTTAGTCTTATAAACTAAAATTGAATCATTAATTAACTTTATAATTTGACACAAAAAATATGTAGGATCCATAAACATCTTAAGTATCCTATGCCTTCTTAGATGATTGAAAACGACAGCCTCTTTCCAAAACAGGAGGGGTCATCTTATTAGATAGCAAAGAAAACTATTAAGTGGTTAATACAAAAGAAAAAGACTTAATAAGAAATTTGTATGTTATTTAGATTCACAATTCGTACAATGAAAAAAGAAAAACAAAGATGTAGCTTAACTCACTGTTTTGTGAACACTGAAATGATAGAAGTCTGTTTTTGTTCTTCATTTACTCTTCGACGAATTATACTACGCAGATTTCTCAATATCATTTTTTCTGCAGGTGTGCTTTCATCTTCTTGCTCCAAGCAATTAAGTAACGCCTCAATGCCTTAATTTTTGATGAGTTACAAGATTTCCTTCATCACTTTCAGGACATTTTTCGAAATTCCTTGTTTCTACTGAACCACAAGTTACACAGGACACAATATCATCCTCACTTAAAGCATCGCAACATTCGAATGTCGAATCTTGGTTAATACATTGTTCCACAGCTTCTTCATCCACATTTTCAGAACAGTCTAACTGGAGTCTGGCTGGACTGAAGGTCGTCTGGATGAGTCTAATACAATAGGAAGAGTTGAGAAGAACGCGGTCTTTCCTCTCATTCGAACGGCCGCAATCTGTGCTTCCCTTTTTTTTGATCGTCCCGGATAATCCGATCCCGGTTAATCGAGAGTCTACTGTATATCAATTGTGGATGAGATGCTCTGTATATGAAATTTAATATGACGTCTTCACAAAAAAAATATCAATTTTCGAACCAAATATCTCTTAAGTACTTTCTCTATCTATCAATCCTCGTGTTTCTGAGCACGACAGGTCATAAATGTAAAGAACTAAATGAATGAAATTTGGTTTGTTGTCTACACCAAAATTGTAGGCATGTATCAAATTCTGGACTCGATCCATCACAATGAATAAGTAGTAAATTCACATTCGCATCTATCTCTACAAGACGAATCTGAACACAAAACGTGCCACAATTTAGAAGTACTTGAGAAAGTCAAGGACAGAAAATTCCTGCTAGTTCTTCAACATTTGAAGTGCAATTTTAACCAAAAATTCTCTAAATATTTATTGTAACCATCTAAATTTCTAAAGAATTTGAAACTAAGAATATTCAATCGCATCATAAATGTTTGCATAGGTGAAAAGTTTCCATAATAATGTGATTAACGTCATAAACTATCTTTATATGTCACGCATACTTTCAGCAAACCATAACGCATACTTTCTTGATAATTACCTAGTTAGCAGCTGCATTGTGATAAGAAGCCAATGAATAAAAATGTAAGGGGGGGTTATCGCAGCCCAGAAATCCCAGAGCTTCTTCAGCAGCAATTGCTGTCTTGAAGAGAACTTTTCGATTCCTCCCTTGAATTCTCTACGGGGTCGGTTGACGTCGGAAGGCCAACCAGTCGAATTTGATAATGTCGCCTGAAGGCTTCATGGAGAAGATCGGTCGTTAGGCTGATCGATCGCTTGAAGGGTTGTCAAGTGGAATGGATCTTAATGTGTTAGCAGTTTTTTAACGTTTGAGTGTAAAGGTGTTTTATAGCTTATATGAAGGTATGTAAGCTTCTGATATACCTTTACAACAGTGTTAAATGGAAATTAATAAAGATGTTGCAATCAATGTACGCTTCATTGACCACAGAATTTTTATCCTTGGGAAAACTTAGGTCATATATCGCATGTGGCTTGCTATGCCTTCTTTTTTAGATCTTCGTCTTTCTGTACTATCACAGCACGTTTGTAAAAAGACGCACTGTAAATATATACTTATAAAAAGTAATGTTTGCGTGTTTGTGTGTGCAATGTAGATGCAGACGAATCTATCGCACTTACAGCCATGAAATTTGGCACAGAGGTAGATGTAATGGTGATTCAATGCACCTCGAAGCCAGAATTTTAAAATTTAATCTAAAAATTTTTTTATTTAATGTTTTGTGATGTTTTGGGTCATTTCTGATACGTTTACGGTTGCAGTATTTGAATGATCGTTGAAAAACAAATAATGTACCACTGACAAAACAAACAATTTTCGTTCTAATTTCGTTTGAATTTCCAACATAATTTACTGAATTTTGATAAATTTTTAAATAATAGTCACTTTTATGGTAATTTTTGGTAAGAATTTCTTCGAATTCTCGCATCTGACGTTCTAACAACTCTATAATTTTCATTTTTTTCAATTTATAACTGGGACGTTTCTGTCGGATTTAAAACAAGAACGGTTAAAATATCTTATCCCGTATTTTTTAAAATTAATTTTTCCTTGATCAGTTCAAACAGTTTTTTTGCTAGCGAGATTTGACAGCGAGAATTTCTCCGGATGATCCCAGAATGCATTGTTGCTTCCTTGCAGGAAATGACGTAATATGCTTTCATTCCCAGCCTACATCTCTACAATCCGATTCCTTCCGGCGACGTCATTACATTCGCGTTATTGTCGAGAGGAAAAATAAGCGGAAACCCAATAATGTGTATTGTTTGTTTTGATTTTGTTTTCAAAACTTTTTCGTGTCATTGTGGACATTTTTTTGCTCTATTGTCGAAGTACTGATTCCAAGGGCCACGCCGTGCGCGTACTGCTAGTTAATAATACAGAGTCTTTGGTGCTTTAGATCTTAATCATTAACATACAGAAAATGGAGCAAACCATAATGTGTGTACGTGGAGCATGGTGGTACGTGATTGCTACATCTTTCCAAAAATTTTAAATACAAGTTAATAAAAATTTTGCAAGCAGTTCACGTTTCTTAATCCATGAATAAACTGTGGTTATATATCAAGCGTAGTGCATCCTTTTTAAAAAATCATTTAGAGGCAAGCAGATTTTAACTTTTGAAAAACCTCTAAAGTTCTTTCTGGTTCATACACAAAATATTTTTTCCAGTTCTGCGTAAAAGAACTTAGTCTCATTATTATCTCAACATGTTCGTAAGATGAGACATGGTAAAGTAATTCTCCCACGTCTTAAGTGTTATAGATTCCAATATTTAAAATTTGGAATATAAAAATTTCGATGCCTTAGCTCTGTTAACTTTTATTGTCATTCGCCTTTTTAGGAAAGACAAACCCTTCGGAAAAACTTACACTTCGAATTCTTGGATGCTTCAGATCCATATCTTTAAAATTCGGAATATGGGGATTAAGATGCTTTTCTGCTGTGAACTTTCATTTTCATTTGCCTCCTCAGAAAGAAAAATCTGTAAATATTTCAAATGTTTTACCACATAGAGTGCCTCATTAATAAAAGCGCTACTATTTTTTTTAAAAATTCTATTCTTTTTCTGAAAGAATCTAGAAAGTTCACCACTCATAATTTTGGCAATCTTCCAAATAAGAATATCAGTTATAACGTGTGGTCAAAATGAATTTGCTTATATAATTGACACCTAAACATTTTCTGGTTGCAAGAATAAATATCCTCATAAAATATTAGAAATTACCATCTCTACTACCATTGCGTCACTGTCAGAGGAGATAGAAACGTTAATGTTTCCCAAATTGATGATACTGAAAGATATGTTGCTGAATTGTAACTGTCGATTTTTGTCAAAATAATTTCGAAAAATGTAATTCGAAGAAAATTGTTTTAACAAGTTTTTTTTAATTCGGAAGAAAAAAAATTAATACAATTGGCATGCTATTTCTCTGATCACCGTTATTTAATATACTTCCATTTAACCTGACTTACCTCAGGGTTTTAAATTTTAGAATTTTGGAACCAATTTTATTCTCCCTTCCTGATATGCTAGATGTTTGAAATTTTGTACACTAATGTATGCAGGATATTACCAATAAGCATAATTTAATCGTCGCGTAAATCAGAATTGTGAAAGCTAGATCATCACCTACGATAGATGGCACCAACTCATGATACGTCATGAACAGCGCCCTCTTTTTCCTCACAAAACCAAGGAGCACGCTCAGAGAGGCGCAGACTGGCAACCCTCTCTCGTAATTCCTCTCTTTTCGCTAGAATGTAGGCTCCTCTGCACGGCGCAATTAAGCCGCCCGATGTTAACTATACTAGGGTAACTATATCCCGTTTAACTTTTCCTTCTGGTTATCACTAATTCAATAAACTACTTTTAACCCATTAACGTCCATCCCAGTGATAATCTAGCAAAATAAACATATCTTCATGTCAATCATTAAACTCCTTGTTATCTTTCTTCTGTATATATTTTCCTCCGTAAAGTTCTCCCACAAGTTCTTAATAAATGTTTTATATTTAAATCAAAGTCTCTTCGTTTTTTTTCAGACCTAATTCCGATCCACTTACCCTTCGTGAGCGTTCTGTTTAATTTGATGGAATTCCCACATGTATTCTCGACGACAATACGTTAACATTTTCGAAATTCCATTATCAGTTACTCGATTAATTTAAATAAATTTTGATTACATACTATGGCGCCACTTGAGGGCATATTTGAAAATAATTTTTTCAAGATTCCATAATATAAGAATAAATAATTAGGAAAACAGGAAACTAATTAAAATATTCTCCTTTTTTTTTTAAAAGTGTTTATATTAAATCTATTTAAAATTATTTTTGTAATAGACATAGTGACTTCGACCCAAATGAATACCAAAATATATAAATCCAGTAACAAATCAAGTCAATATCGGATTAGCCTGAAGGTCGATATATTATAAAAGACCTTAGAACATCAATTATGAAAAGCTGAATTTTTTAATGATTCTTTCTTCAAAACTTCTTCACTAGAAACTGTACTTTATTTCTTTTTAATGAACTCTCGAGTGCAAAAAATCTGGATAAAAAATGGGCAACAATGATCATGTTAATTTGAATAATATTTGTGCTGAAAAGTTTGTGCGATTTATGATAACGATTTACAGTAATTAGTTCATCAAGCGTAAATACACTGATTTATTCCCCGTGTTTAAATTGAAGGATGAAAAAAAAAATGACTTTTTAGGCTGAATGATTTTTTTCGCGCAAAGAATGTGTTATTTTTGCTACAGAATGGCTTAAATCTTGATTAACGATGTAACGAGGAAGTTAATAAATTTGAAGCTGACTTTGTAAAGGTGTAATTAGAAGGATTAATTATCTCAGCTTAAATGAAGAGAGGCTATCCTTAAAAAAAAATTGAAGATTTTTTTAACTCATTACAGTTTGCTGATGATAATTATGAAAGCAGTATGAATTGAAAAAATAATTATTCCCAATTTTTTTTCCGAAAAAAATTATTTTGTCTATCGATAACTACAAGAAAATAATCGTCACTTGCTACACAAACAAATTGAATAGAAGTTGTTGGATGCGCATTTATTACACAAATTTATATCGAACAGACAGGAATTCCATTTTTTCTGACATGATATACGTCAGATGTGCTGCGTCAATTTAATTTGGAATCGAATTCTCATTTCATAGGAGGAAAACACCACGTGATATCACAACACAGGGTAAGACACCATGTATTTACATTTTAGATGGCATGCACAGTTACCAGTGGCGGCTCGTCCATAATAGCTGCAGAGCTGCAGTCCCCCCTGAAATTATTTTAAAAGAATGTATTTTCCTTTTCATTCTAATTGGCTTACTTTTTCTCTTTAAGAATTCAGTAATCAACGAAAATGGCAAAAAAGTAATAAAAAATGTAAAAGGAAGACGGAAAATCAATCAAGAATTAAGAGAGAGACACACCAGATCTGCAGAAAATTTTGCTCCTCCTCAGGATATGAAATTAATGCAATGAGCAACGCGAAGCGGTCGAAAAGCATATTTACAAACCCTACCCTGATAGAACTGAGGCAGGAAATCGGACAATATGATTGGCTCGCTTCGCCGAGAGTCGATGACGTCGTTCTTTGCTCTCGTACGGAAATTATAACAAAACAAGTTAGATTAGTTGATTTTGAAACATCAACTGAACTATTTTCACTGGAATGACGTCAAAAAAACCCAACAACATTTGTCTAACCTGTTAGTTAATACCCTTCAAACAAAGCTGTTATCATTAGACTTTTCATTAGTATAATTTCTTACAGTGTAGCATATTTTATTTTTTGTGATATTTTAAAAAATAATTTCATTTAAAAAAACAGTCCACGGAAGAATGTTTTCTGTGTTCAACTGTGGGAGAACGGAGAAAAGTAGGACGACTCTTGTTTTGTTTTGATTGCCTTACGTTACGTGCGAGAGCTGAGAACGACGTTACTGCCCATCGTAGCCAATGATATTGGCTGATTTCATGCCTCAGTTCTATCAGGGTAGTGTTTGTAAATATGCGGTTGAAAAGCAACCCTTTCTCCGCTTGAAATTGCATTCTTTTGAGCTACACCCCAGAGCAGCTCAAGATTGGCGCGACTGCCTCATTTGGCTTTTTTCCCATTTTTCTCAGTAGTTCAATCGTTAAGTATTTTTAAATCGAATTCTGGTGGAGTTGTAATTATTTTCTTCTTTATGTTTTTTCGGGTGCTGATTACGAATCTAAGGTTTGCCTTCAATAATTTTTGTGGGAATTTTAGTTATAGCCAAAAAAAAATGAAAAAAATGTCCCCAGTTTTTTTGCTTATAATTAAAAAACTAGCAATTTTTAGTATATCATCATTACATACCAAAATAATCGGCACAAAATTTATACAACTTTTGCAGCACTTCTTGTTTTTGAGCTGATGAGACGCCACTGATAGTTATGTTTATCATTTTACTTTGATGTCTTGCGGAACCGACTCCATTATTTGACTATTCTGCTGCTTTCGCTTTATTTATTTATTTTTTGCTATGGATTATTTTCGAACTTTCCTTATCCCCAGTTAATTAAATTTGAATAAATTTCGAATTAAAATTAATATTCTCCTTCCGGAAGCATCTGATTATTGAATTTTGCAAATTGTAGATAATTTGCAAATGATTTATAAAAATGAATTTCAAAAAAATTCATGATATTACTGCAAAAGGGAAGATGACCTGATCATTGACAGAGAGCATGTTGTTCAAGAAGATCAATTGCTTACCTTCTTAATTATTAACTCTGGTTTAATTTTATTAAAAATTATTTATTTGTTTAAAATGTGATGTCGCTTTTTAGGGAACTCTGAAGAATTAACACTCAATATATATGATTTGGTGAAACGAATAATTAAATAGATTAATAAACTGTGTACTGGTACCCGTATCAAAGAAGTTAGTAAAATCAAACTAATCAATAATTTGAATTAAAAGCTGTACGGACCTTGCTGTTATTGTTAAATGGATTATTAGATAGATTATTAAAAAAGTCACAAGTACCCTGATGAAAGAGGTTCGTAAAATCGAATTAATCAATAATTTGATATAAAAGTGTGTGTACGTTTCTAAAAGGTACAAATTCTGTGTAACGCCTCTCAATATAGTGCGGCTTAAAACCCTCTCATACCGAGCGAGGCGGTACCGGGCGGTCTAAATATTTCCCCTTAACAGCGACAAAGGCCGGTCTGAGGCGGTTGGCTTCTTTTGAGGGAAGGTCCTGAGATCAGTTAGGAGATAAGCGCGGTCGGGGGGTCCAATTATCCTAGCCAACTATAGCCCATTTCCATGCGCCTGAAGGGAAGGCTATAGTAGGGGTGGGGTAAATGCTTACCCAGGTTGGGAGAGTCCAATTCATGTCGTATCCTCCCAAATAGACTCGGTTTTAAAGGACTAGAAGGAAAAAGTCACATCGGGATTAAAGAGTTAAATGGGTAGTGTTTGAAATATACAGCATAGTTTTGTAATTTTTCACAATGCATCTGTTACCGGCAATTTATGAGTCGCCGGTATTCTATAGAATACCTAGGTATTTTATAGAATGCCTAGGTATTTTATAGAATGCCTGGCGTTTTCAGGCAAAGTATGAAATATGAGAATTTTTATAAACTTTCTCTAGGTATTGTATAGAATACCTAGGCATTCTATAGAATGACAAATGCTATTTAGGCAAAGTATGGAAAAAAGTTCAAAATAAGGCTATTATTTAAAAGACGTTCATTCCTCAAAAATACAAATGTTATTTTGCAAAAATAGTGAAAGAGTGCAATTAAAAAACTTTTATTCAAAATACTTAAAAAAAGTTGAGGAGAACAAAATTTATGCCTTTCTTATTGAAGAAAACAGAATAAAATATGAACCTACTTGTTTCACCAAGAAAGGAAATAATTTTATTTAGAATTGCACTTAATTTTATTTCTTATAAAATCGAATCGGAGATGTATTTCACGCTTTGCCGGTTTGCCCTTAGGCATTTTATAGAATGCCTAGGAAATGTGTGAAATATTAATCGTTTCATACATTTCCGGGCAGTTTTCGGCATTCTATAAAATGCCTAGGTATTCTATAGAATGCCGGATTTAAAATTTGGCCGGTAACTTATCCTTAATTTATAACAAGCCAATTCTTTATGAAAAAATTCAAATATTTTTCAACTTACCCGTAATAAAACTGAAGCAAAAACTGGACTTTGCGGCAGTTCCAATAACGGTTAATATACTTTTAATAAGGAATTTCAAATAAGTGTGCGGCTGGTAAAAAATTCCAGATTCATGCACAAAAAGAAATATGGTGGAAAGAAGATTGAGTAAGTCTTCTCTCTTAAAATCTTAATTTTTTCACCATCTCCTGCATTATTAATGAGCAGCGCTGGAATGACGTCTCCCTGACGTCAAGGGTTTTTTCAACCATGAAAAGACGCTGATGTGCTTTAGATATATCTTTCTTCTTCAAACTACAAATATCTTTCAAACTTGGAGTGCAAAACAGCAGCTGCAGATGTGCTTTTTAATGAAATTTTAAGAAAAATTTTAAAATATGCGTTCCTCCGCATGAAAACACTTTCATGTCTAATATCTGTAATGTAAAATTTACATTTATATAAAATATTA
>BGPR01000807.1:3958-113001 GCA_013235015.1 Araneus ventricosus | reverse complement strand
ATTAAAAAAATAATATATGTTAAAAGAAACCAAATAATATTTATAATCACAAAATTATTCTAATAAATCAATAAGGAAAAGTGTTTATAGTTAAACTCGCTATTTTTACTTTCACTTCTCACTTTTATTTAAAAGTCACTATATGCATTTTGTGATCTATTGCTCTCATTACAAATATTTAGAAGACTGATTTTTGACAACTTAAATTTAAGGTAAGGTTGGATGCCAAGGCAGTTCATGAGCAACTTAAAATAGTAGCAGGTTTGTTATATGGTGGGTAGGTCTGTATAGTATGTGATTAGAAGAATTATAAAAAGCATTAGAAAGCTTGATACATCTATTCTTATTGCCATTAGAATATTTGAGAGGAATTTAGTTTAGAAATTACTTATTTTTCAGAATCAGTATAAAATTTTGGCTTTATTAGAAGGGAGTGTAAATTGAATACATTTATGGATTTCATTAAGTTGTTCCACACAATTGGATATGGAATTCGTGTGTGATGCTTCTTTCTTTTTCCTGCTACTAAACTTTAGCAGGTTCTATTTCATCTGACTAACGAACACAATCGAATTTTTCTTGTACCGAAACTAAAAATTAGCTGCGATTCTGAAAATTTAATAATTTTCATGATAATTGTTTAACTCTAAAAAGATATATCAATGTTCCCTATGGATATTTTTCCTCTCACATATACTTACAAAGTTGCAATTAATTTAAATTAATTTTTTCGCAACTAAACGGTTTTCCTCGCCTTAAATATTGGGCCCGAAAGCACTTGAAGCGCCATTATAGAATTAAACACGAAATTCACCGCACCCAATATAACAGTTTAACCGATGAAAATGTGCGGTATACAACAAGAAAAAACTATGGTCAACATCTGTATGGATCCAATCTTTTAAAAAGTAACAAGGAAGTAAGAAAAATATCCGCTTTGTTCCCTTTGGTGTCGATTTCAGAAAAAAGGAAAACTGCCTCGAAATTCTACCCCTTTTTAATTCCGCCACAGATTATTTTTATCCGCGGCGCAATCTATTTTGGCCGTTCGTTTTTCAAGACCTTGTTCGCTGTGTACGTTTATTGTTTTAGAGATTCACTGGCAGACGTGACTTCCATATCGGCAGTCTCTCTGCTGGCTTTCTTTGTTGTTTCCCATCGGGAATCAGATATTCTCGAATCGTGAGGCAGGATCTAAAACTGTTAAAAAGCCCGTTGTTTTCCTTCAGCGAAATCGTGAACAGCCTTTTCTGGTTGAAAGCGGATTGAAATGGTTGGGCTTGCGGTTCAAATCTATTAGTATTCCAACCGCTAGACGATGCGCATTAGTTGTAGAAGAATGATTTCAAATTCCTTGTACTAGAACATGTGTAATGGCTCTACGTACTATAGTCTTTTGTTCGCGTAACAAATTACAGCGAAAGTTTAATTTATAGTATTGATATACGAGGCAGAACGTGTCATAGGCAAAGCGTGTATGCATGATTATCACGCAAAAGATGGGACTCGGGAATATTAATGGTTGAGTCTTGGCGGTTTTTCATATTTTGTAGTATCAATCTATGGATTCTGCCGCGTCGTTTCATCACTTAGGAGCGACATTGGTTAAATCATCCGAATAATGTCTTCTTGTCACGCAAATTCGTTTGATAATGTGTTTTATTTGCATTTTTGATTTGTAACAACGTAGAAAGGGACAAATTATTTAAAAGGGATTTTATTTTAAGCAGGTCTCCATATTATTTAAAGTTTCGAAGATACTTTTGTAAAATGAAGGATAGTCAGATGCTGAAATTAGTTATAGCTATTTCAACTAAATTATTTAAGTGATGTAGTATCTTTTAAAATTTCTTGGAGGATTGGAGTTGAAGCATTGGATTAAAAATTTCTTCATAATTATTTTAATTTTAGAATTAGCAATTTAATTACGATACAGAATTGAAATAGTCAAGATATTTTAAAAGTAATTGTTTTCATGAAGGGAATGGGATTGAAATATGTTTTTATGAAACAAAACCTTTTATGAATGGTTTATAATAAGTTAACCTCTTAAGGATCATATCTTTTTTGCTGTCTAATAAGATGACCCCTCCTGTTTTGGAAAGGGGCTGTCGTTTTTATTCATCTAAATAAGGCATAGTATACTTGAGATGCTTATGGATTCTACTTAATTTGTGTGTCAAATTATGAAGCCAATTAATGCTTAAATTTTAGTTTAGAATCCCAAAAATGCGAGAATTCGATGCACGTCAATATGACGGGCGCGAGACTCGAGGGGATCAAGTTTAATATAGGAAAAATTATACCTCGTATGAATCACACAGCGATAAGAATTTAGCTAGGCACGTGACCTCAAAGGGCCCCAATCCTCAAAACTGATGAAATACTCCGATGAGTCTAGCAAAAAAGATGATACAAGGTGCGTTCGAAAAGTTCGGTGAATGGTCTCATAAAATAAAGGAAACAATGTATACAAACAAAATACCTTTACTGGCATTCAAAGTAATCACCATTAGCTACAATACAGTTTTGACATCGGTTGTATAGCTGCTGGAAACTGTCAGCAAACGCTTCTTTCGGTATCGCTCGAAGCACCGTTGTCACACGTTGCTGGACCTGCGCAATGTCGGAAAAGCGTAGACCTTTTACTTACGCTTTTGCAAATGTTCGTGAATAATGTTGCTCACACTGTCTAGGCTTATCTTCAATTCTTCTGCTATCATTCTCAAAGACAGCCGTCGATCATCCGCAAGCATCCGTCGCACTCGTTCAATGTTGTCTGGAGTTCTGCTTGTTGGTGGTCGACCCGAACGCGGCTCATCTTTGACATCTTCCTCTCCGTCTCTAAAGCGTTTAAACCACTCAAAAACACACTTTTTACTCACTGCGTCCACACCGTACACTTTCACTAACATTTCGTGTGTCTCCGTCGCCGTTTTGCCTAATTTGAAGCAAAACTTGATGTTCACGCGTTGCTCCATTTCGCAGTGACGGGCCTTCTCACAATCACTCTTTAAATTGGTCGTAGCGCGCACTTCCGCTTAACTGTCGTGATTTGGACGCTAGGGGGCACTAGTTGCCATGTCTCTCACTGCGTCAGCGTGAGCTCAGCATCCGAACCAGCGCGGTTATTCAACTATGGGACCATTCACCGAACTTTTCGAACGCACCTTGTATAAACCTGAATACTGGATCGGATGATTCATGCTTGATGCTATTTTAAAGTGCTTGAGGCGTATTACTAGGACCCAAAGTGAGACAATAAAAATATTTATCAGAATATAACCCTTTCACACCGAGCGAGGCTAAGGCGATCTGAAAAAACAGCGATAAAGGTCGGTCTGAGGCGGTTGGCTTCTTTTGAGGGGAGGTGAGGTGATGAGTTCTCTTAGCAGATATGAGCGGTAGGGGTGTGCCTTAAGGGAAGGTTATAGCAGGGGTTGGGGCGGTTGGGTAAATGACCACCCAGCTTGGGAGAGTCAATTCATGTCACTTCCTCCCAAAAAGTCCCAGTTTTAGAGAAGCTAGAAGAAAAAGTCGCCTCGGGATTAAAGAGAAGTAAAAATCAGTATTAAATTGAAAATTTAGAACTCCGCTTGTTTTTTTATTATAGCACGCAGAGTTTTCTTTCGAATTGTACGAAACTCACAGAATACTTGACAATACTCAAAAGAAGCGTATTAAAAGTTGAATTCAAAAAATTGATTATTACGGGAAATATGAGCATTTGTAGTAAATAATAATTCACTGCGCATGCGCGAAATGCAGTTCTATATACTGTCAATAAATGGCGCCATCAAAAGCTACTCTAAATAAAGCATAAGAAAGGCACAGTTCGGGTCCGCGCACTAGAGTTTTCGTGAAAATGTTAGGATAAATTCATAAAACAAGTATTTCTTATTAATATGTAACTTAATTATCAATCTCTTTAATACAATATTTACACAGAATAGTGTAATGGTTACAGAATAGATAAATCACAAGTTTATCGCATGTAGGAAGGGTCTGTGGTATTTTGTGATTTAAATATTCTGTAATAATTATACTACTCTGTGTAAATATTGTACTAAAGGGATTGATAATTAAATTGCATGTTAAAATCGTAAAACAAGTGTTTCGTATTATCCTCACGTTTTCACGAAAACTCGGCGTGGCCCGAACTGTGCCTTTCTTATGTTTTTCCGCCATTAATCCTCCGACTGCCGAATTTTTTAATCACTATTTAGATGCAGCGTTTCTAAACATGTTGCAAGGCTTTTTTAGTATAATATGATTCAACATTTTAAAAGTACTAAGTGAACCCATTATCTCACTAAAATCACAGAATGCAGCTGGAAATAGATATACTTCTAACCCGCGAGATAAGCAGTCAGGGGGTTAAATACAAGTTTTTAATTGATCGTGTATTTTGATTTGCAACTGATAGTGCTTCTAATTCCATAAGAAGAAAGAAGCATCTTTATGACTCAGTTCAACTATACTGTACAAGAGACACACATAAAATCTTTTTCATATAAAACAGCTCTGCGAAAGCCTAGCGTTTCATTACAAGATTTCTTTCTGGATCTTAAGAGCCATGTATATTCAACCACAATTCGTCCTGAACAGATCTTTCATGGCAAAAAGTCCTGTTTCATAAATATTCGAATGGATCTGTAGATATATCTGCGATTCCCTAAACTACCAGAAGAGGAGATATACAGAAACATTACCACAAGTGTTTATTAAGCACCAATGGAAACAGACCAAACAGCAGCCATAAAACGGAATGCATCATAAATATCACCGCTTATGGTACAAGCGACATAAAAACATCAACACCAAAGCCATTGGCGTGAAAATAAAACACTTGTTTCACAAACCCGCAGACAATAAAAAGGTTTAGCAACAGCAGTAACTGGGATACGTTTTTATGTGACGTACTGATGTAGCAGTTTGTTACATCTTGATGCTCGACGTTTTTATAAACTTTCAGTAACTGATCATATGTATCACTATTAATAAAAACGCTATGTGAAAGTTGACAGAAATATATATGGAAGATTTTTTTATGTTTTTGCACAAGGTTTCCGAGCGAAAGTTATCCAGAAGTAATAGGTTATATTGGGAGAACAAGACATGATAGTTTTAAATTTCATTTTTATTAACCGCTTAAGGACATAACCCGAGTTAACTCGTCCTAAATACGGTAAGTTTTAAAATAAGTCGGTCCTTAAGCGGTTAAAGAAAGGGAACTTGCCGAATTTTGGTGAAGGTTAATAAATTTCAATGTAAACTACATTAGAAGCTTTACAGATAGCCAAACGATGTCAAATATTTTGCAGTTTAATACCATTTGAGGTGAAATTAGATGTTGGATCGAAAGAAGTGACCCCATTGACTGGCCTGCAAAATTTCTGCACATTATGCTATTTGTTAGGGTTAAATTGTTTATCAGAAAAATATTCGCAGATGGAATGATTTGAAAGTCGTGTAGCCATTTACGAAAAACTAAGGTGTCTAATCTTGTACCCCGGTTGGGTTGGGAGTTGGGTTGGGTTCCGCTGTTTAACAACGGAACCCCACCCCAACCGGGGGTACCACAATAGACCCCTAAAACTCACCAGCCGAGTACAAAATGTTTATTACGATATAAGGGTCTCATCATTAGCTTTGAAAAAGGAACAAAAATTACTATGTAAACCACTAATGTAGAGACTTTCATTTAAAAGTTTGGTTAAAAAAAGAAATAAGAAAAATAGGAAGTTTTTTTTTATTTTATAGCAGAAAATTGGATTCGTTTTTAGACTCGTTGCCTTTTTTTAAACTGCCTATTCAATTACTATTTGTATAGGCTACATGAAAACATCAATATTATTGCCACTGACGTGAAAGAAATGTTTGTTCTAGAAACCAGCAGCAAATAAAATGGCTTAACAACTTCAGTAACTGAATACGTTTTTGTGTAGAGTCCCAACTCTGGTGTTTGTTATATCTCCCATACTCAATATTTTTGTAAAGTTTCAATAACTGATCACAGATCCACGTGTGTGTATAAGCAAAGAAAGAAAGCAAGATGTTTAGAAGAAGAAGATTGATAGAAACACATCTCAAAGAATTGTGATGTTTTTATATAACGATGTACAGCGGGTGCGGAACGTAGCTGGTAGGTCTCCCGAAGAACCTTATATTAAACCTGACTAGAGAATGATGAATTGCTTTTCGTAGCGGATTTCCACTTTCTTTATATTTATGGATTACTTTTCTTTTCTCGGGATTGCGTTTGAGCCTTCTTCTTCCAGCGACATCCACCATATAATACAGAAACGTGACTTTGGGCGATGCAGTAGTGCGAAAGGATTGCTGCCTTCGCGTGTTTTTCATTTATGTGTTTCATTCCAATCTATAACTCCGGTGGATAGTTGCTAGTTTGGAAGGCTACTTGCTTTCTTCTCTCTCGGGTTGCTTCCTTTAAAAATTTGATTGATTCTCTCTCTGGTTTTTAATTCTTTTTTGTGCCGAAACTTCAAAACATTTCTTCTTTCAGATTTCTGGTGGTTTATTTTTTGTTTAAGATAGCAACTGCAAGTCGGTCTTTTTCAAGCCCGACTTGTGTTGCTAGTTGTTTATAATCAATTGTTGCGGTACAAGAAAATTGCTGGGAAAAAGTTATTTTCCTTGATTGTGCTTATATTTACAGATTTGTTTCAAATAAAAATGAAATAAAATTTAAAAACTGCATATATTATCGTGGAGAGTAGGTTAATTTAGTCCCTACAAATATATGTGTACTAATAATGTTCATACTTGAATAGAAAATTTCTGATATATTTATTATTATCTCTAAATGATATCTATATTATGAAAAAATACTTTTTGACTTTATTTTCACTTAATTAACTAAATGATACTTGTAGCTGACGACTTACCGATCTTCGGCAAAAAGGAATTGTACTTTCTCGGAAATATCTGCTCTGAAAATTTAAACAACTTCACAATAAATAAGCCACTTTTTCATGCTGTAGTGATAAAATTGTGTATTTATTTAAAAGTCTTACACTATTTCAGATATTATCGGATTCTCAACTGCTGAAAGAAAAATAACGATAATTTTCAAGAAAGTTCACACTTTTCTTCGAAACTTAAATTTTGTGAACCAGAAAAATGGGACAGAGATCACCTATGCTGATATTGTATCGAATAATTTTTTTCAAATTATCTTCAAGTGAATTAGTCAAGCTAACAAATTTTACTCGCCTGAAAATCGAACATTCCTTGAGACTACTTTCTAAAGTTTTGAATGTATATTTATTGAAAGATCAGATTGCAAACATTGCGGCATTAAACTTCATCTTTCTCGATAGAATATCATTTGAACATTAGCCATGTTCTCCAACTGAAACTGCATATTATGCCAAAATGAGTCTGTTCGAAAGGAAATTGAAATGTTCGAAATGTAATGCAGTAGACCCGAGTTAAAAACGAGAAATTTATTATTTACTTTCTTTCCATTCTTGCTGCCATTTTGCGAATTATATTCGCATGCAGTCAGTGGCGTTGCTCAATAACTGCAAGCGAATATAATGCCGCCCGGACGAAAGTCCAATACGCCGTCCTTCCCTTACAAGTTGCAACCTCAAAATAATAATAATAAATTCCAGGAAAAATATTTTATTAATTATGTAATTTGTGATTCATACTTGAATAGAAAATTTCTGATATATTTATTATTATCTCTAAATGATATCTATATTATGAAAAAATACTTTTTCACTTTATTTTCACTTATGTCTGATATATTATATGTCTGATTTTGCCGCCCCTTTGGAAATGCCTCCCGGGTTGTACCGATCCCTCCGCCCCCCTCAGTTACGCCACTGCTTGTTTTGCAATATATGATTGTAAAACCATAAATATCTTGAATTTCTAATTATTTTTCTAAAACTGCATTTCCAAACACATTCCTAAATTTTAACATATTTATATTTTAGTCTTGTCTTTCTTTTCTAAATCCCCTTAGTCTATGGTTTGAATGATCAAAAAATAATCTGTATGATAGAAAAATATATTTTCGTTTTCATTAATTGATGGGCACTCTAAAAGAGGGAAACACTCAACTTAAAAAATATAGAGGTCTTCATTCGACTCAATCTCAAGCCTCCTCAATTTGGCCCATTTGATGTTGAGATTTGAAGTACAATCAAGTTGAATAGTGCATCTTCCCTTTCACCGATTTGGTCTAATGATTCCTGCAGATATACACTTTTGAAATAAAGAAAGAAAACGGAATTTCAATCATCTACCCTGATTCGTTTATGGGTTTATGTGCTGCCAGACAGTCTACACAGACAGTCTATTCTTTGACGGATTTTATCCCGAATTTCCATATGGAGATCTATAATTTTGATGTAGAGACCACTTACGAAATTTCGTCAATTTAGTTCATTCTATCCATTAGTTATTGTGTCCATAGATGCACAGATGGATAGATATGATTTAAAATATATGGCTTTCAACTCAGAGGGGTTTTAAAACATGGTGATTCGTCAAGACTTAGGGTTGAATTATTTATAAAACATGGCGATTCCTCAACATTCAGAGGTCGATTATAATACACAACCTCTTCGTGTATTTTGTATATTGGAATGTGAAAAACGAATTGTTATTGTATGTAATACTCAAATCCGTTGGCAATCATCAATACTCCTTACAATATACGGAAGAAATGGTTTTAACGTAGGACTACGTTCCTCCCATTGGGGTCTCAGGAAGGAATTTGATTCACACGCCAAAACCCATAACAATGTTGTATGGGAGCTCATCTGTATCTCGGTAACTACATATGTTAAAAACATAACTAATGTCTTATTTTAGAGATAAAGGGTAACAACAGAAGTTACAAAAAAGAATTGAAAATCGGAAAAGAGTCACGCGAGTAAAGCAGTCCTACGCCTTTAACATCAGTGGCTGTTTGTAAAAGACAGCCTCGCGTAATTTTTTTTAATATTAAAGTGGGTATCTTTGAATAATGAACTTATTATCCCAACACCAACAGTCTTTCTCAAGGCATATATTCATGATAATTTTTAATAACAATATTAACATTCACCAAACATACAATTAAATGAGTATTTGCATTTGAATTCACAACTTTCAACTTCAGTTGATCAGTGTTTGTCTTTCAATACAATAACTTGCAAGCCGGCCTGATTGGCTCTAAGATTCTAATAAAAAATTATTTTTAGAATTGTAAGATAACCACAGCTTAAGTTTTCAGTTCTGTAACTTTTATTTTTTACAGAAATATAATCTCTCTTAAATAAAATATGATCTTCATGAAACATATAAATTCCCTCCTCTATACTAAATGCAAACCATCAATGCGCTCTTTCGCGGCAATAGAGTGTTGTTCCGGAACTTCTGTATACTAAATGTATGCAAATTTAATATGCAAAATGAATACAATGAAATACTTCTTACAACTACAATTTTACATGACTTGGAAAATCCTTCTCATGACAGCTTCATACGGAAAAACCCAGCCAAATGACAGCGAAGAAAAGGCAAATGCGCAGCTGCATACAGTATCAGAAAAATGATGCAGCGCTTTTCTTATGCGCATATTTATTACCAACGTTCACCAAGACCAAGTAGCCGAGGAAAAGCCCAAAATATTGCTCAATCATCCGATATGTTTTTCGGTCTGATAACTTATAACCAAACGTAACTTATCCAAGTAGAGGAAAAGCAATAATCGATATACAATGTTTAGGGAAGAGAATATTGGCGTAAAACATATCTTTATAAAAATCCTTGAACATATTTTAAGTTTGTTAGCGTGAATGGAGATATACATATGAATTCGCATCTTTTAATTTCGGTTTATCTTTATATGTCTTCCTGTACAACAAATCGCAAACCCGTTTGTTAATTTAAGAATCATACCGAAATGAAAGAAAGTTCATTTTTAGAACGAAAAGTCAACTATAGTCTAAGTTTTCATTTATATGGCTTTACTTACTTTATGCAGAAATAAAATTATTCTAAATAAAATATGATCCTCATGAAACATATAAATTCCTATAAGTGTACTAAATATATGCAAATTCAATATGCAAAATGGGCACGATGAAAAATAGTGCTTACAACTACAATGTTACATGACTCTGGAAAATCTTTTTCGTGATTACTTTATACGCAAAATGACCGCGTAGAAAAGGCAAATGCTCAGCTGCATGCAATATCAGAAACAAATGATGCAGTTTATTTCTTATGCGCATATTTATGACAAACGTTCTCTAAGACCACGTAGGCAAGGGAAAGCCCAAAATATAACCCAATCTTCTGATATGTTTTTCGATCTGTTAACTTATAACCTAACGTAACTTCTTGAAGCGGAGGGAAAGCAATAATCGATCTACAAAGTTCAGAAAAAAGAATATTCGTGTAATAACCTTACTCAAGACATATTTATAAAGATCTTTTTACATTTTTATGTATGTTGACCTAAATGGACATTTATATATTAATTCAATCTTTAAATACCGTTTGGTTAGTTTGTGTCTTTCTGTACAATAAGTCGAAAATATGTCTTTTTGCTTGAGATTCTTACGATGAAAGAAAGTTTGTACTTAGAATGAAGTTAACTCCAGTATAAGTCTTCGTGACTTTTCTTACTTTTTTACCGACATAAATTTCTATGAAATAAAATATGATCCTCATGGAACATATAAATTCCCTCCAATATACTAAATGTATGCAGATTCAATATGCAAAATGGACACGATGAAATACTACTTACATCTACATTTTTACAAAATTCTGGAAAATATTTTTTGTGATTACTTCATATGCAAAATGACCGTGAAGAAAAGGCAAATGCGCAGCTGCATGCAATACAGAAACAAATGACGCAGCTCTTTTCTTATGCGCATATTTATGACCAACGTTCTCCAAGACCACGTAGGCAAGGGAAATCCCAAAATATAACTCAATCTTCTGATCTGTTTTTCGGTCTGATAACTTATAACCCAACGTAACTTCTTCAAGTGGAGGGGGAGCAATAATCGATTTACAAAGTTCAGGAAAGAGAAAACTCACTGTATCTAAAAGCTTTTGGACATTTCTTCGAGGCAGGAAATACTGTAGCCATAGGCTACGCGGTGGAAAGCATGCGAAAAAAGAGTGGCCTCCTAATGACCAGGAAACACATGTCTGGAACGTTTTCCCCGTAGACGCTTTCTTTTAGGGTTGCTTGTCGTAAAAGTAGCAAATCCGTCATTGTCATAAAGTTTGAGAGAATAGCGAGAATTTTTTTGTGGGCAGCGCTCCAGCCAAGAGTTTTTCTAACACCTTCTTGTTTTTGTCTGATTGGTGGATTCTAGAAGTTTAACTTGCTAAAAGTTCCAGTGTCGTTTTAAATAACGAATGTGTTCCGTTGTTTTTCAGGTAATCTTTTTTCGGAAATTAAAGTGATAGTGCATCCAGCTAAATGTATTTCGTTAAAACTTTCCTTCACGGTTGAAGTTTGATAAAAGAAAATCTTCGGTTGATTTAAGGATAACCTGCTTCGGAAATTAAAGTGGAGAACATCAAATAAAATGTCATATTTTGAATCCTTTGTTCAAGATTAAAGCTAGTAATTTAGATGTTTATCTACGTTAAAGAATGTTTTCTCTTATGATAAATATGCCAATAACAAACCTTTTATCCTTAGCTATTTAATCACCAAGAAGAACAACACTTGGTGGAATCAATTCTTTATTCCATAAAAACTGTTTTTCAGTTGTTTTTTCCCTTCAATTTTAATTTCAAGTGAATCAAGTTTTCAAAGGGAACTCAAAGTTATCTTCAAGAAATCAAACTATGAGATTTTGACAAATTCGTAGAACTCCTTGAATCTGATTTGTTTAACGTAAGACTACGTTCCTTCCATTGAGGTCTCGGGAAGGAGTTTGATACACACGCAGAAACTCCACAAAAAACGTGGTATGGGAGATCTTCTATATCTTGGTGACTACATATGTTAAAACATAACTAATGTCTTATTTTAGAGATAAAGGGTAGTAAAAGAAGTTACAAAAAAATTGAAAATCGGAATTGTAGTTCAGCGACTATTGAACTGTATATGGAAACAAAAGAGTCACGCCAGTAAAGTAGTCCTACACCTTTAACATCAGCAGCGATCTGATAAAGACAGCCTCCCCTCATTTTTTTTCTTTTTTTTACTAATAATGTCTGCCCTTCTGTCTGTTTATGAGCACGAAAACTCAAAAAATGCAACGAGCCAGATGGATGAAAAAGGAATATTTTTTAATCACCAGATTTGAAAATCCATTCCAAATTTTGGACCAAATCCAGCAAATGAAAGTCTGTCTGTGTGTCCATTAGTATATGAGTGTGGTAATCCATAAACTGAAAAAGATACATACATGAAATGCTATGTGTAGAAATGACACCAAAATTGGAAGCCTGTACGAAATTTTGGATGCAATTTGTGAATGGGAAGGAGTCCAAAGTGCACACTCGGTTTTCTTTACTCTGCTAGGAAGCTTAACCCTCTCATATTGAGCGAGGCGGTCTAAAAATTTCCCCTTAACAGCGACGACGGCCGGTCTGAGGCGGTCGGCTTCTTTTGAAGGAAGGTGAGGTTCTGAGATCGCTTTAGGAGAAAAGCTTGTTAGGGGGGGGCAATTATCCTTGCAAACCACAACTCATTTCCGTGCGCATTAAAGGGAAGGTTATATCACGGGTTGGAGTTGTGGGGAAAATGATCACCCTGATTGGGAGAGTCCAATTCATACCGTTTCCTCCCAAAAAGTCCCGGTTTTAAAGCAGCTAGAAAAAAAGTCGTCTCGGGATGAAAGAGTTAAAATAGAAGCTCTATTTTGCTTACGTATGCGAGGAAGCTGAGGCCAGAACACTCCCTCAGGTTTTAAAATAAATTTCGCATTTATCTTCGCCATTTTTGAACCTTTTCTGTTTGTGCATATGCAGATAAAAATTATGAATGATATAACGATACTGAAAAAAAAGAAGAAGCAGTGATGAATAGAAACATAATATTTAAAATCCTAACGTTCTACACCAAGACAAAATTAGAATTATATACAGTTCAATTTACTCTGCCCTCCCATTAACCACTTCTTATTCGGATTTTTCTTCGAATTTCCGAACCCCCGAAACATTTTTTATTGCTGAAAATTAATTTATGTTCTATCCTGAATTCGAAAATGCAAAATATTTTTGTCAGTAAGCAGTTTTTGCTCGACCTACAGGTGGTGATACATGTGATATCCCGTTCACTGATCTCCAGTTTTCCCTGCAATGCACCCAAATTTTAAATTAAAACAAAATTCTCTCTGATGATACGTTTTTCAAATCTATTGCTTTGAGGTATTTAAGCTAAATATCTGCATAAAAAGATTTATATGCGAAAAAAAAATGTTTTTAAAATGGTTTTACAACTTTACCATGAAAGCAGCTTTACAATCTTTCTTCACCATCAGAGCTTAAAACCCACATTGAAATCATTTATTGCCGATCATTTTATTGGTTAAATTTTCAAAATCGCGGAATAGAACGAGGCGCATAAATAGCGACGAATTCACATTCAACGATACAATTTTTCTCTTCGTCGCATTAGGCTAGGCGCATACAGGCAATTCCTTCGGCAACTAAGCAGTTTAGTCGGGTTGCCTACACCGGGCGATTTCACGGCGACTAAACTGTTTAGTTGCGACGGGTGCGCATACATGCGATTTTTAATCTCTTTAGATTCTTCATTTTTGGATACGCTCGCTGTCTTTTCGAAAGCACTGCGCACGCGCTGGGAGCTCCAAAATGATTTTTTAAATAGTGATACAATTTAATTTTTCTCAAATTCATTTTCAGCTAACATTCTCTCACGAAGCTATCATTTCAACGCTTATATTGAATGGTGAACTTTCGTTTTCATTGATTTCTTTATCAAATGCTTTGGTGATCATTACTAGTAATAGGCAAGTTCTGTACATAAGCCTATAATTCGAATTTATTTAGGTTAATTTTAGGTCAAAACTGAAAACGTGTTCATTTCTGATTTGTTTTCGTTAGTTAAATACGTCCGTATCTTATAAGTACCAGCGAATTATCTTTAAGGACTATAATTAACTCAAGAAATCGCTCTTAGCTCCTGTTCTATGTATTTAATTAAAAAATAATTACACAATGTTTGCACTCTAGGTGCTGTACATATATTTCTTTATTTAAATTACTTTATTATTTATTGGAATAACTAATATTGCTTTATAGATGAAAATTATTTACTGTTTATTAATAAATTACGTAGTATTCATTAAAACTTTAAAATAAATCTCTATTGCTGTTTTTAGAATAAAAACTGTCGTTATCTCTTGTGTTTGTTTTTAAACCCAATTTTTCTTAATTCGAACTTTTGGATACATCTAATTTTTATTGTGGATCCCTCAGTTTCAAATTAACCAAATTCGAATTTGTTATCAATATTCAATTTAGAAATAGTTCGCGGAACAATTTATCAAAGTACATCAGTTTTTTTAGAGTAAAGTAGCCGAGCAGTGACAGTATATTTGTGCAGATGTGTTACAATTGATTAAGACGTGTTCAGCATTAAAATTTCATTATGATTAAATTTAACTTCAAATTTGATACATTATTTTAACATATTCCAAATTAATTACTTTTTGCAAATTTTATATTATGTTGTTTTATAATGCTAAAAAATGTTTTATATTTAAAAAATCCTATTCGATCCTATAATTAAATAGCATTTAGATTATGTTAAAAAAAGTTTCGCTTTTTTTCTAATTTTGTATAAAATTACTTTTAAATTTTAATTTTACGTTTCTTTATACTCGGTATACAGGAACCAACTGTCTTGAAAGAGATGTGAAGTAAAATGATTTGCTAATTCAATTTGTTAAAATTTGCAACTTAAAATTGCTTATATAGAAATTAAATTACAATAAATGCAAAATTATTTCGTTTTGGAAGTTAGAGTAGGGAAAACGGGAGGTTCCTGGACTTAATTCTGTCCTGCCCGTTTTAAGACATCCAAAGAACATTCGATAAATATCCAAATAAATAAATAAATTCAAATTTCGGAAAATTTAGAGAAATCAGACAAAGAAATTAATTATTAAAACAAAATTCTCTAGTAAATATCTACTACTAATAAAGGAGAATGTCTGTCTGTGTGTGTTGGCGCTCTACAGGCCAGACCACTGGACCTAAACTTGGCACAAACATACTTTGGAGGGTGAGAATGTGCACCTCGGAGCCCTTTTTAAAAATGTTAATTAGAATTTTAATTAATTAAATAGTAAGTGAAATTTCGGCGTTTTTCCTTTATAACTTCCGAAAATATTACAGCATAACGCCATCTTGAAAGTGCAAAAAATTACTTTTTCAATGATATCAATTAAGTTGTAAAACAATTTTTTCTCTAATTTTAATGAATTTAAAAAATTTTTTGGCATAATTTACAACGATACTTTTCATTGTTGCAACGCAATTAAAACAGTTTTTATTGTTTAAAAAAACATTTAATTGCGTGTTTCTCCGTCATTGTTGAAAAATAAGGTAATATCTTAATGTTTAATGCTATGTTTTAATCAGCACATTTTCATCCAGCTAACATGAGGCTGGAAGTAAAATGTGGCGCGCCATTTTAAAGTTAAAATCTAATACATATTTTGGAAGAGGAATAAGAGTGAAGTTGATGCCAACAATTTGCAGTTTGATGATGCATGAAACAGCCAGTCACTTGACTCTATTAGGGATGTTCATGCAGACAACGAACAGAACAGATGCAAAGCTACTGAAAGAACATGAATCTATCACAATTTGAAATTGTTAAGGGAACCATGAATATGAAATTATGCATAAGAGATTCAATTGAAATTATATTCCCGGTGAACAAGTTAGTCGCCGAAGATGGCTAGTACACAATGAATACTAAAAACATAGAATGCGACACGATTCTAAATAGCACGAGCATATTCCAAAAAGCGCACATCACCATAATTAAAATATTTTGTCTATTAATGAAGCATATTGAGTAAACAAATGTTTCATATTTAACAAATGTTTTAAAAAATGTTTCATAGTTTTCAAATGTTTATAGCACAGGTCACATGAGTTAGATTAAGTTTGCCCAAATGACAGCTTCTCTTGTGACTCAAAATTTTCTTTTCATTCAAATTTTGAAACAAAAAACTGTGTTTAACATAAAATGACTACGTTTTCATTGAAGTCTTTAAAAAAAGTCCTATTCAATGATATCTCATTCATCGCTTAGTTTAGAAAAAGGGATGTTGACAAAGAGAGATAAATAATATAAAGGATAAAATTAAAATTTCTGATTTCAAAGCATCTGAAATATCAACTAAGAAAATACCAATTAAGCTAATTAAAATTATGTAATAAAACACATTCATTATTAATAAAAATGGAGTAACAATTATTAAAAGTATGCAAAATTATTATTTATTTTCAAAGTAATAACTGATAATAAATATAGCGCAAACCTTCTTTTTATACACTCAATCAATAACTCCATATCAATCCTAATAATCTCACCCATTTTTAGGGCTAAATTATTTTAAGAATAGCGCTCGCTTCTTTAAAACGCCCCGTCTAGTTAACGCGCCAATTTCTGAGCTCGCTTTGTGACCTTCACCCCTTGAATAAACAGAGCAGAGCAATTATTCAGATGCATGTATGCGCGCTCCAGTAGAAACCCGTGTACTTTACGATAGTTGTGCGATTTTTTAATCAAAAGGCGATCAATGTGGTTTTACGACTGCTTAGTTGTCGAACTATAAAGTTGCATGTATGCGCACTCTAACTTGAGCACACGGTCTTTTAACATGCAACTAAACTGTTGCCCGATTAATAATTGCATGTATGCGCATAGCCTTACATTTGACGCCTACCATCTGGGGCCTAAAATGCCGAAAGTATGACGTGCGACGTCGACCAAGAAGGTAGGAATGGTGGTTATTGCGAAAATAACCGGTTTTCTTTTATTCAGGTTTTTTTTTTCACCTCCGGTTTAACCTGGCGGTTATAACCGCTCAAATAACCGGTTTTTGAAATAACTTGTTTTCGTTTTTTTTCCCATGAGAAACAAACGCCGTTTGTAGACAATTTTTTTAAATATTTTTTTCACAGGAAATTAATTTATTAACCAATATTTATCTGTTCATAAAGACTCTTTCAGTAATCCTCCAACCAACAGACGCCTCGAGAAAGCGGTTGTCGTTGATTGGTGGTGAAATTCAAAGCTTCAGAACTTGGTAAATTTTAGTCTCTTCGAGCCCGTCTTCAAATCCGGTACTTTTACCCGGTTAAGGGATTTTTAAAAAAAACCGGTTTTTGGTTAAAACCGGTGGGTTTTTCCCCTACAAGAAGGGGTTAAATTATTTCAAAAGTATTTTCGTCCTCATTTTTGAGGAAGTAAAAGATACCACTTTGCGCTTTACATATTTTTTGATATTACAGATTAACCAAATTTGATATACGTCTATTCATAGTCACACCGGACCAATTTCAATTTTCAGAAGAGAAGAAATCTCAAGAGACAAGGTGACATGCATAGCGAAGTGCATGCGGAAAAATGTGACTTTCTTTTGATCAGGGAACATATGTCTGGCAATCCCCCCCCCTAGACGTCACTATTTTAAGTTTCTATCCATAAAAATAGCAAATCGGTCATTGTTACACAGTTCTAGAAGAAAAAAAGACGGGAGCCTGTTTTCCTCAAACAACCGCTGATGTTAAAGGTATAGGACTACTTTACTCTCTTGACTCTTTTCCGATTTTCAAATTTTTTTGCACCTTTTATTGTTACCCTTTATCTCTAAATTAGTTATGTTTTTAACATATGTAGTTTTCGAGACAGAGGATCTCCCATACTACGTTTTTTGTGGCGTTTCGGTGTGTGAATCAAATTCCTTCCCGAGACCCCAATGGGAGAAACGAAGTCCTACGTTAAAATGAGATTATTTGCTGAATTTGTTGCTAGTGCTGCAGACAAACATCAATTTTCGTAAAACCTTTATTTTCTAGTTTTGATTTACGTCTGTTCAGAGGAGTCGAAAAGTGCTTCTGTCATAAAAATTCCACGGACGTTTTAAATAACAAAACGATTGTTTTTCAGATAACCTTTTTTCGGAAGTTAAAGTAATAGTAAATCGATCTAAAATGTATTTTTGTTATTCGTGTTAGCGGCTAATGTGTGACAAGGAATAGAATTTCCCTTACTCTCAAATCGTCACTGACAAATCATATTATCTTAAAGCTCTGATCTATAAGAGTTATATGAGATAGATGAATTAGATTTTACTTTGTTTCATCCTTTTCGAAGAAAAAATATTAAATTTTCTTAAGTAAGCGGTATTTTATTTCTATTCACATTTCGACTTCAATTTAAAACTTCATTTCATTTTTATAATATTTATAATTATTTTATTTATTTAGTATGTTATTTTTTAAAACCTTGTAGTAAATCTTGTATTACAGACAACATCAGAAGCTATCTATATTCTTATGAAGATAAATTGTTCCTCTATTCTGAGTTAGACGACATCCCATGCTTTATCCTTTTAAAAATAGAGCAGTTTTAATGTTGCTAAAAGTTAGTTAAAACATTCTTCATTCATGATGAGCAAATATATGAGCAAATTATATGAGCAAAGATTTAAAAGTATCGATATTAAAATTCTAGATTGCAAGACTTTCTACCGTGATGTACTTTTAGAAATAAATTAAAATTATTTATCTCATTCAAAGCATATAAATTTGAAGTTATTCTATTTTGATAAACTCTCACTTTCTTGATTATGTAAATCGGTGAAAAATTTTATGGTGATATATTCATACATCGACGCATACTGTAGATGAAGAACGAATACAAAAAATAAAATTCTGATTGGCTAATCATGTAAGAAGAAGAGCAAAATCGATCTTTATATAAAGGGCTTGGATTTTTAATGTGTTATTTTTATTGAGAAAAGCAACGTGTTTTTTAAATAACCAGAAAAACATTTCACTGAGATTTTTGTTATCTTTATGTTGAATATAATTTAAAATTTCCATAATCGTGTTGGAAAGGCTTTTCAGCATTAATCTTTAGATAATTCTTATAGGGTTATATGTTTAAAAGCAAAAGTATATTTGACAACAGCTGTATACATCTATGATTCTTAAAACAATTTACGAGCTTACATACAAAAAATATGCGTTACGCTTTTCAAATACATAATTTACCAAAGCAAATCATTAAGCTTTTAATTCATAAAAATATAGCATTTTTCTAAGATATCTTGTACTGAAACATAAGATGTATTGATCTAAGATATCTTGAACTGACGTTTTATTTGAAAATCTAGATATACAGAAGTATGTATTTATTTGTGGAATACTAACTTTAGAAAATCTTTAAATTTCATTTTCTTCTTTGTTAGTATGTATGTATGTATGTATGTATTCTTACCAATTTTGAATTTAATGGCAATTAATCCATAAGATTAATGTTTTTCTGACCTATTCGTGTAACTAAATCAAATGTGAATGATCAAATTATTCTACTTGTCATTTTATGTGATTTTTCTGGGTATCTTGAAGAAATTTGTCGTGTGTAGCAAGTATGTTTACGAGAGATGTACAATGGATTACACACACGCGACAAAATTTGCTTGATTAAAATTGAGTAATTACAAATATGAATTATTTGAAAACTAAGCATTTTTTACTGTAAATTATTTGATTTGTTCATCAAGCAAAAGATACTTCAAGCTTTTTTCATCGGAATAAATTTCTCTATCAAAAGATAGACGATCAGAACAAAAGTTATATCAACTGCACACTCCAAAAATACAATTCAGCTACTGCAATAAAAGCTTTTTCTTCCTATATTGCCACACAACTGAAATAATTTTTGATATCAATTACATAAAATATCGTCTGATGAAAAAAGATTTCAGCTACAAATTTATTTCCTTTTATGAAGATAACGTTCCATAACGCTAGATAGCCGCCTTTTCAAATAGTCGAAATCTGGGAATATCTAACGCATGGAAGGGAATGATAGATAGATATATATACTAGAGAAATGCGTAAATATCGTACGGGAATCAACGAAATCGATGCAAAAGCTATTCCCTCGTGGATTCTGGGCAAACTATGCGACAACTTCGTGGATTTGGTTTGGTTTTGTGCATCAGAAATGAGCACAACTATTAAAGGAATATCTTCTGGGTACTCTCGAGTGGGCGTTGAATATTTTCTATGTTGACTCGCGGTCGAAGAATATGGAAAATGTAAAAATGTCTATGCGTTAGAATATCGTAATTTTTTTTCATAAATATTGTTTCGAACATGGAAAGCCGCTTCCCAGCAATGTTAGTCTTATTGTTGGGAAGAGAGTTTTACAGGTTAAGTATGGGATGACTTCAGCAGCCAGGCTTGGACTCCTGACCTTGGTGACTAACTTGGCGATCATTTTGGCGAAAATTTGGTGACCTTGGCGACAAATTTTGAATTCAGAAAATTCTATCATTTTCTCGATATCTCTATTAGGAGAGGAGATACGCTTGACTACTAAATGATTCCATGTGACGTCATGGCCCGTCGGGGAGACTATAAAAGAACTGCACTCGGATCAGAGAGGAGTAGTGTGTTGATCCACTGGAACGCCTTTGTAGATTCGTCTACAGTGCCAGCTAGGAAGCCGGTAAGCTAAGTGCTATTGGAAGTGCTGTTAATATCGTTATTAGTGACTTGCTGACTATTTGTGTTGCTAAATCCCAAAGTGCTGAACTGTTATTACCTGTGAATTGTTGTATGTTTACGTTGCTAATCTCTGCAAGATCTATTGTTTCCTGTTACCTGTGCTACGTGTTTTTCCTGCAAATTTGTGAATAAACCTTCATTCTTCATTATTCTGCGTGTTGGACTGTCTACACCATACACTCACAGAGTAATTTTTGTTACAATATCTACATTTTTTAGTTCTAGTACCAAGAAAAAATGTTTGATAACTAGTCGAAATAAAAAAAAATGCAGACGATGATACTATATAATATAATTTGTAAAATATTATTTCTATGTGTCTGATGGAAGTTTTTTATCTTATCGTTATTGAAATTTAAATATATGACTTGATAATATGAATAATAGACTTGTAAAACTAGCACCTTAAAGAAAGACGAAAGAAGTGATTCGTAAAAATAAAATATTTTTGCCGTCTGCTAATTTATTTAAGTTTATGTGCTACAAAATAATAAAGAATATCAGAATAAAGACACTGAAATTACATAAGATTGCTTTCATATAAAAAATTACATATTATTTTATCTTTTTCTAAAACCATTCGGGAAAACACTTTTATAATCAATCATCTATCTGTCACATATGAAACAAGTATTTCAATGAAATTTACATTATTTTCAAAGACATATACTGGAATCCACGTGATTCAACTCGTATATGTATGTTTTTTTTTAAATAAATCACATAAGATCCTTTTAACAGAAATTCGAAAAACTGATAGGTTTTGTTGGGTAACATTTTAAAAATATTTTTTATACAGTCAGATATTAAGAGATCCTTTTTAAACTGAATTTTGTATTGCATTAATTTCAACTGTGAAAAGATATCAGACTGAATTTTCAAAATCTTTATTTCATATGTAATGTACTAACTCTAATATATTATTCTCTTCCATACTTTAAAATAAGGAAGATATTCTTTATTTATACTTCTGCCATAGAAGTGGACTTTTCGCACAGACTAATATTTACTCATGAATTGATGTTCCGACCAGAGCATTATACCTAGATGACTTCAAATTACTTTTGTACGAGTAAGTTTATTATTGATATTTGCTAAAGAACTCATATGTTCAGTGGAAACTAGGAAAATACTTAAGTGGTGGTATCTGATTTTGTTCTTATGGGTCTAATAATTGAAATATGTTAAGACTGTTAGGTTCTCTTCGACCAGAAACTCAATGCTGTTTGACAGTCAGAACCTTCAAAAGGCTGCTATTGGAGCGAGATGATGATCCGAATTTCAGGAATTCGTAGAGATGAAATCCGATATTTGTAATAAAAACTAATTTATGTTTTGTTCTATAATATAAATATTTTTAAGAAACTAATGATTATTTTGGCAAAGCTGTCCTCTTTTCTTTCGCGAAAGCATCTGCTTTGGGACAAGTAAACACTCTTCTGAAAGATATTTTCCTCGGCTACGCGAATGCATTTTTTGCATTTTCTCCATCACAATGTATCAGTTTCAATAGAATTTGAGTACTTTTTCTAATTAAACATCTATTCATATATTATCAGTACTTTCTCTGATTTTAATGTACACAAGATCTTTTAAGACACCCTGTGTCCTAAAAGACCTTTTTATAAACTCTAAGAATATATCTGACATCCAGAAACAAGTCATTGTTACAGTAGAACATGGGGTTGCAAAGGGCGGCAGTTACAGTGAAAAACACAAGTGTAATGGAATACCATCTTACAGCAACGCAGTTGCATGAATCGAAACATGGGAAGCCTGTATTTCTTCCGACGACATGTCCTTTTATCACTTACTTTCAATGCTCTAAAGTCTGTTGTTGATACTGTGCCACAATTGCATCTGTCATTCTGCATTTGACTTGCACTACTTGACCTATTTATGCTTAAAGTTTATAAGCGACGTTTTGGGTCACTCTGTAGTTTGTATGTCATAAAACTAAATTAAACAGTAGTATAAGGAATTTTCTCTTCCTTTATATACGAAAACTTTTTTTTGATCGCATAATTTGAAAGCTTCAAAATCAAAAATAATTATTTATATATTTTACTTCAAATTATTTATGTTGTAAATATTTTCTACTCTCCTATAAGGTAATCCAAAAAAATCCAAAGGTACTTTTTCGAAATTGGCGATTTATTCCGGCACCCCACGTCGCACAAAAACCTTCACATTCCAGGAAATTCCTCACCCCCATCCCATTTGTATGCTTCTTGGAGGTCTCACGTCCTTAAAGACCATTTCAGACCGTCTTCTATTAAGTCCGGGAGACGCTACCCTTGATTGTGTTCGAGACATCAGGTCCACCCTCAGTAAATGCGATCCTCTCCTCCAAAGGAAGTCCCTCCAGAAGCCGCCCCATTCCGGCCGCTTCCTGGAAACACTCGATCTGGAAAAGGCATTACAGAAGTTTTCCTGTTCCGGAAGGCATCCGGGAAAAACTAGTGTTGATTGAAACGCGATGCTTGATTGCGAAGAGGGGGAATCTTCTCCTGGATGATATCTGTTCCGATGTTTGACGTTACTGCATCTTTTATGTGGGGTTAGGTGAGGCCCTCTTTGCTTTACGTGACGCTCGTGATCAAACAGTGGCAATTCCTTCCAAAATCCCCAGCATTCTGCAGATGAAGATAAATTATTCATGGCTTTCTTGAAGGGTTTGCCGCTGGGAGAGCCTCGGCCATGCATATTTATAACGCGTTCCCCTGCACAACAGTGTGCATACTCGCATTTTATTTAGTTACTTTTCGCCATAAAGACTGTCTACTGAAATTTGTTACAGTTTTTTTTTAGGATTCCTTTTTTTTACTATTTTGCTCCAGGATGGTGGAGGATAATTTGAAGCGACAAGAACGTATACTTTTTTAGAATTAAGCGAGGATTAGGTTTGCCAATGAAATTTTTCCTATTTGCCTTTTGAAGCCTTATTTCCTATTCAGTATGGGTTTTCGTAGGCAAAGAGTTGATGAGTTTTTGCATCAAGCCTTTTCTTTTTTTCTCCTCGGTAAACATGTTTCTATTTTCTTTTGTCGATAAGTTTAATTCGCTTTGTTTTTAAAGATTTTCTTTCAGTTTTCAGAAAGAAAAAAAATGTTTGCAGCTTTCAGTATTCATGCCATGCCCAAGTTATAAACATATTTTTTGTTACAAAAAAAGATAATGAATACGATATGCATTTTGAGATGGATGATATATAAAGTTTTTGTGAGAAATAGTATATCCTTTCTTGCTGTTCATTATAGTTTTATTCACTCCACCGAAATTTATTTTTACCTACGGGACTACATATTTTATGTTTAAGAAAATGAGATGAAAGAAAATACTTATATATAAAATAAGAATACGGGATTCACTCAATTTCTTATTATTACTTTGAGAATATGTAAACCAAGTTATTATTCCCTATTTGCTTTTGATAGAGCTTCATACTAAATATTTTCATAATATTTAACCTTTTACATCCTGAATTTATTTACCAGCAAGATTGTAATTGCATATTTGTATCATTTTATAACTTTTGGGGCAGAATAACCCCAAGTTAAATGAAAGTATTTTTAATTAAATTAATTAAATTAGTGATTAAAATAATTTCTGCCATCATCTGCTACCTGCTATCAGACACACACTTTTCGTATCCTTACGAGTAACGTCGAGTAAAGCGGTCATCACAAAGATATAAGTTATCTATTAAAACGCTATATTTTTACCATGGTAATTCACATGGTAACGGTTACGGTATTTTTAAGTACCAAGTATAAAGGACTAAAATTTGTATTTTTATGATATTGTGTTTATGCTTTGACTTAAACCCAAATAGGCAATTCCTGCAAATTAATAGGTCTTTCATATCAAGGGAATTTTTATAACTAATTATAGAAATACAATACAAAGTTCTGAATTTTCTTTGAATTTCATTTGCAAAGAAAAAGCATTTTGTTAGGTCATGATATTACAGTGTTAACCCTCTGACTACTAAGACATCTCAAAATCTGAGTACAGTTGTATACGGAGGTATGCTTACTAATTGATCTGAGGAATGGATTCGTCCGCTCCGTTCCGCCGTTTCTCCGCACTACGGGTTGTGGGAGATATGAATGGCAGGCCTTTCATGTCCCATCTCTCCCCTAAGGGTCCCTTTAAGGTATCCGCATACGTTCGAAAACCCATTTTTGACCGAAAATCATAATTTTTTTTAATGTCTTATCTGAAAGCCTATTGTTTTTGGTTTTCAAAACAGTTTTTAATTTACATCTATGATAATCAGAAGTGATATTAGAGACATTTTAGTAGAACTTGACAGTTGAAAATGGAGTGGTAAATAATACGACAAAGAAGCATTTTTCATTGTTTTTACTTAAGATATTTAAATTTTATTGTTTATTTTTGTTTTATACTATTTTACATATACCAGGTATTATTTTGAAAGATTTTCAGCGTGAATTTCTTTGTTTTCTATGACATTGTTTCAAATTTAATTAATTTTAAATCATTGCAGTATCTTGATTCTCCGTTAATGATGTAGTTTTTGATAATAAATGTAGGAAAAGTACATAAATTGTACTTACGATCAATTTCAATCACTAAAAGTATCTCTAGATCAACTAATAGGCATTATAAAGTTATTTGACTGAAAAACAATATTCAAATCTATCGATGGCGACTGAATGATAGAAAACGATAATGACACATAAGGCTCAAGAAAACGACTAAAAAAAAATTTGCAATCAGAAAATTTTTAAAAATGTGCTAAGCTGGCAAAAACTAAGGACTAGCCTACAAAACTAGAGAGTATTGAAGAAAAATTCTTTTTTCTTCTCATTGTAAATTAAAAACATAAACTTTAAACTCATTTTTCTCGAAATGTGATTTTTTGCAAAATTTTCATTTTTCAAACACGATAACTAAAATTCAACTTAAAATATCCGTCTCAAATTTGGCATACATATTATTTATTATATTGTCTAGGTAATGAACCAAAATATAAGTGAAATAATGCTCCATTAAAAAGTTATGTATCTTTTAAGGTTTGAAAAAAGGCCAAAATTCTTTAAAAATTCATGATTTCACACTAAAACTCTTATAATTTACATGTTTTTAGATATATTGCAAAACTTTTGCTTCAGGACCTAGCCAATAGTTGAAGGATTATATATGCTAAAGGATTTATCATTCTGATCATTTCTTTTTGAACGAGGGTGTTTGAAAAAAGGTCAAATTTAGTGCAAAAAATATAAGTTTTTTCATATTTTAAAAAATATATTTAATTCATTTAACTTTTTTCTATGATTTATTAAGTGTTAACATAAATGTCATATAAAAATACAAAAATATTGCTTCAAATATCATTATTTAAAAAAAGGCCTCCGAACGTAGTCGGATACCTTAACGACCCCTCGCCCAACTGCATTCTCCACCCTTTCGGAACAGCAACCGGTCGAAATCCGCCCCATTAGTATAGAAGTCGCATGGCCGCTTACGGCCGGCTTAGGAGTCAGAGTGTTAATATGTAAAATATTGTACTTCATACAAATTTATTTTTTATTAATTTTTAGAATGAAATATAAACGCACTATGAAAGTGATGTGGGTATCAAAACATTATTTCAGAAGACAAATATAATCATTTTATAATACAGATGGGTGAAATACAATCTAATTATTCATTAAATTAAAAGTGCTACTGTAAGATACGTATATATTTTAAACATTGCATTTTATAACAAAAGAAATATTATTTGCTTATTAAACTGTGTCAACGCGACTGCGATTTGTTAATATTTATATAATTTTTAAATCATCTCTTACTCAGATTAAAACATATTTGTTCTCTTGAATATATAGAAATGCAAAACTTACCATTCTTATTTGTTCTAATGTATGAACTAAATTTTCTTTTTAGGAAAAGCAATTTTTCATCATTTCTAATCTCACCTTTTCTGTCTGATATACATACATCGTGATTTAATTTAAATATGAATGAAAAGAAATAAACAGAAGAAAGACAAGTTTTATTTATTTGCTAAATATTCACTTAGAAGATCTTGAGATAATTAAGCTGTAAATTCGTCTCAAAAATAGTAAATATCTATAGATAATTATTGAAATTTTAAATTAATGATAGTGAAATAATTTGAATTTAAGTTGCTTCATCATGAAAAATATTCAATTTCTTAAAAATTACATTTTATATTATGTTTAATTAAAATCTACTGCATAATTGATTCCTTTAGTTTATAAGGTCTTTGAGGAAAAGTGAAAGAAAATGTTTGATATCATTTACTGCGATGCGGAAATAATACGGCGAAAAAATTAATGAAAACTTTGTTCATTATCATGCTATTTTTATGATCTTTTATGTTTTATTAGTTACTATTTATCAATCAGTTAATTTATTTCCATAAAGAATAAAAAGGTACAGTTCAATTTATTTATATTTTTCGTTTTCATGGAAATTCGCAGAATTCAACTTATTTCCATTCTTAATTTCTTTAAAATCGCCTTTTCAATGAGTAATGTTTCCTCATAAATCTTAAAAGGCAATCTGAAAACTCTGAAAGACCTTTCATAAGACCAAAAATGAAAGACCTTTTCATTACAATTGTCTGGAAATTATTAACGTAAACAGCATCAATCGCATTTTCATCCCTTAAGCATTATTACTTCTCTTCATATCTCTACTTTCATCGCTAAAAACAATGAACAGAATTTCATACGTTTCTGCTTCGCTCTTTATGATTTTTGCAGCTTCCCTTCCGCTTTCGAATGCTGCATCAAATGAAGCGTGCTTTCAATATTTCCAAGTTTGACGAAACTTTTCAGCGTTCCTAAATAAACTTTCATTTCCTCCGAAACGCTTATGAATTCTGCAGGAAATTGATTGTGAAAACTTGCTCATTCTTCATCGCTGGTATTTCTTTCGTCGCGCCCCATCGCTTTATTCTCAAATGAAAATTGTTATGTTTTAAACTGAAAAAATGAATCTAATATTACCTGCCATGCGTGATTGAATTCTCCAAATATGTGGAAAATATAAACAAAGAAATTTTAATTTTCGAATGTTTTCAAAGAAGCTCTTTTGTGCGACGTAAAGAATGAAGCTTCTTTGCTTCATTGTTAGTAATGCTACGTCCCCATTCAGCAACGGCCGATTAGTTCGTATTTTTAATAATGATTCATTTAACTGTTTTAATTTATTTCCAAGTATAATTTGATTAAAATGTGGGGTAATGCACATACAGCTTCAATCATATTTGCCTTACAACTTGAAAGCTGCAAAGTTCTGTATTAACACTCTGAACCCGGCTAGAGTGAGAATTCCAGTACCTAAAAAACTGAAGTAAATTTTCTTTCACGAAAACAGAATTATATCCTTCCTTTCTGTACAGAAATTCCAGGAGGACGACACCTAAGTTTGGGCGATCAATTGTCAACAAGGAAAGGAACTGCTTTTCTCCCGTAAAATTCACTCTGGCTCCCGAAACCGCCTGAGTCCGGCCTCTGTCGAATAGGGCGGTTTGAGGCGGTATAGGGCTCATAGAGTTAATCACTGAAAATGTGGTTCCTAATAAAATATGTGTCATCATCCGTGATCTGATAGTGTAATTTTAGTAGGTATAATTTTTTTTAACAGTTAAAATGACTTATTAGTTTTTTAGGACTGTACTCAAACACTTTAATTTTCATGAACCAATGTAATTAATTTTTCTCTGAACTTAATAATCCAGCCAAGAGTTAAGCGTCTTTACTTTTGTACATTTTAAGCCTTATATTTTGGGGATTACTAAGTAGAGTTTTTATTCTATTTATATAATTTCAACATTACAGCTTTTAGCATGAACTAGACTGAATTTCTTTCTACCTTTAAAACTGCAGATATAATCAAGATAGTTAAACCAAAGAATTAAAAAAGTTTTTTTTTTTTTTTTTTTTTTTACCAGCAATGCATCTTGCTAAAAAAAATACGTTATGCTTAAAGATACATGTTGTAGGTTAGTTAGTGAAACAACTAGTAAAAACCGGGTATTCTAACTTAAAATGAAACTTAAAACTTTTGCGTTTCTCCAAGAGGAACAATACTTTCCAGTGTTCAAACCTTTTGCTTTGCTTTAATGAAAAAATGCCTAAATCAAAAGACATTTCCTATAACCAGTTTCCAAATTAAATAAAAATATTTAAAAATTAAAAGAAAATCATGTATTTATAAAATTTGGAATATATTTATTACCTTTTTCCCATAGAAGAGTATGAAGATGTTGAGAACCAGTGAATCAGGAGTAAACAATTAGAGTAAACGTCTCGATTTAATGGACTAATAGAAAGGAAACGTTGTCCATAATACTGGCTGTCCGTTAAATAGTGAATTGTGTTGTGAAAAATATTTGATGTACCGTATTACGCTGGAAATGGTGATATATAACGTAAATGTAGAAATTTTTGTCTACATACTTTATTCGTAATAAATTAATTTAGTGAAAAGAGTTTAACATACTTGGATTAGTTACTACGAAGTAGAAATACGGTACGAAATAGTACGGTATTGCGCTGGAAATAGTGATATACAAAGATAAGTCATTAAGTAAGTCACAAAAGATAAAAAAAATAATTTACCATGATAATCACTTTGAAAATTTTATTTTTCAACATAATCTCCATCAATGCTGATTCACTTATCCCATCGTTTTATTAGCGACCCAATGTCAGCTGCATAAATTTTTTTGGGTTGCTGTCTCATCCACAGTAGGACTTCGTGTTGAACGTCGTCATTATCTTCAAAGTGTTTGCCTCCAAGATGTTGTTATAGTGGACCAAACAGATGAAAATCGCTTGGGGCTAAGTCTGGTTGTTGTAGCACTGACATCTGTTTGGTCCACTAAAACAACATCTTGGCGGTAAACACTTTGAAGATGATGACGACGTTCAACACGAAGCCCTACTTTGGATGAGACAGCAACCCAAAGAATTTTATGCATCTGGCATTGGGGCGCTGATAAAACGATGGGATAAGTTCATCAACATTGGTGGAGATTATGTTGAAAAATAAAATTGTTTCCAAGTAACTATCATGGTAAATTATTTTTTCTCATCTTTTGTGACTTAAATGTCTTACCCTCGTAGAATGCAAATGTAAAAACTTTTCTCTACATACATTATTCGCAATAAATTAATTTAATTAAAAGGGTTTAACATACTTACTTGGATTAGTTACTAAGAAATAGAAATAATTCTTTTTGAAATTCTGTACTTTTCAGTCTTTCATGTATTATTCAATATTATAAACATTATTCCTATCAGCACAAAATTATTGTACAATATTTTAACGCTGCTGTTGGGCATTCTCATTGCAGTTCAATATTGCGAAGATATCGTAGGAAAGTTGAAGATCATCATAGGATATTAGGGATAGAATCGCAAAATAATTTTTTCTCGAATTTATAATAAGTTTCTACCAATCGTACAAAATCAAAATTTAATTTAATTAACGGATTCACTGACAATTTTTGAAAATACCGAAACAGTGTGTTATCATCTACAATACACAAATGTACAAAATTTTCAAACTATAGCACATTTGGCACTAAGTGAAATATAAATTACAAAATTCATCTTTAAGAACACGAAATAAGTGATGTTAAACAAAAAGTAGAAAAACTAAAGCTTCATTTTTTCGTAATAATTAACATTACTGAAATTCTGTCCGTTAAATCCGAAGTTTATTGATTCAAGGTATGTTAAATCAAATATTTAATATGCTCCTTAAATATTTTTAAAAATCTAAGACTTTTATAAACATCACTAACATCAAACATCCAGGAATCTCGCAAATTAATTTGTTCCACCACCAATTAAATTCCAGAGTTCTTACGAAAAAAGAAATATCCAAATCGAAGGAAATAAGAATAAAAAAGAGCATTTCAATTTCGGGCAATTTATTAGGAATCCACCGAACACATTAGAACGAAAAACTGCACTTGTAACTCCTGAAAGGAATGCGGCTCGCCTTCATTATTTCTGAAATCAGGGAACCGAAAAATCAACCTCGGAGGAATTCCAGAAATTCCATAATTATAAGCGTATTCCTTAGCATTTAGCATCAGCAAATACGTAGCCTCTCTTTCTTCTGTTCACTATAAATTTCGGATTTGTGTTTCCACTAACAAGAAATCTTGAAAAACAAACTAAAAAAGTATCCCGAACGCTTAACGTTTTCCCGATCGATAAAAGTAATTACTGCCAGCCATTCGAGGCTTAGCCTCGTTTAGTTTGGATTTCATTTTCAGTGATGCTCCCTTTTCCAAAATATGAATAAAAGTCTTGTAACTAAATATCGTTACTTTAACTACTAGAAGTTCTATCTGCTTGTGTTCTGAGAGAAGCATTCTTTTTGGAGTGAAACTCGGATAGATTTTGTTGCGCCGGAACAATTTCCCTTTTAACTTTAATGGGTACTTTCTTTAATCTTCCGATGCTGTTCAATTAGACGATGTCTGTGATGCCTTAGAAAAATTGAATTTGTTACATTGCTGGAGTGGTAGATCCCTGAATAAAGTTCGAATGGTATAAGATTTTTTTTATCCCTGTTAGCATTACTTATTGTTTGATATACATTACATGGACAAAATCCGAACATTTTTAGATTTTCAAATTTTTTAGAATTTCTCCGGAAAGGATTAACTGACTGTTCCTTAACTTCTAACATGGGAATAATGAACTGTAATTCACATTTTACATTGAAGATTCGGTCCTTAGGGCAATTAAGAGACCGTCTACAAACTGATGAAGACAAAAAAAAAATGACCACTCCACTTCACATAATAACGATAACAAAATGACACTTTCAGAAATGGTTACGTTTAATTTGCATAATATTTACATGAATTTAATAAACTCAGCAAAAATATTTGGGAAGATAAAGGTTTTCTTAAAAATACCAAATTTGCCCGTCTGTTTTTTGCTTATAACGAGCACAATTTTTTTTATATTATACAAAACTTACAGAAAAAATGACAATATATTACAAAAGCATTGTGTAAAAATTTGGGGGGAAAATGAAATATGAGCATTTTTAGTAAATTATTGTTTACTGAGCATGTGCGAAACATAGCATAATTTTTCTTTTGCAGCTTTTAAGCCAGATATATACAGCAACTTATATAAAAAATTCAGTTCAATAGCATTAAGAAAGATATCGGCATTACAACTAGCATATTTTTTATTCTTTACACGGTTGACAAAAGGAGAAATTAACACAGACTCTTACTCTATAAGCATTTTTTTAATGTAACCCTCCATTAGTCGCAATATCTAATAGATGTCTTAACGCATTGCAATTTGATCTTTTCTTATAGAATACTCTTTTGCATTCTTATAAGAACTAATTATTATCAAAACCGGAAGAACATTTCACAGAATAAATTTCATATCTGCAAAATGTATAGAGACTATTTAAGAATGAATATAATTACGACTAACGGAAGAGTTAATAAAAGTTTCGGGTTTCTAGAAAAAATAGGGTACATAAAATAACGTAAAATCGTAACCCTCCAACCTGTTAAGGTATGCGTGTTGTGGTCAGGGGGACCGGGTCACCGGGATAATAACTTGGGTACTGTGGTCAGTTAAAAAATGGCCATCACCGGCCCATGCACCAAGCTCTTAAGTAGGTGGTACGTTCTGCCCTCGGAAATGCGGCCAACATAACCAAACCACAATTGCTGTACCTGCAGGCGAAGCTATAACCTACTTACTTATCCACCAACTTCTCATCCTCTTACTCGTTGGTGCCATTTCGCCGGGGTACAGTGAAAAACAACTTAATTTTTAAAAATTTATTTAGCAATTTATGATTCAAGTATAGGATGTCCCAGAAATTATCGTCCATACGTTAGGTGGTTGAACACACACTATCTAACAATATTCTTCGTAGAACATGTGGTTGCAAATGCAACCAAGTGTTGGAAAGCCAATCTTTTTAGTAGATGCAACCAGGAAGATATAGGTTGTCCTGGAAATCCAGAGGTACTATTCCTGCGATATTATCTAATAAAAATATTGTGTTCAATTCCTTATTCTTGGCTGCTTTTGGAACCACATGTTCTATGCAGACAATTGTTATATTTAGCCATGTTCTGACTCCGCCGTCATGTTTGGGCATTACTTTTAAGACACCCTGCATATCTGTGATTGAGTCTGGCAGTGCAATGGTTGATTCTCGATTGCATTCTACTCGAACGTTCGAAAACCATCATGAATCGAAGATTCACAGTAGCAGAGCTTGGGTTAGTATACACTGGGCAAATAATTCAAGTATTTCGTGAGCGCTTCCATAAACATCTGAAAGAATTGCTTAAACCTATGCTTAGCGCAACATAGCCAAACCAAGGCTCTTGCGCTACAAACCGTGACATACCTACCTACCAGTGCTTTTTTACATCGGCTAGTACATGTGTAAAATTTCTTATGCATCCTCTCCTACGCTCATTCCCAGTTGTAACCACAAAGAAATTTTTTTTTAAAAAATTCAAATTTGTATTCGTATTTACAATTCGTACAATAGAGGACAAATTATGTGTTTTTTACATTCTCTACAATAAATATACGTACATAGATTGAATGCTTGTGTTTCATGTGCAATTTTTATAACCCGTTTGAATTAAAATAGTTTTGAAAAATATAAATCCAACTTTAGACCTGTCATTTCATTCTGAACGAAATCTGGTCGCCAGTTGATAAGACTCTATAATGGAATCAAATATGTATTGCAGAACTGAAGCTTAACCCTCTGACTGTGTATTTTTTAAAAATCTCTATTTAATTAAAACGCTTGCCAACGAGTTCAAATACCAATGGGACAAGCAAGTTGTTAATTATATGCAAAGATTTATTATTATAATATCATCCAACGCTATAAAACATATTAGACTGTGAAAATCGCAGGATACAGCAGAAAATGGACTTTCTTCCAACCTGCGGAAATCGTGGGATTCGAAGTCAGATGGTTAATCTAAAATAATAGTACAAAATTAAAACACTTTACGCATCTCAGAAGAAAATTCGAAATTAATTTTCAAAAAACACAAATATAGTGAGATCTTTTTGATAGTTTATTAAATGAAAATTAATTATTCATTATCTACAATTTTGCTCATATTTAACATGGAGATAAAATAGAAACGAATTTTAATATTCAGAGAAATACCCCTTTAAAATGAGTTACTAATTTTTCGAGAATCTAATATTCTCTTTTTGGAAGTAAGATACCTTAATTAATTTCACTCTGAAAAGAAGTCTCACTAAATTTATTTTTAGCGGATACATTAGTAAAAATCGCATTCTTTTCCAGGAATTATAATAGAGTTATAAAGCTAATCTCAAAAATAAGTTTAATTTAATTTCATACAAAGAATATTTATATGTCTATGTGTTGCGAAAACAATATACTTTTATTTATTAATTATTCCAAACTTAATTATAAGTTCTGGAAAACGAGAAAATTGACTTTTAATGAAAAATACGTATATCATGGTTCTCGAACCTTCTCCTAAATTTTCATGAAAGTATAAATTATTTTCCTGTAAGTCAATAAAATTTTTTATTTACAGATATACTGGAAGGTCATGCTTACTTAATTAAAAAAATATTATTTTGAATTTCTTATTATCGTAAAATTCCACAGGTTATTTTAAAATTATACACACATTATTATACGATATATGAAAAAATGGGTGGGGGGAATTAATAAATTTTCGATTGAAAGCAGATTTTAAAAATCAAAATTAAAATATGTTTAAATATTAAATGATTTTATCTCCTTAAAATCTTATCTTTTGCTTCATTTCTTCGTTAGCGAATATTTGACGAAATTAAAATATTCAAAGGGAATCGTAGATCGATTTCTTTTTCATTAAATTCGAACTAAAATTTCAACTTGACAATCTTAATCTGAAGCATGCCATTAATAAATTATCTTTATATTTTTGGATGAAACTGAATTTGAAAACTCTTTTCGTGCTATATAAATCTATGGAAGTTCAAAATCAAACAAATGACACTACGTCCAATAGGATTAACAAAAGATTATGAATCAAATCCTCAAACTGTATTTAGATTTGCAAAATTTATCAGATTTTATATAATTGTATTCGAGTTCGTACCGAGGTTGTTTCAACTATTGTAATGATTTTGTCTGAAGCAATCTTGCTACCTATTCCATTAAGCCATTTCAAAAATTTTTCTTGTTAAGCAGATAAATAATCCCTTATGGTTGTTACTTTGTCTCTTGTGTAACATCCGGATGTTTCAAATGATAATTTGTTTAATACTTTATGACTATTACTAATTTTTTGAGATTAAATTCTAACAAAGTTTCAAAAATTTACAAGCCATTGGAAATTGCACATCCATTAACATATGATTTATTTTTAGTTTAATCTTTAGAGCTCCGTTGGTTCCACTAAGGGAACATTGAGTTGCGTGCATACTTGAACCTGAAAACGCATATAGTACACATATTTATTCAAGCAATTTAAAAGGGATTTTATTAAAATTGTTACTATTTGTTTTAGTTGCTAATCAAAGAAATTGCGTTTTCTTTTAAGGAATTTAATCTGCGAATGTGACATGTAAAGTACAATACGCATCCAATTAGTTTGGGCGGAACTAAAGGTTAAGAAACATTAAGCAAAGTACATTATAGATCTTTGGAGAAATTTAGATTTGGAACAGAAGCCTATTTCGATTTCGACACCTTCGTATTACAACTGTTCATAGTTAATTCAGATAGTAAATATGTCTGCAAATAATAACAATTTGTAATCCGTTATTTAAAAATAATAACTGAAAGTAATGAAAGAAATTAGTCAATTTAATGAAATTTTATCAGCAGTAAGTTTTTTTTATTTGTAGTCTTGTATTACTAACCTCATTTCATTAAAAAAAATTGAATCATCTATTGAAAGGAACGCTTTAAAATTTTTTCAATCGTTTAATCGAGGCAGACTACTTCAAATCTGGTGAATAGCAACAGTTTCACTGTCGTGTCGTATTCCTCTGATTTGGGTAATATTGAAAATTTATTATTTTTAATAATTGCACCAAAATTTGTACACAGATAAATGCATTTCATATTTTCAACGGATGGATTGTGACTCACAGAAATATGAATGCTGAAACGGAGAAATATTAATAATATTTTCATGAAATTCGAGTAGCAAAAGGCATGAAAAAAATCAATAAATAAAGTTAAAAACTTGTTTTAAAACAGACTTATTATTTACTAAGCAGCACAATTTTATTTTAATTATTTTCCACTTTTCAACCTTAAGATAACGCTTTCTCAATCTCATTACCAGATGGCGCCACTGTTACGAATTCAAAATTTGCTTTTAATTAATGGATAATTGATAATTAGGTTCTGAAAATATTTTAATAGTGTATTGTAATTCAGAACATATAATTGTACAAGTTTTCAAAACTGTAGTTCATGAGGAAGTGAGTGAAAAAACGATTACAAAATTTCATTTTTACATACTCGAAATAATCCATGTTAAATCAAAGTGTTTAAAAGAGTATTTAATATTTTCATTCAATATGAATGACAACACACGTTTAAAAATCTAGGCGGATGCGACTCTTTAAAGTGTTGTTTCAAAATAGAGTTAAAAGAATAAGGTTTGTCGGTAGAAAAAAATACTACTTTGCTTTGGCAGTTTGGTTCAAATTTAGTAATAATCTAAAATTTTGTAGGGAGAACCACATGTTAAATACCATCAGATCTAACTGGCTACTTTTATGCATTAACGTCTTTATGTATTGATATCTCAGAACCAGAAGAACTAAGGTCAGACACATATTCTACAATTTTGCTTGTAGAATCCGAGTTTGCCTCTAGTCATATTAACGTCTGGTAGAAATTCTCTTTTCATAATTTAGTGGGGTTATAAGAGCATAAGTGCTTATCCTCCCGGCGGGCGTTTCTGTGCAAATTTTACGACAAACTGGATTTTTCATGCCCTGTTCTCACATTCGGAGTCAAAACTGTATGAAGGTCGTTGTTATTACTTCATGCGACCCTTCTCTTCGGGATTAAATAGGTTTGTCCGAGTTTGAAGGTGATTTCATACTGTTTTATGCTTCTGTCGTAAGAATTACGACGCGCGCCCGCTCACGTAATTTGAAGATTTTTTTCATGTCTAAACGTTTGAGTTTGATAATGTTTGATGATTATATATCCATTGGGCCTTACAGCTATTTAATATTTCATTTTACATTCTCAAAAATATTTAATATGTAATAAGCCTGCCAATAATCCACCAAGCCGAAGAATTTTCTTGAAGAACCTCAGTCTTATGAAAACACCTCACTACCTAAAAAAATCTGATCTTCGCCATATGACATAATCATATCTTTCAATCTAAATTATACATCACAACCTGCAAAAGCAAATGAACTGCAACCAGCATTGAGAAGAACTTGTGGTTTGTGTTTGAAAGAAAAAGATCATCAAAATCCATGAAATACAGTATGTGCAATATACAGTATAAATGTAAGCGTCACTCTCTGGCAAAAATTCGATGTTTCGAATGCAAGGGACAATGATAAGAAACTAAGAAGAAATTTTTTGTTGTACAATCTTAGTTGGTAGTATACTATTTTTTATTATATATTGCTTAATACATTTTTTAGAAAATTATAGTATTAAATCTCATTTCTTTCTCTGATTTCAGCGTAATTTTGGAGTTTGGAAATAATATAAAAATTAATTTTCACTCTTGGTTGAAAGGATTTGCTTTTCTAATGTGTCTCTTATTAATATAATGAAGTAACTTACAACTGAGAGGGTAAAAATTAAGAGACTTATTGTGTCGTAAAAAGTACGACACGCGCCCTCTCATGAAAAAAAAATTAGCGCCCCCGCTGGATGGTTATAGGCAATGAGATCCTTATTTTCTGTTTTCATGTTCTCCTGAAAAAACGGCAAAATGTAGCTTACATTCGTCCAGATATTCTCTAAAAAATAAATATAAAACGTTTTGTTTCTATTCAGGAAAATCAATGTCCTACTTCATCAAAATCTGACAGTGGATTTTTTTCAGAAGATTACAATAATCTCTCTCTTGTGTACTTTGTATACAAGAATCGAAAAATGCTTCACCATCTGTTAAAGCCGGTCCTTGCGTATTTGTTTACATAGTCCAATCTAGACAGGCTATTTAAAATCGCCAAAGCAATTCCGGCGAGCAAGATTTGTTTCGGACCGGACACTAAAAAAGAAAGAACCATCTGGAAAAGAATATTGGACAGACATAGCAGAAATGAAACTCCCATTACTTTGCCTTGGGTTACATTATTTCTGCTGCTCCTCAAGTTACATTATTTCGAAACAACGTAATCTATCACACAGCAGAAAAAAGGAGTTCTTTTAAATTGTTATGTAAACCGAAACAAAGGATACGTTTGGGCTTTAAATCGATACTTTAAATACGAGGGACGAAAATATCATTATGTTAGAGCGAGGCCTTCTTGAAACGATCTCGAAATGATTTAATGTATCGGTTTTTTCAAAGAAAAGTAGAACTATTTCTTCGAAAAAGTATTTAATTCTCTAAATATCGATTTCTTAAATCTATCTATTTATTTTCTGTCAGCCTGGGTATTTGCTGAAGGTTTGAAACAACCTCGAGCATGTAATAAAAATCTTTTTCTCCGAATGAAACTGTACCAATATTGATTTCTTTTCAGCAAAAGTTCCGTGTTATGTACGACACATAATGCATCTGCAGGTTTGCTTGCTTGAAGAGCTACGATATTTCGAGAGTGCCCTTTTTTCACAAAATTGAATGCATGTTTTTTTTTTAAATGGCCAGAGAGAGAGAGAGAGATTGTTGTAAAATATGATTTAAATAATTAGTTTGCCTCCAAACTAAAATATAATTTTCAAAATTTTATTAAAATTGCATCATGTTTTCCTCTTAACGCCGAAACATTGAACAGCGTTCAATATTTTTTTCATCCTAATAAATGGAGTCAATTCATGCTCACATGAGGTGCGCAGGGTCAGATTCATTTTAGAATACATTCCGCATCTTGCAAAAGAGATATTAGCACAGTGTCTGGGTAGTTGAATTCGGAATTAATTAGCGGAAATTGTTTTAATACCTTAAGTTTAGGTCTGGAATGAACATTAAGTTTTCTAAGGAGGTTCTAAGAACTAAGTTTACCCCCTCCTGCTAGGTGAGCTTCAGCCGCTGCGTGCAGATTTGTAGTCAGAAAATAGAACTTTTTTCAATAATCGAGCAATATCTCAAAAACAACCCATGCGATCAAACACATTGAAATACAAAAGTTGTAGAACTTAACATTCTGAATAAAATGAGTACCAACACTCACTATATTCAATGAAAATTAAGTTCACAACTGCGCTTCAAAGTCTTGCCTAAATCGCTAATCAAGCGCTTGAAGCGAGAACGGACCAAGTTATCGGTTCACCCTGCCTCCAATTATTATATATATAACAAATAAGAAACAAACATAGCATAAATGTAAAAGCAACATATACAACATAAACATTCATAAAACAAAATGTGAAGAAAAAAATCAGCGGTAAGAAAAGGCCGAAAGTTCTTAAAGAGAGAAAATAAACAAAAGTGGAATACATATAAAAGGGGAAGATAAAATAATATAGAAATATATATAACACAAACGCAACGAATGCGCAAAAATGCTGCAATTCAAGAAGATTTGTGGAAAATATATCAATATCATGAAGGTTTATCATGTCAGTTTTAGGTTCGTAAATTCATTTCTTTTATTTCTATTTCATTCAAATTCTTGGTTTATCATAATGTTCGGGTAAAGGACAGTGTTTTTAGCTATATGCCAGCACTGTTCGCAGAAAACATTATGATTTCACTAATTTTTTAGCGGTTCGTATAGATTTTACTTACCCTGATGAGCATCTATACGCTTTTACCGATTTACTACAGTCTCTCCATTTTATTTCAACATTTTTTGATCTTCATGACATTGATATATATATAATTTGTTCAGAAACAGCTTTTACAATTATTTCAAGGCTTTATTTAGTATATTTTGAGGGGGGGAAAGCACTGTTATTATGATTTAACAGAGGGAAATATCACACGAAAGCTTTTGAGAGCGTGTTTATTAATTAGAAGCAACAGATATCTCAACCGATGGGAGTTCTTCAAAATAACTCGAATGCATCGAACATCCGACAACAGCATAACAATGCATGGTATTAGCTTTAAAACAATAGCTTTATCCCATTTGCTCTGAAAACAACCGTTTTTAAATCTTTAGCTTTCAAACTAGAGAAAATTCAAACGGAATTTAATTTTAACGGAAAAACCAAGTAATGCCTATTCGTTGCTTCACTTCCAAGGCGAAAGTTCACGATGAATTAATTCCTGTGAATCCTGACACAATATTTAGAAGAATCTCTCTCCTGAAAAAGTCTGATGGAGAGTTGCAGACATATTTTGAATTTCAGCTGGATTCTTTTCCATTCTCACTGTTTCATGAAGGAGGACAACGCAAGACCTGGAAGTCAGTTTTTTTATGATTTTTTTTCTACTACGACTGTCGTGCATCTCACTTCAGTATGTTATGTGGTTGATGGTGGATTTCTGTTGCATCGTGTGTTGTGGCAGGCGAAGGAATCATTTTCTTTCATCCTAAAGAAATATGTTGACTGCTCCAAAAAGCACTTCAATGAAGGGGCTTCAATATTTTTTTATGGTTACCCTGAAGGTGCGGAGAAAAGTACAAAATCAGTAGAACGTATCAGACGAAGAAAGAGACACATAGTTGGTTATGTTTGATGAATCAATGTCAGCAACTATGTCCCAAAAGAAATTTTTATCAAATGATAAGAACAAGCAAAGGCTTATAAATATGTTAAGTTTCAAAAAGAAGGTTTTGTTATGAAGCAAGCTCAGAAAGATGCTGATTATCTAATAATCAAAAGTGCTTTGGAAATAGAAAAAAGTTCACAATTTGTTGATGGAGATATAGACTTCTTGGTTATAATGACAGCATCCATTAATTCCGAAAACATTTTCTTCTTAAAACCTGGGGAAGGTAATGCAGGAGATGCTTTATATTTTGAAGCAACCCTGAGCATTGCCCTACACATATGGAAAAATATTTTATTTCTTCATGCGTTCAGTGGTTGCTATACCACATTTGCTCTTTTCAGGCAGGGGAAGAAGAAATTTATGAATGTTCTGAACAGTACTGAATTGCAAAAAGTTGTGAACATTTTCCGGGATGAAAATGCCTACCCTGACGACATAGATGAAGCAGGACGGAAAGTGTTGATAGTGCTGAATGGGGGGAAGAACATTAAAGGACTGAGATTTAAACTTATTCAAAAATCACTAGTAAAAAATTTCAATTTAGCGTCTCTCACTCGGGAACACTCTCTCCGAGCATACCTACAGGTTAAGCTTTGGAGTGGATTTGCCAAAAGCATTTCAGATTGGGGTTGGAAAGAAACCAAACATGGATTGTTCCCAGTCACCACCCATAAGGAACCAGGTTCTCCAGCCTTTCTTGCTATGATATGCAAATGCGCAAAAGGATATAATTTGTCTTGGATCTGTAGGAAAGCGGGCATTAAATGATCTACAATTTGCTATCGCTGCAAAGTGCAAAGCTGTACCAATTATCCAGAAGATGATAACATCATTACAAACTCAGCTAACCAAGAGGCTGAAATCGATATCAGGATGGAGGTTATAATTTCAGAAGTTGACTTGGAGGAAGAATGCAAACATTGCAAGAGGAGGAAAGTGACAGTAAGCAAACCGGCATTAATGATTATGACTAACCTTAAACATCTAAAAAATTGAAATATATTTAAACCTTTTTATCTACTTAATATCACTTCAATTATGCGTAATTAAATAATAAGTATTAAACTGAAAGTCGTTATTTTACATTACGCTCTCAGCCATTGTTGAAATTTTTGTATGATATCGTCCTTTGTTAAATCATAATAGCAGTGGTTTCTTTCTTCCCTAAAAATATACTAAATAAAGCCTTGAAATAATTATAAAAGCATCCTGAACAAATTTAAAATGTATATATAATAATTAGAGGTAGGGTGAACCTATGACTTGGTCCGTTCTCGCTTCAAGAGCTTGATTAGCGATTTAGGCAGTACTTTGAAGCGCAGTTGTGAGCTTAATTTTGATTGAATATAATAAGTGTTAGTACTCATTTTATTCAGAAAAGCTCTGCAACTATTGTATTACAATGTTTTTGATAGTACGAGTTGTTTTTGAGATATTGCTCGATTATGGAAAAAAGTTCTATTTTCTGACTACAAATCTGCACACAGCTACTAACGTTCACCTCGCCGGAGGGGGAAAACTTAGTACGTTCATTCCAGACATAAACTGAAGGGATTAAAACAATTTCCAGCTTTCCCCTAATTAATTCCGAATTCAACCACCAAACCACTGGGCTATTAAGAATGGTTTGAAAGGAGAGGAAATGCAAGCTTACCGAGACCATCAAGAAACTATACTGAAAATAAGAGAATGGTTACATGAAGGTTACACTACAAGGTAAGGACCTTTGAGGTTTACTGTATGAGATGGTTGACAAACACAATTTGGAATACTGCTACAAAACACGAACGCAGGGAGATAGCTTAACTGTTTAATCCCGAGGCGACTTTTGTCTTCTAGCCCCTTTAAAACACGGAGTTTTGTGAAGGGAACGACATGAATTGGACTCTCCCAACCTGGGGGATCATTTACTCCACTCCTCCTATAACCTTCGCTGAAGGCGCGCGGAAATCGGCTGTGGATGGCAAGGGTAATTGCACCCCCTTTCGTGCTTATCTCCGAAACGACCTCAGAACCTCACTTTCCCTGAAAAGAAGCCAATCACCCCAGACCGGCCTTCGCCGCTGTTGAGGGGAAATTTTTTGGCCGCCCGGGACCGCCTCGCTCGGTGAGAGAAGGTTAAGTTTATTATGCGACTCTGACATCACATGAATCGATTCCATTAGAATCAATACCTCTACATTTTTTTTAAATAAACCCTACCTAAATATATAACGGATTTAAACTTTCGGACACAGATGTATTTAGAAAGAATAAGAACATTTTTCAAAATTTTCAAAAAAATATAATTGAAGAAAACCTTTCCTTAAGAAAAGATTTATCAATTTTAAGGGAAAAGAATACTAAAAGCAATTCTTTATATAGTATGGAAGTATATCTATTCAAATATGTTGCCAAAAATACCATAAGCTCAAATAAATTAGATTAGGAAAAAATAAATAGTTTCTAAAAATAAAACCCTTTTTCTCCTAGTCTATTTCACATTTTTGAAACTCCTTCCCAAAAAATTATAGAAAGTTAGATGTTAAAAAAGAGTTTTATAGCTTTTCTTAGCGAGTATCCGAAGAAGAAGCCTGAATAATTTCTCTAATAGGAGAAAAATCCATCTTTCAAGAAAACTCTGAGTATGTGAGTAGGATGTTCGATCCGTTCCCCTGACAGAAATATATTATGAGAAGAACTTTCCCTGACGTGTCTGGGGTTTTGAATGACTGCACCAGGAAAAACACAAATAGAATATTTCGCCTGTCCAACTTTTAGGCTTTCTCACTTGCATTTTAAAACTACTAAATTCGATGTTAACTTTTTGTTTCAGTTTGAGGCTTATGAAATATTTATCATCTAGAGTTTGATACCATCAGTTTATTGTTTGGAATTCTTTGGATTTGTTTAAAGTTTAGAATTTCTAGTTGTTTCTAAATTTGAATCTATTATTTTGTACATTAGATTTGAATGTCGATATTTCATCTGTGTATATAAAGTATACAAAAAAATCCCTAGGATGTAAACAAATATTGAACTATAAATTATTGATATTTTCTACTATATTCCTAATAAGAGATGCTTTATATCATATTTTTCGCAAAGATACAATATATTAAAAAATAAATTCAAAACAGAACTATGTAAACATGGATTGACTGATATCTTAATTTTTTCTTGTGGAACCATTAGAATAGGTATTGCAACATAGAAATATGATTGACTTAATAGTCTCAAACTAGAATTTCAGCTAAAAATAGTTCAACATTTTTTTCCAAGAGAAAATTGTTAATTTATCTTCTTTCAGTTACAACAATGTGCAATATTATATTAAGGCATGTTTACTTCAGCTATGGTTAATATTTAACTTTAATTGCTTATCAAAACGCTTAATAAGCATAATTTTTTGGAAATAAAATAAAAATCGGAACTTAATTGACTGTAAGAATCAAACAAATTGAATTTATTTGCGCCTAAATAACAGTTTTAGTATTATTTGTAACAAATCGCAAATACTTAATTTCTTAATGTTGCGAAAGGTCTTCCTGTGGGTGTATGGTGTGAACAGTCCAACACGCAGGATAATGCAGAATGAAGGTTTATTTACAAATATGCAGGAAAACACGTAGCACAGGTACAGGAAACAATAGTTCTTTCACAGATTACCAATGTAAATAGACAACAATTCACAGGTAAAGACAGTTCAGCACTTTGATATTTAACAACACAAACAGTCAGCAAATAACTAGTAACGACAATAACAGCTAAGCTCACCAGCTGATTAACTCGCCCAGCGGATAGAACTCCAAAGACGTTCGCGCTTCAAAGCGATCAACCAGTCGATCAAGACCGCCCCTCTGATCTAGGCGCCGTCCTTAAATATTCTCTCCGACAGGCCGTGACGTCACATGGTGTTTTCTCGTGTATTCCCTTTCCTAGTAGAAATATCGAGAAAAGGATTGCATTTTCGGGAATCATCTATTTGTCTCCAAGGTCGCCAAATTTATCGCCAAGTTCGTCGCCAAGGTCAGGGGTACCATAACAGTCGCTAAGGTCACTCCATGCTTAACCTTGTAAAACCCTCTTCCCAACCATAAGGCTTGCATTGCTGGGAAGCGACTTTCCATGTTTGTAACATTAATATAGTTAATTTCATAACTCTTGATTTAAATGTAATTAAAGACACATTTTATTTCTGATTAAGTAAGAAAGTTAATGAAAGAATCAAATATACATCAGCTGTACTTTCGTTTTAAAAATTGCGAATATTTTTGAATGAATATTGGTGCAGTTTAAACTTTATTTACAAACTACCAACTTCGACGACCAGCTTGTTCGCCAGGAATAAAATTTCAATTGTATCTTTTCTGTATAATTTGATTTTCATGGTTCCCTTAATAAAGTAATTTTAAATTTTGATAGAAATATAACCCATGTTGTTTCAGAAGACTTGCCCCCATTCTGTTCGTTGTCTGCATGAACGTCCCTAATGGAGTCGAGTAGCTGTGTCATGTAGCATACAATAGCCCGTTGTCAGCATCAACTTCACTCTCTTATTCGTCTTGCAAAATATGCATTTGGTTTTAACTTTAAATGGCGCGGCACATTTTACTTTCAGCCGCATGTTATCTGAATGAAAATGATGATTAAAACATAGCATTTAACATGAAGATATTATCTTAGCTTTCAACAATGGTAGAGAAACACGGTAATAAATGTTTGTTTAAACAATGAAAATGGTTTGAATTGCGTTGCAACAATGAAAAGTATTATTGTAGAAAATGCCAAAAAATATTTAAAAAAAATTTTAAAATTAGAGAAAAATTTGTACGGCAACTTAATTGGTATCATTGAAGAGGTTATTTTTTTATTTTCAGATGACGTAAAATGACTTTTGTGCGTTATTATTTTCGAAAGTTATTAAGGAAAAACTCAAAAAATTTTGCTTAATTTTTAATTAAGTGAAATTCTAATTAAAATTCAAAAAAGAGCTCCGAGGTGCACCTTCCAAAGTATGTTTCTGCCAAATTTTGTAGCTCTAAGTTCAGCGGTCTATCCTGTAGAGCCCCAATACACAGACACACACATTTTCCTTTATTATTCGTAGAGATGATAAAACAAATTTAGAAATACTTATTTTATGCCTACATGTGTGTTTACACTAGAGCACATTGCAAACTGACAGTCGCATGTTTAATACCAAGCTGTGCAAGCGTCTTCAACTGGAAGTTTGGGGATAGGGACTGTGATCCATGCGACTTCATCGTCATTCGAAACCCTCCAAAATTCCAAAAATAGTCCACCTGTATCTAAAGCTTGATGTAAATCTATCAAAATTTGGAAAAAATAACATTGGATTGTATACACATATCATTTCGAATAGGGTGATTCCGGGAGATACGTTGCATATTTTTTTGAAGTTGTGTATAAAATCCCATGGTGCACATAAAATAAATCATGCTGTGCTATTTAATGTTAAATATACAACATGTGTACTGCGACAAAAAATATTAAAAAAATAATTAATATTTTTTAACAATTTTTTTCTAAAACATTACACTGCGGCGCGTCACCTGTACATTCAGGGCGAGACGCCGCACTTGTGCGGGAGTTATGCCGCGCCTGGCATAAGAACAGGATGAAATAATACATAAAAAATATTCAAACAAATATTCATATCTGGACTATAATTACCTACGTAATAACAAAAAGAAACTAAATGAGTACAATAAAACGTTCGAGTAGGTTTAAATCAATATTAATCTGCCTACTAGTTCACTTCTAAAATTTTCTACTTATTTTTTAAAGATTGAATTTTAATTGTTATTTCAGAAACAACGTAACATCAGTGTATCAAAGAGGGAAAAGAAAAAAGTAAAATAGTGTTTACATTGTTTTATTTCTTAATAGACTTGTTTTCTCCGACTGCAATCTACACAAAAAGTGTCGAAAATAGTATAGTCTTCATGTAACCACATTTGACAAATGATACAACGAAGCCAATCACACTTCCTCTTAGTTTTGTAGTAGTTTTCTGAACATTCCTTGCAAAGAATGTCTGCGTCACATGTGTGATCCAACTGTTCATTGTTAACTTGACTTGCATCTTTCTTCGCATATATATTCTTACTTTTTATTTTTCCCTTTTTCTCCTTTGGTGTAGTAAACTTGATACTGTTTGAACATTCATCAATGTCTGATGAACTGTCATGGGATCCTCCACCTGATTCAAAATTATTTTTCTTGATAGTTTTGACATCTTTTTTTTAATTTTCTTACACTTTTGGAATCTTTTCTCTAAATTTGCTTTAAGCGCATTCCTATTGTCCATAGAGGTTAAGAGTACTGCTGTTTTCTTAATTCTGTGCTGTGCTGTCACCTGGCTAAGCCTCGGAATAGGAGAGATTTTATGTAGGTGATCGTGGTTTTACAATGCAAGTTCCAGGTTCTGCAGGCTGTAAATTGATTTGAGGTGTGTTGATTAGTTGATGAATTTGATGAATTTGCCTCCTCTTGTGTCGTGTTTTCTGGCTTGGGCACTTCACTATCCGCTAATTCGAAATCATGCATGGATTTAGTAATTAGCGCATAAAACGTATTTAAGCATAAAGGTGTTTAAAAGTTTGGATAGTGAAATCATACGCTTATCTCAAAATAACGATTCTACAGCTAAAAGTAATAATCGAATTGGGATTCGTGCTATAAACTGGTTAAGGAAATCTCATTGCGCACCTATACTGCTCGTCTGACTGTCATCTATCGATAATTACAAGAAATACAAGGTGTGCAGCATCTATCCTTATGCGGCGACTCTCCCGGAGATACTATACATATTAAAGACTTACAAAATGTGAACATGCTCTACACGGATTTCTGCGAACCTCTTAAATTAATTCGAAAAATATTACTTAGTTTCTGGTAAATAAGTGCTGAAACTAAACAGAGCACATTGATGGATTGCTTAATGGACATTTTTTAAACGGGAAGCAACCAATGCTGAAGAATCGAGACCATAAATATGATCGATGAGCTCTAAATACGTGTTCTGTTTTTATTGAATGTTTAATCTCTACTGGTCTTTGTCACGCATGCTTCGTGGTCATTATGTAATCGATATATCGAAACAGTGCAGCGATTAAAAAAGTGGAATCTTATGCTTCCATTGCTAAATTTGTAATGACATGATATCGCACTTCCTACGAAGTATCGGTTTTGGAGCATTTTTGCACTTTTCCTATTAATTATGTAACCGATTTGTGCTACCTTTTCTCCTAAGCAAGTAAGTGAATGATTCGGTTCGCCTGAGTTGAAGTGTGCCATGAGTTTGCTTGAATAATTCATGTTTTCTGTTATAAATTAGTGGGTTTTTTTTAAGCCAACTCAGATTATCAAGACAACAAACTATGTGTTTTCGACGTAAGTTAAAAACATTTAAATAAATCAATTTTTAAAGATACACATTTATCAGTGCAGTAAAGGACATTAAGACACTGAAAGGTTGAAATTTTTTAATTGAATTATTTTGCACATTTTAGTTTTTATTTTATAATTCATCATTATAACTATTTTGAAATATTCTAATCAGTTTTTCACTTATTTTTTACCGATGGAGCCACGCTAGTGGAATCAAAAGTTAATTGATTAACTGATAAATAAGTTCAAAATTATTGAAATAGCGTGTTGCCATAGACAATACCTAATTGCATAAAACTTCGCAAAATTGCAGGTTTTGTAATAAACATAAATGAATATGTTTATTACAAAACGGCATATTTCAACTAAAATCATCTCATCTTTAGCTAAAAAGTATCATCATTATCAAAAAGATCGGGAATGCGATTATAAATCAGAAAATAGCAATTTATTTGTCGATATCTTTCACATCTTCATCTAAGTAATATCCTCCGACTACAATGCATTTCTGTCAATACTCAAAACATGTCTTAAACCTTTATATCTTGACGGTGCTTAAAAGTACCACTTAAATCACGCTTATAACTTCGTAATATAACCATTTTTCCTGACGGTATTCCCTAGAAAACGTAGCATGCAATTCCAACAGCTAGAAGGCGATGGCAGCTGAAGGTAGAAATTAATTAAATTAATAATTACAAAATTTTAAGTTATTTTATTTAATTAAAAAAAGTTTTTCGCTCTTTCCTGGAGGTATTCTGGTGCAAAACGTATTTAATGATGCAAAATTAAAATACAAAAATTGTTGGTATATTAGTTTGGTAAATAAAGAGTTAAAGTAGTTTTCGTGAGGCCATTTCAGGGTTCATAGCGGGTTGTTTATTGCATTAAAATACTTAAAACGGTGATCATGACGTTGCAGTTTCACCTGGGGAAATAAGAAAAAGTCACAAGCCTCTTTATGAGGTGACAACATAACTTGTGAAAACCTATTTGTTGAATTTTTTAAACCAAAAATTCACGAATACTAACGACATTGTGGAAGGTGCATTGTCATGGCGCAAAACCGATGAGTTATCTCGTAACAATTCAAGTTGTTTTCGATGACTTCCGTCACGCAAACTCTGCAGAACACTCAAAAAATTTAATTTTTTGATGGTCGGTCTAGTTGATAGAAAATTTCTAACGCACAAGAGTAGGGCAATCAAAGAAAACAGTAGAATTACTTTTTTGTATTATTCACTAGCTTCTTTAAACATTTAACAATACTCAAATTACTCTCGTCTTTGATAAACAATCGTCTTTAAGCCTTTTTGAAATATTTCGAATATTTTTGTAATAGAAATTGCATTACAGAAAGCAAAACTGAATACGTGTTACATCGTCAATTTGGAAAATCGACAATGTTAAAATTCTTATTTTATTGAACACAAATTTATTTAGAATTTATTTTATTTGGAATGAAATACTCAGAGTTTGTCAGATATTTATATAAATTGTTAAAATATTTGATAAAGTTTCGAAACGATTTTTTGTATATATGTACTTTCAATGAAACATTCTCTGTACTGTTTGATCACAGTAGTATGTTGTTTAAAAAAGCAATAAATCCTTTGGATGTACAGTTTTCAGCTCATTTTCTCTGATCTTTAAAAGTCTTCCTTGCCTAATGATGTGAAAAATACATTTTCGGATATATAAGAATATGGATTCCACTGAAACTTCATATGATTTTTCGTTGTTTAGCGTATTGGACGTAATGGTAGTTAAACCAATATTTTTTCATATCGAGAAGTAATTTAGGACTAATACACATTGCAATTTAAGAGGTTTTATAATAATACTCGATGGTATTCACTGGATTTTTTATCTATTTTTTTGTTTACAAAATCGCAGTTCGAAAGATTTTAAAAGCAACTAAAAGATATTTACTTTCTCTTTTTTGTTAAATGTTGTTTCTTGAAATCAATATAGAAAAGCATAATGCAGGCGCTTTAAAATAAACAAAAATGCGTGTTTAATTGCGTTCTTCTTAGAAAATATATTGCTTCAGAACCGTTCTTTCAAACCAAACTAGTAAAATTATTATCGGTTTATCTTGTAAAACAAACTATCCTTTTCGAACAACAAGGAATATCCACATTTCTTTTCTTTACTATGAATACGTTCCTTTATTGCCATTTTCGAAAACCACAATCTATTCTGACGTAGGTTTTTTTACTGAAGTATAAAAAGTATTTTGAGAATGAAGTGAACATAAAAGATTTTTGTGTGGGTACAAGACTTCTAGTCAGAGCTTACATTTCCCTCGAGGCAATATATTTTTTTCAATTTTCCCAGTATTCGAATTTTAAAGGCATCGTACTCTGATATAATCTATAAGTTCGAAAGGGGTTAGCTTATGAGTGAAAGTATCTACTTATTATTATTGCAGGATATCTTTGATATAAAAAAGGACGTAGCGGCAGTTTTCGACTTCCCATTTATAAGACAGTGGTATCTAGTATAGTATCTAATTTTCGATTAATACCTTCTCTATATTGAATATATCGACCACTACATTTGACTAAATTATTTGAAATACTTTTTATTTCATACAAATACAAATAGATATATTGTAATTGTCAAAAATTTCGATCTCGAAATTTGGATGAGTCGGTTTATTATTTCATTCTTCTGTGAATACCGTTTTGGGAACTATGTCTCTCTGTCTGTGAACACGACAACTCAACAAAGCAACAAACTGGAAGGATGAAATTTGGTACAAAGCCTTTAACACAAAAATTCCAGATTTCTGTCAAATGTTGGACGAAATCCTTCTGCAGGAAGTTACTTTGTTCGTGTTTCCATGCCCATGTGAACACGATAACATAAAAATTCAAATTGCTAGATGGATGAAACTTATATATTTTTATTACTCGAATTGTAGATCTGCATCAAGCTTTGGGCCAAGTCTGTCAAAGGTTCACCGTCTGTCAATCTGTATATTTGCGTGTACATGTGCTCGATAACTCAAAAATACAACGACTTATACAGATGAAATCGTGATGTAGTCTTATCACCAAAATTACAAATATGTTTTAAATTTTGTCCGCAATCAGTGAAAAAGGGAGACACCCACAATACCTACTCGGTGTTTTTTCACTATACTATAAAGAACCAAACGTGCCATAATGTGTTAGTATACGAGAAACTCGGGGAGAGAACACACCCGCTGGTTTGGTATACTGTGGGAATCAAACGCACCATAATGTGTTAGTGTAGGAGAAACTGAAGGAGAGAACACACCCGCTGGTTTGGTATACTGTGGAAGTTCTTAAAGTAAGAGAAGTGTTTTAGTACTGATGTAATGACTATAGCTCAGAATAAGAATCCATGCTGCGAAATGTGTGCTAAACGGAAAATATTTACCAAATTCAGTATATGAAGCAAAACTATAAATAGATGAGAATAAGTTGATCAATTCCGATCCAAACGTGCTTGGGTATTAAACCTGTTCAAATTTTTAATTCTTAAGCATATTTATTACAGTGTTTTTAATAATATGATTTTCCAGAATGTAAAGTGCATTAAAAATAATTTATTATATTGTTAAACAATTTATTATAACGTTATGGACCAATATAAGGTGAAACTTGACGCCTTACAATTAAGTTTCATTTAATGACGACATCAAAAAGAAATTATATTTATAATATCCAATAATTTTCACGATGCATTTTATCCTTTCTTACATGCTCCGATTCTTCTGTGAATAATTTCTCTACTCTTTTTATGCATGATTTTATATTGTTTGGGGTATTAACTCTTTTAACAAATGGCTTCTTTCCTGATACATTCTCTATTTTAATTTTTTATCATAATTCGCTAGAAATGTCCCTGTGAAAAATAACGGAAATTCAAAAAAAAAAAAAAAAAAAAAACAGAAGAAATTCTAATTTTTGACTGTAAAAAATTGCGTTGATTCAGTAATATTACATAGTACTCTTTTTCAGAAATGAGTTATAAATTTTTAAGTAATTTTAAGCAGAATTGTTCTTGTGTATCAATTATTCTTGAATTAAACGCAGTGGGGATACGTTGGACGTAATAAAATATCGCGTTATATAGGGCAAGCATTATAGGACGAATTTGTGCAAGTTCAAACATATCTGTTAATTGTAACTGAGCATACTGCTAGTGGAATGTCAATTTTTTATTCATACTGCCAGCTTCGACATTCATAAATAAACAATAGTAAATGCATACTTTTGTTTTTCCGATAACAAAAAATGAAAAACTTTGAAAAAGTTTAATTCATCTTACGCGTAAAATGAGACTGATTATCTCGCTACATGAGAACTAGAGTCAACTTTATTCTCATTATACGAATTTGCGTCATACGAAAGTACTGAACTTTAAAATAAACTAAATTTACATCTGAACCAAATTTCTACCATCCTGGGAAAAAAATGTAATGCTTTTCAACTTTCTAACAGTTTTCTACATTCAGATATTTTTTCATTCCTTTTTCTAACGACAATTATCAGCAACTAGTCATCTTAAAAAAGAGGAGGAAGTATGAGTTTATCACGATTTTCTAAATGGGGATATGAAACAAGAAATTTTTGAATTCCTTTTTCCAACGACAATTATCAGCAACTGGTCATCTTGAAAAAGGAGAGGAAGTATGAGTTTATCATGGTTTTATAAATGGGGATACAAAACACGAATGAACTGTGAGAAATTACTCCGAGACAGATATGAAAAGATAATTTTCCCCTTAGCATACACTTTCTGCTTCAGGAAGTACCAAGAGTGACTTATGGGCACTGCTATCATAATTTTCAGTAGCTTTGTTCCTTGTGTGCCGTTCTCATAATAGGGTACTTTTGTCAACAAAGCATTCTGCAGCCTCTGTTACTCCATTGTTTTTAACGTAATTAGTATTTACAACTTCTATTAATTTTGCAAACAAAGGATGGACCATGACAGAAACCTAATTACCAGCTGAAGCATTTAAAAACCATCATCAAATGGAGGAAATTAGCTTTCTTAGTCGATAGATTCGCTCTTCATCTTCTTTGTAAACAAAACAGATTGCTTGCGTGAGAAGCAAAACTGCTTGCAGCTAAAAATGAAGTGATTTTTTTTCTGTATGAGAAATAACCCAAATAGATAACTTAAATAAAAGCAACAAAGATGGTTAATGAGTATAGAGACTAATCCATTTAATTTGCATAAGACATTTCTTTGAGTAAAGATGTTCCAAGCAATAATATTTCAGCTGGTGAGTATGTAAATGGGTTTTAGTTGTTTTATTAATGTTCTTCGATGTTGCGGTGCGAGAAAATAACATCCAAGACTCCTTTTATGCGCCTTAGAAAAGTGAAATAATTTAAACTTCTCCGTTTTGCTTTCTAAAGTTTATTGTTATTAAAATATTAAATTATTTGAAAGGCGCCATAAACTTTCCTTTAATTGGAGAGCAGCTTCTGTTAAATCATTCCAAGCTTTAAATAACAATATGGTTTATTTGATAAAATCTTTTCAATAAAATAAAGATGGACTTATTAAATCGAGAGATGTGCAGACCATTAAACTTTAAAATAAATAATTTTCTAAAGTTGTGGGAGTTGCAATTCCTATTAAACGGGGAGCATTGTAAAATGTGCTAAATGACAATATTTTCGGAATAAAATTTATTAAAAATTCGATGTTTGGTTTTATCCGTTTCCCTTTCTCGTTTATGTAGACGGATAAAAGTGGTTTGTACCGCTTAAACATATTGAAGGTAAAACATTCTCCTTCAATAACTTAAATTTACAATTCAGTATTGTAACAGCTTAGATTTTGAGATAATCTTTTCAGCACTGGTTTGTAAAAACTATGGAAACACTTCTTTAAAATATTCATTTAATGCTAAATGCGAATGATTTTTTTTTTCTCTTCAGATTTTTAACGGATTTATATCTAACATACAATGATTTGTGAAGTAATTTTTAAAACTTCAACTTCCGTCTTAATCGTCTCAAGTACAACCTGCAGATGATATAGAACTCTATGAAAGGTTTAGAGTTAAAGTGAAACATGTCCATGTCTTGCACACTGTGCACTAACACTGCCACGGTAGTGTAGAAAAGTTATAATTTGTGCGTAATAATAATTCAACTCCATGATTCAATTCGCACCAGGCAACAAGAACAATTAGAAGTCCACCGTTATTTCAAATACACTCCTGCTAAAATATAAGCAACAAAGGCAAAACTCGGAATAAAAAAACTATTTAATGAATATGCGTGAAAGTACAACATGAGGTAGTTGTGGCATTACTAGACCACATATCAAACAATAAAGCAAAGACAAACAAAAACACATATATTACGGCCGTCGCGGCACGACAGCCCAAATTGGTAGGCAGAAAGTGCAATGGGAACCGCACGCTAAAATAATGGGTATGATACGCTCTAGCTTAAATCCATGCCCGACAACGGCGAGGCGTGCTGGCAATTGTGTGGTTGATCGCTTGTTGTGTCAATAATACCAATCCCTGTAGTGAAGCTTGTTGGAGCTCGTGAAGGGTGCTTGGCGGCACACTGCGACCTGCAATCCGTCTTCCCAACATGTCCCACACATGTTCTATGGGATTCAGGTCCGGTGATCTAGCTGCCCAAGCCATCTGTGGAATGGTTTCACTCTCCAGATAACTCCGCACAATCGTGCTGTATGCCGGGCGGGCGTTATCGTCCATAAATATCGCGTCGGTAAACATTGCAGCGATAAAAGGCCGCACAAGAGGCTGTAGGATATCATCGCGATATCGGACACATGACGGAACCCCCAGTGAACACGACAACACCAGCCATTCACCCCTGCACCTAACCGTCCGAAGGGCGGTCCTAACAGTTTTCTTGGGCCCCTAGTGAACACGTAAAGGTCGGTTCGACCTTTCGTTGCGATCCCTTCCCAGACAAGTAACCCGCCGCCTCTGTAATTGTCTCTTTCGACAATGTTTGGCGCCCGATAGCGTGCTCCTGGCTTTCGCCATATCATTGCCCTTCGGGAATGGTTCTGGATGTTAAATCGAGACTCATCCGTAATGAGTACGTGGCCCCACTTCTCTGGTGTCCAACTGCGATATTCACGTGCCCAATCCAACTGAGCTCTTACGTGCGCTGGGGACAAAGGCACACAAACAACAGGTCGCCGTGCGAACAGTCCTCCTTCATGCAGTCTGCGAGAGACAGTTTGTCGGGATATGGGCCTTCCTGCAGCAGCAGAGAGCTGCGACGCCAGCTGCCGCGCTGTTACTGTCCTCCGGCGTCTGGCACATTCCAACAGGTAGTGATCGTCTGCCGTTGTGGTGATTCTCCGGCGTCCAGACCCACGTCTTCTACTGGCGTTTTGATCCCTTTGGTAATGATTCCACAGCCTATGATGTCACTATGATGCACATTCAGCTCTCCGGCAACAGCAGATTGTCTTTCACAGGCTTGAAACATACCGACAGCCCTCCAACGTATCTCATCGTGCACATGGTTTTTTTCTACTCATGCTTTCCGCTTTGGCTATCCCGGATTCCGAGAAATTATTGCTGCTTGCGAACTGAAGCATAGGTCCATCAAGCCCCTTATTAAGGCGTTGCGGTGTGACCGCGGGATAGCGTTTTATGCTAATTTTGGTTGCATTCGACGATGCAACCTCTACATCATATGTAAATTGTGTATTTTAATTCACCGTTTTGCATTGCTTATTTTTGAGCAGGGGTGTATTTGAAATGCAGCTAATCAATTTTGAAATATGTTTTCTCAGAAATTAATGCCATGGATCTGGTTCACTTTAGCTTTGAACCTTCTATATAGTGGCATATATATATATCAATATCATGAAAGTCAAAAAATATTAAAATAAAATGGAGAGACTGTAGTAAATCGGTAAAAGCGTATAGATGCTCATCAGGGTAAGTAAAATCTATACGAACCGTTAAAATTAGTGAAATCATAATGTTTTCTGCGAACAGTGTTGGCATATAGCTAACAAACACTGTCCTTTACCCCGAATTTTGTATATGTTGCTTTTACATTTCTGCTATGTTTGTTTCGTATTTGTTATATATATATATATATATGGCCATCTGGTATGTTTAGACGGGTGAAATCGTTCAACACTGAGGCAGAATTCAAAAATACATTTTTCGATAATTCAGTCACTCGACCTGGTTTAACTCTTTAATCCCCAGGCGACTTTTTTCTTCCATCCTCTTTAAGACCGTGCCTTTTTGCGAGAAACGACATGAATTGCACTTTCCCAACCTGGTGGTCATTTACCCCATCACCTCACCCCCTGCTATAACCTTCCCTTAAGGCAAACGGAAATGGTCTGTGGTCGGCAAGGATCATTGGACTCACTAACGAGCTTATCTCCGAAGCGATCTCAGAACATCACTTTCCCTGAAAAGAAGCCAACCGTCTCAGACCGGCCTTCTTCGCTGTTAAGGAGAAAATTTTAAATTGCCCGGGATCGCCTCGGTCGGTGTGAGAGGGTTAATTATGTATACAAAGCAGATGAAAAGGCGACACAAGGCAAATGATATGACAGATATGCCGACAAAACAAACAGGCAGATCGCCTTTTAATAACGTATGCTTTTTCATAATAAATTAGTGCACATCTCAATGAAGTCTCCCCTCCATTCCTTTCTGTTTGAAAATTTGAAGTTGCAAGTTTCGGTTCTAAAATCGGTACTGGGGCCGCAGTGGTAAGATCTAGGCTTCGGAGCTAGAGGGTTCCTCGTTCGAAGCCCGATTCCTCTGAAACCCCGACGTGTATTTGGGCCTGTTGTACGGTATGTCAGACGTCGAGGGCCAAACGTTCTCCCACTGGTGAGGTGCGTAAGCTTGGTGAGGGGGTGCCAGCTCAGATGTCTTTCTCGCCATCTCGCCGTGATACAAAATTGCGATGTCCGTCACCAAATAGCCATCGTGTTGCTCCTAAAAGGGACGTTAATTTAACTAAACTAAATTAAAAATTACGTCGACTACCGCGGATTGAGAAATTTTAGACAGTATCTATAAATGGGTATTTATCCGTCGTAAAAAAAAATGAAAATTTAGATTTCTTTTCCTTATATTGGAATTACCTTCGTGTTGCTTCAAAACTGGACTTCAATATATCCAAAACCGGAATTAAAATTCAGTTGGTTTTTTTCAAGTACCTTTTCGAGAAATCCGAATAATAAATCCTTTGTAAACATGAGGATTACTAACTAAGGATTAGAAGAATTTATTAGATAAATCCTCAGTTGATAGTAAATATTTGTTATCTTTCTAATGGCAACTTGTAAACAATAGATCCTTGAAATTAAAAAAAATAACTATTGAAAAAAGGCTTTTATAAAGAGTATTAATAAATCATTAAATATTTATTAATGATATTCTTTTAAAAATAATTTTTCAGAATTTGTTTACATTGGCTTTGATCTTCAGTTGATTATATATTGTTTTATCTTCCCTTTTAAATCTTATGCCTTGCCATGGACTAATCATCTCATCTTATGAACACAATTCTAAATTAATGTAGATGCACAATATTCAGAATGATTTACATATGACGAATAAAATGAATCATAATTTTAGGAGCTACTAATTCCTTTAAAATTATTTCAATGCGTTTTTCTTAAGAATATGCTACTGTCAATTTCACATTAAATCAGTGGCGAATCCAGGTGGGCGGCTATCGGGCTACAGCCCCCCCAGAGCCAAGTCAGAATTCTTGATTTTATTTAACATCATTATTACAACTGTTTATTCTTAATTTCCCTATTTTAAAAAAATAATAAAAACGTTTCAAAATTATTCTCTGGCTTCACAGGCTCGAAAATTTTCCTGCTTTTCTTGTCATTCCACTTGTAGCTTTGACGCTTTCGAAGGCATTTTTTGGCTAGTTATTTCATTGTAATTTTTATTAACTTATCGAAAGTATTGTATTGTTTTTTATGATTCTTGTTGTCAGGTGAGTCAAGTCTGTCAAGTTAATAAGTTTTGGTTTACTTTAGCCTTGAGGTTTGACATTCATCACGACGATACAAATTTTTTATAACCTCAGCCCCCCCCAACCCGAATCCCAGATTCGCCACTGCATTAAATAAATAATTTACATATTTTTAACAGTTTTTGAAAAGAAGACAAAGAAAGCAATTTTTCGTTTTCAAAAACTGCAGACATCTAATGCTGAATATTTTATTGATATAATAATTTTTCCAGAACTTTAGAAGGAAGCATTTATTACTTTCGAATTTTAACAATTCCTTTGCAATATACATGAGAGAGGAAAGCATACTTGTTGAACCAGAAATATATTAAAATTAAAAATTCCTTTTCGTCATTTATGTGAACAACATATTATTCTATCATCAACCATATTCAATTATGAATGCAGATTTCCGACGTATGCGTAGGATAATATAAATGAAGAACGGTTTAACTCTGACATAACTTTAAAAATTTATTTTAATTGAAGAAACCGTCTGATTATCAATATATAGTGTTTTAAATAAAGGAAAATAAAAAGAATACAAGGTGATTTCTATGATCAAGATTTTCTATATAAAATAAGAGCGAAAGTAGGACAACAAATCACCAGGTAACTGGAACTTTATTAAAAGACAAAAACACTGGAGGCTATAAAATAAAAAATGTATTTCAAAGTCGGCATATTCATACATTTATTTCGCTCTTTCCAATTCTAATAACTAACGATTCATCAATATCATATATGATGAATAAAAAAAGTTATTCGGCGAATATATTCATTTTGTCTGAATTAGATTTAAATTTCTAAAGCACTGGAATAAATGATAACGCAGAATAGCAAGTCATAAGATAATTGGAGCTTTATTATAGGTAAGAATCACTCGAGGCTGAAGAATAAAAAAATTTCAATTCGACATACATACACATATTATATATATATATACCAACTGAGTTGCACGGGCTATTTCGAATAATGCCTCTTTCTCTGGCGGAAGGTGGAAGTGAGGTCACCTGACACATGCCCAACATTCTCTCCGAAATAAATAAGGAGAAAAGAGCGGTTCAAACATTCCATCCGCTAAAACGCGTTAAAATCGATTTATTTTTAAAAAATCGCAAAAATATACAAAAAAAATCGTTATTTTGTAAAAAAAAAATGTACCGTGTCCTGGGTGAAATGAAAAGTCTATCCGATTGCAGAATTAATTTTCGTCTGACTTCAGTGCGGATTGAAGGAAATGACCCGGCATTGCTCGGGATCCATATTATTTCATACGCCCCTCCAGTTTATTTTTTCTACAAATATAATGTGTTTTTTTCTCTAGAAATATCTTCTTTGAATCCTATTATTATAATTAATATAATAATTATTATAATTAATATAATAATTATTATAATTAATATAATAATTATTATAATTAATATAATAATTATTATAATTAATATAATAATTATTATAATTAATATTATTATTAATATAATTAAAACTTTAAAATTTAATTAATTTAGAATTTAATTTAATTTTTAAATTCTTTTGGTACTTTCGGCACGCTTCTCCGTTCAGTGGTTAATAATTGTTTTAGCTTCACATATATACATACATACTTACACGTCGAATTTGAATAATAATAATATATATATATATATATATATATAGTTAAATATTTTACAAACAATTAAAACTCTAATAACATTTTCAGTATATATACCTATTAAACCAATAATTAAAATTAAATATAAATATAATGTTACCTAATAAATAATCATACAATGAAATATATATATTAGTTTAAATATTAATCAATTTTCAGATATTTAATTTGAGTATGAATTCCAGTTTTCTGCGGTATTGTACTCATTGCTTCTTCATTGTAATGAAAGGACATATTAAATTTCAGAGGTTTATTTATTGGTTTTCAGATATAAAAATGCTAAAAAAAAGTTTCTTTAATTTTGAATTCTTTGTTAATGCGCAATTATTTGATAATGAGCAATATATATTTTAGTGGTTATTTTAGTTTAGTGCTATCTCTTTCTTTCTTTAATTTTGTAATAATTTAGAGTTTCTTACCCTTTTGTTCTTTCAACAATTGGCTTCATGCATGACTAGAACTGTGAAATCTTGATTGAACATGAATAGCAAGTCCAATCTTTTGCTGGCCATTTTAATTTTTGGAATTCCAAAATTTAGGTTTGTGTTTTTCAGGTTTTATTAGATTCATTTCTATGTACTAATTTTATATATTTTAGGTCTTCTTGTGTCTTATAGATCTGCGTCCATTTATTATTATTCATATATTGTTTGGCTTTACATTAACTATTTTATTAAGGTGAAAGTTAAGGTTTTTGCAAAATATGTACAAAATTCGATCTTTGTTTTCTGTTGGAAAATAATTATTTGAATTATAATCTACTTAAATTATATATATATATATATATATTCATTCACAAGTAGAACAACATACACATTTAACATCCATTTCAAGAATTTTGAATGATTACATAACTAAATTAAATTAATCCAATAATCAAAATTTTTAAATTAATCCCAAAAGTTCTGTTACTATCAAGACTAAATTAATAATTGAAAAAGACAATCCAAATATGGAGTTTTCAACAAATTATGTGATTAGCTAGACTTTTGACGAGCTTGTCATTATATACAGTTAAATATTTTACAAGCAATTAAAATTCAAATAACATTTTCTTTATATAAATCCTATTAAACCAATAATATATATAAAAATAATAATAAAGTTTATAGAGGGAATTTGTTTTATTATATGTTGACAAAGTACCTAACAATTATGCTATCATATGTAAATATTTTTACTCTAAAATGCTAAAAGAACATTCTTAATAATGATGCATATATTGAAACTAATTATAGTATTAAAGAAATAGACAATATATTTAAAGCTTTTCATAAGAGATTAAATATTTATTGTGAGAAAGTTAACTATCCCCATATTTTTCTTACATCAAAATTTCATAAAAACTCTATCAAATTCAGAAGTGTAACGAATGGTAGTTATAGCTATATAAAGAAAGTAGGTAAATTATTACAAAAATATTTGCAAGAGATTATTAAAAAAAATTAAAAGAACAGAATAATACGGTGATTATTAATAATATCTTTGAAATTATAAAGAATCTTAAAGATATTGTTATTTACTCTGTGCATACTTTTGATTTTCAAGATTTATTCAATAGTATAGATATCAAAGATTTGATGAGAATTTTATTAAAGATTTATGGGGATTTTAGCATATATAAAATGATTGATTTCAAAAAATATAAAACACTAATAGAAGTTATATTAAAAGAGAATTATATTAGCTTTTACAATAAATTATACCGACAAATTAAAGCTATTCCACAAGGTGGACCAGATAGTAATGCTCTTGCTAACTTATAATTAAATTATTATGAAAAAGAAATTAATTACAATTCTTGTATAATGTACAGATTTCTTGATGATTATTAATTATTTGTAATTAGTTGTTATTGTTAATTATCTGATATTATTAATTATTTGTTCAAGAGAAGGATACACACCAATTACTGACTTTTATCCAGAGTATTTAACTTTAATTAAAACTAATAAAGGTATTTCTTCTGCAAATTTTCTAGATCTTGAGATCAAAATTGTTAATAAATTAAATACGGAAATTTTTGATAAAAGAAACACTTCTATGTTTAATATAAATAAGCTACATTCTGGAATAGTAATACAAGTATTCAAATCTTTCGGACATCCCGAACTAATTACATAGAAGCAATATTTTAATAACAGATAGTAAAAAACAGAGATCCTATATCGATACATCTATTAAAAATGCCCTGATATATGGATTTCCTATTAATTTCATGCCAGCATATATTAACAAAAAATTATTAACACCTTTAAAAGAATAGTACAATAGAATTGATTAATTTGAAATATTCATATACTTCGATTTCAGTGAGATTTTAGTACATCTTAACATTAGTAGATGTCGCCACTATTATTAGAAATAGATTGGAAATGATAATATGAAGAATTACGTCATTATTTAAATGTTAATATCAAATTAAAATAGGTTAATATAACGTTCTTATAAAAATATAAATCTATAGTTTAATTATTAACGATGATTTAATATATTATATATAACATATTTTAGTTAAAATATTTTCACAATAAATGCGGAACTGTAATTCGTATTTAGCTTTTGGCATTTTTTTGCTACGACTTTGAAGCAGTAAGCATTTAGTTAATTTTCTCGTTCTTTTCTTGATATATTTTGGAGATTTACTCCTATATTTGTTGTCTTTTTCCAACAATTGACCCTCGCAGAAGGTTGGTGCCTATAAATTTCGAAATAATGTGACATAATCGATTCCTCGGGTCGATTGGCATTTCATTGTTAGAATTCCATACCTGGATTGGTTTTCTCATAGTAATAGTTTTTAATATTATTAGCTTTCTGTATTTCATTGTGTGAATAATATTGGGTTATATTGTTAATTATATTTAATTTTAAATGAGGGTTTAGTAGGTGTATATGATGAAAATGTTATTTGAGTTTTAATGGTTTATATATATATATATATATATATATATACTTATAAAAGGCAATGCTTGTGTGTGCGTGTGTGCCTGCGTGCGATGTCCAGACGAATCTATCGCACTTACAATCTTGAAATTTGGCACACAGGCAGTCTTAATGGTGACTGAATGCACCTCGAAGCCTGAATTTTAAAATTTAATTTAGAAAATTTTTTATTTAATGTTTTGTGTTGGTTTGGGTGCTTTTTCGCACATTTTTGGCCGATCCACGAGAAATAATGATCGGAAAAAAACAATCAATGCATCATCAAATAGAGCAAATAATTATCGTTTTAATGACGTTTGCTTTGAAAGTCTAACGTAATTTCCTGAATTTTAAGAAATTTTTAAATAATAGTCAGTTTTCGAATGAAATTTTAAGATTTCAAAATCAAATGACTGCATCTCACGTTCTAAATTCTTTATCTTTTTAAAAAGTTTCGAGCTAATAAATAAAATGGTTCCCCTTCATTTAAAACAAGAACGGTTAAAATATCAATTTAAGTCGATTTTTAATTAATTTTTTAGTTGATGGGGTTCGAGAAGTTTCTCAGAAGGAATCGGAATACGGAAATCCCATTCAATCCAAGTGTGCGCCATCTGGTGGAAAATTGAGAGCTATAGCTTTATTTGGCATCCTGCCATGAATGAGGGTAGGTACGGGAATATGATGAATTACTTTTATTGCTTTAGTTTGAATGAATTATTAAACCGTTTAAGCATGTTTAGGCAAATGGTTTTTTTCTCCTTTTGGTTATTTTTACTTTGTGCACGTCTCTCTGTTACGTTCTGATCAATTTCGCCTTACACTTCAAGCTCATGATAGACAATTTTTTAATCTAGGTGAGAGGGGGGGGGGGATCGCGTTCTGATTTATATTTTTTATACTTCTGATTTGTTTCTAAAGTTTATTAAAAGACACATGTTGTTTAAGATGCTTCTTGCTGTTTATTGATGATTTTCACGTTGTAATTTTTTAATATAGTTTTGGATTAACGTACTCTGTACTGTTTTCCTACAGCTCAAATGTCATAATCGCGAAGCAAAATAAGCGGGAAAATCAATAATGTCTATCTTCTGTTTTAATTTTGTTTTCAAAATTTTTTCGTGTCATTGTGGGCGGTTTTTTTTAATCTGTTGAAGTCCCGATTCCACGGGCAACACCGTGCGGGTACTGCTAGTATATATATATATATATATATATATATAAACTTCGCTCTCACAAAACGGAGTTCTCATAACTATCGTTTCGTCAGTATCGTATTTGAACAAATAAAACAAGCAGTTATTCGACGAACTGATTCATTTTTTCTCAAATAGCTTTAAATTACTGGAATTCTTCATATCTGAATCTATCAAACGAGTTTACATAATAAAATGATTTTTAATTAATTTCGATTGGTTTATGGTGCTCCAGTATGTTCTCTATGCATAAAAAAAATTTGAATGTAAAGTTGAAATTTCCCTTTATTCAAAAAATATCGAATATAATACTTTGAAATATATTTTGAGTGTAATGGATGCATCTTCCTACAAGGCAGCGTTTTTCACATTCATTGTATAAAGTAACATGATACGAAATACAAGATAATTTTCTTTTAAATTTCTAATGTGCATGGATGTGTATGATATTTTTGACGCCAGAAAGCAAAAATCGTAGTAATTAATCGCAAATTGTCGACTGCGTGAGTAATTATCTCATAGTAAAAATAATAACAAAAGAAAATGCTCTATTGTTAACCACAACAAGCTATAACAGAAAATCTTCATTTACGCTCGGTTTGAAGCAGATAGCATCCAACGTAGCCATTTGGATTTTATTAACCTAACGGATTTCATCTTTTTTTCCTATCCTATTGTATTATTCACTATAGATTGTCACGTTTATTACTAATTAAAAGGGGAGACAAGAGAAGAGAACTACAATCGAAAAGTGACAAAAGGCACTTTTACTATGTTTAATATTTCATGCTCTACATTTTATTTCAATTCATCCTTTTTTATTCTTTTTGTCATTATATTATTTTAATTTGAGAAAAGATTGTGTTATTTGATGAAATAATGTCTTCTCGTAAATTATTGAAAATATTCCTGTGAATAATTGCTAAATTTTGTATTCCTTTTAAATAATTGCTCTATTGTATGCTTAGTCGAATTCAGTTTAAAAACGCATTAAGGCTTAAAAAATCTGAAAGATATAACAGTATTGCAAATTAACCGAGATGTGCTTAGATTTAAGCTCGATTACGTCGGTATTCGATTTGTTAAAAGTTAAATGCTCTATTTTGTATACAAAACTCTTATCAGTATGGTATCAGAAAAGGGCATTCATTCAATGTTCTTACAATTTAATGTTGTCCATATCATAAAAGAGTTCAACGAATATAATAATATCACGTATTAGCTACCTTGTGGGCATTCTACACTGAAAATGAAACTAGACTATTTCCCCAGTGGTTTAAATTTCGATAAATCATCTCGAATGGCAGTCAAAGCATACATAATTTATCTGTTCTATGTTAAGTTTGCTGAATAAATGATTAAGCTTCAGCTCGCGAAATTTCTGTCATGGGATATAAACTATCTCATACTGAATAGTTCGCGAACTCAGTGTTTGTCCTTTTACGTCAAATTAAATTTATCCTTAATTAGTGAGGTAAAAAGTTTTAAGTCTTTAACTAATATGAACGCAGCTTTCCAGACCATTATGGGCTCATTTCTTCAAATCCATGAGATTAAATAAAAAAATGTGTTATTATAAATGAAATAAGGGTGTATCTGCAAACCTAGAAATGTTTGCAGATACATGGTAATATTGAAAGATAGTTTACAAATTTTAAGGCTAGGTCAGGCATACAGAAGAAGTAATTATTATAAAAGGACATAAAATAACAAAGGGGACAACTACAGGAGGCTGTAGTTGTCCCCCTCCCTGCGTGGGAGGGGCTAGCGTATAGCACAATTTCTGAGCGGCGGCGTATAGAGTAGGCCGGTTATTTTCTTCCACCCATTTTTCTCAGTTCATTTCTTCGACCTTCACAGGAAGCTTAATAGAGAGAAATAAAGAATGACAGATAAATTAGAAAACGAAGAAAAATTATTCCGCATATGTTTAATAAATGATCATCTTCCACGAACTGGCTCCAATGTTTCGTAGATCTGTGTTGGTCATCAGATGTATAAGATTTTTGGCAGTTTTCGTTGAAAGAGTCGAAAAGTCCTCTCACCGAAGCTAACTTATCAGTTTGTCCATCGCGTCTTTGTTTTTGAATCCATTGGAGACGCACAAGATTCAGTCGTACTGAGTTCGCCGACTTGACACGAGTGCATGCTTAGATTGGAAGGCAGAATTCAGACTCAACGAATCGGCTAGATGCATTGCACTCGGGAGATGCTCCTATTAGGTTAGAGGGAGGGATAGGGCTCAGGGAAGAACAGTAAAAAATTCACAGCAAGAAATAACTCACTGGCATACTCTGCACGCCGTCCCCTCTCACTAAGGGTTAAGTAAAAGAAACAGATACATTGGTTTGTCACATCATTAAAAGGAACAAGCATCCTATTTGTAAGAACTTTTTATCGTTATCTGCAAAAGAATCGATTCCATTAGATTTTTATTTCGAATCTCAATACGGCAGACTTTGAAAAAAAAGAACACCACGCCAGAGGAATTTCCAATTAACTGGAACAAAGTCCCTTTCACATTTTCCCCAGTGTGCTGCACAGGTTTGATGGGATAAAATTCATAATAACACAGTTGCATACACAGTTGCATTAATAACAACATGCGAAGCATGTATGGTTTTGGACACCAATTGCTTTGTACGCTTAGGGTAGGGCAAGTACTCCAAGGGTTTATTGTTGATACTTCGTCTTACTTGCCATTGTGTCTGTCATACTGCGTACGACTTGTAATGTTGTTATTCATGCAACTACGTCTCTATACTATAGTGAATCTCGCGAAGTGAGAGCGCCATTGAACTCGTACTGTACACTTTATCTGGTGTATCATTTTCTTTTACTTAAATCACTGACAAACATCCATGGGGTCGAAATTTACGTTTGTGTCCCCAAGTTATATTGTAAATACGACTTGTTTCTGTATGTCCGACCTACCCTTAAAGTTTGTAGAAGACTTCTTGAAACCCCATTATATGCTATTTTCTATCTAATCAGTTCATGAAATGTAGCAGACACATGGAAAATGTAACTACGCGTTTCATCTAACCTCTAATTTCTGTGCTATAACATCACGCATATTTTCCTCCTTAAAAGGCGCCAAAATTTAATTGGCACGGTGCGTTTGCCTTGAAAAATCTGAACTTGAAATGGCTCTGTGAAACTTAAGTCTTCATTACAGGTACAAAACTTCTAAAGCAGTCATCGATGCTTATTCCTACACTATTGCTAAATTAATGTTAATTTCCTTTGAAGTCTAGTTGCAAGTAATTTTAATTGATATCTAAACAATTTCGCTATGTAGAGAGAATGAGGGCACCTTTCAACAGTTAGAATTTCTCTTCAATGGAAATGATATTTGATCAGCTGAGAGGTGGCAAATAAAGTTTGAGACGAGAACATATTCTGGCAATAGGATTCATTCCATTTCTCAAATCACGCGCATTGCTTTGGAATGAGATCTGTTTTGTGACCTGCTAAGTAAAAATTTAAATTTCTGTTCATCACTGAATTTTTCTTGCTCTATATTCATTGAGATAAATTGGATTTATTCACCAAGTTAATTACGATTTTATGCATCTAATAATATTTGCATCTAGAAATTCCTTTTCTAAAGAGAGTTTTATAACTCTTTAGAAAAGGAATTTCTAGATGTAATTACTTAATGGCAGCACGTGGAGCACCTTTCAACAAACATCAGGGGGCGCGTTTCAACACGGGTAACATGTATCCCTCATAATAAGGGAGAATTAATTTAACTAAATAACTTTGAGACTTGGACAATATGGTTTGAAATTACATAAAGAAGCATAATAAGCCAGTAGAAAAAGCGATTTCAAAGGCTATGTCTCTGCCTTTGAAATGGCATGTCTCTGCCTTAATTTATAGATTTAAAATAAATTAAAACAATTGGTCTTGATGATAGCATAACATTGAATATTTCATCCCAATGCTTTAACCCCAAGTATAGATACCGACAAGATTTTACCACAGATGAGGAAAGCATGCTTTGTGATTTTATTATTAAAAGTTCAAATATGAACAATGGTCTGACTTACAAGCAAGTACGACAGCTTGCATTTGATTATTCGAAATGCCTGGGTTCAATCACTCCAAGTATTTCGAATGAAAATAATATAGCTGGAATTCACTGGGTTAAGAATTTTATGAATTGTTGGAATAATTGGGCCATTTTAGTCAAAACTGAAAGTAGATCACACAAAATGACTGGAACAAACAATGAAAACAGGTTAAACTAAATTAACCTAAAACCAGATAAATTTTGTTAGGTCACTGTATTTTTCTGTACATTTGTTATATTTCTATAAAATATGTTTGAGTGAAATGAGTCATTATAAGGGAAACGAGTCATTTGTTGGGGGCACCTTTCAACAAATTTGGCTTCATTTGAAATGTATAATTTCACCTTTTAGTTATGACGGAGAATTCTGAGGCAAAGTGAGTAGCTGCCTAGGATTCTGCTGTAACTAATGATGTCAAATATTGAAATAAAAAAGATGAACGTTCTGCAAAAATGAAGTTACACTAAAAATTGTTGAAAGGTGCCCCCTCTCCCCTATTATTATCATTGATACGATATTATTGATAACCTTTCTATATTATTCGAATATTACAGATTGTCGAATTAGTATAATTGCAGATGCAATACATCATAAGAAAGGAACTTTTATCTATTAAAGCTGAATATGTAAAAGAAATGCCGCTCAGAGTTAACAAACTAAGTCATGCAAGAATGCAGGCCAATTAAATTTTGCCATTTAAGTTAAGCTTGCATTCGATAATGCAAGTGAATTAACACGACAAAACAATAATTATTGCAGTTACACTCGACAAACTGTGTACTACAAAATATACACGAATTGAAACTCGAGCATTTAGTGTTTTTAAAATTCATTGGGACGTAGACATTAGTCAGAAAGATTGTTTTTTTCTAATCAAAGTCGGAACGCCTGGTGTTTGAATTATGGTCAAATAAAATTCAAATCGACAGGTTTAAATTTATATAATTAAATAATCCTTAACACATGTTGCATATCCCATGTAAAAACACATTTTTATGTCCTGCCTAGATGCAGCGCTAAATGATTTAGCATGTTTGCCGCAACGTTTGCACCGAGAAAAAACAACAAAATTACTGAATGAACCAGATGCTATAGCTTTAAAATGCATAATAATTTCTAGAAAATTAGATACTGCAGAACTGCTTGCGCAGCAATGTGGTATATAAATTTGAATGTTATAGAATCCATATTTTGGATCGCAAGGAAAATGAATGCTACAGCATTCTTATCCTCGAACATGTCCACATATATTTAATCCTTCCGGCAGCATTGGCGTGTTTGACTCGTACATCAAATTACAGAAATCTTGAGATTTAAATCCGTAATTAAGTCAATGTAAATTCATTCAAAAATCATTTGGACTAACTTAAGTAAGATGTTTTTTTTTATATTCCTGCAAGGATCTAAATAACATAAAAATGTCCCAAACAGAAACAAATTTATAAGTTAAAGAGGTTAAAAGCTTAAAAGATACTAATGTACGTATTTGAGCAGAGCCTACTTTTAAGCTCAAATAATGAATATTTTGTGTAATACAAATTGATATTTAAAACAAAGACACAAACATACTAATACAAACATACTAAAACAAATTGCTCGATTTAAAATATAGCTTAGAAAAGTGAGCTTAAAAAATTAAAATATTCTTCTTTAGAATAAATAGCATGTCTAACAAATCTGTGAACAGTAAAGGTAAAGGAACTCCAAAATTATGGTTATGTGTATTGAAATTTTCGTAATGGTACTAATTAGGAACCGCATTTTTATAATCATTTCGGAAAATACAATTAACTATTGCACCTTACTTGAAATATTCACGACCTTTTTCACTTAAAGTATTGCTACTTTTATAAAAGAAAGCACTTACCAACAAAAGCTAAGATGATCAAATTAGAAATTTCCCTTAGCGAATCATCTCATTATCAGTCACTACCAAATCTGCCATTGAGCATTTGAAACGAGGTGAATCCAAGTCACGTCGATGATGCCAAATGAGCTAAACTGATTGCAAATAAATACAACGGACTTCTCAACTCAAAATAAATACATAAATAAATCAAATTGCTGTTTCAACATCTCTCTTTCAACTAGAATAAAGGAGGAACCAATCCGTAAATAAAGAAGGCAATCATAAAGATAATTCTAAAATAAGAGTTATTTCATTGCCCAGACATCTTTTCCAGCACGGATATAAGGTGTTGCCCAATAGATACCAGTACAATAATTATAATGAGCATAATTATTGCACTTTATTTGAAATGTTCACGAACATTTTAATTTAAAGAATGGCTATTTTTATAAAAGAAAACAATTACGAACAAAAGCTAAGATGATCAAGTTAGCAATTTCCCTTAATCTCATTATCAGTCACTACCAAATCTGCCATTGAGCGTTTGAAACGAGGTGAATCCAAGTCACGTCGATGATGCCAAATGAACCTAACTGAATGCAAATAGATGACAATGGACTTCCTAACTTAAAAAAATTAAATCAAACTATTATTTCAAGATCTCTGTTTCAGCTCCAATGAAAGAGGAACTAGTCTGTAAATAAAAAAGCAATTCTAAATATAATTCTAAAATAATAATTCGTTGTCTCATCATCTATCCAAGAATGGGCATAAGAAGGTGCTGCCTAAGTGTTACCAGTACAATAATTGCAATGAACATAATTATGGCACTTTATTTGAAATATTCAAGAACTTTTCCACTTAAAGTATAGCCAATTTTATAAAAAAATCACTTATCCAAAAAAGTTAAGATGATCAAATTAAAAATTTTCTTTAAAGAATCACCTCATTATCAGTCACACTACCAAATCTGCCATTGAGCATTTCAAAGGAGGTGAATCCAAGTCACGTCGATGAAGCGAAATGAACCTAACTGAATGCAAATAGATACAATGGACTTCCTAACTTAAAAATTTAAATTAAACTATTATTTCAAGATCTCTCTTTCAGCTCTATTGAAGGGGGAAATGCAAATATTTCCCAGAGTGATCTTTAGAAGATGGGAAAATGTGTGAAAGGGACTTTGTTCCAGTTAATTGGAAATTCCTCTGGCGTGGTGTTCTTTTTTTCCTAAGTCTGCCGTATTGAGATTCAAAATAAAAATCGAATGGAATCGATCCTTTTGCAGATAACGATAAAAAGTTCTTACAAATAGGATGCTTGTTCCTTTTAATGATGTCACAAAGCCTGATCATGTAAAATTCCCGGATTCGTTTGTTCTTTTAGGAATAGAAGATGGAACCGCGAAGCGTAAGAATCGAATGTTCGAAGCTAAAAATAACTTTTATTTTATATTGAGGAATAAATTATTCTTTGGTTGAGAATAAATTTGATTCGTTAGAATTTTTCTTCGCCTCAGTGAAGGAAATATTAATTTGCGGTAATCTAGGGAACATTGTACTTTAATTGAGAAATTCTCTAAAAGTTCCGTTGTTGTTTGGTAAGAGTTTTCACTCGAAATTATTCCAGATTTGATAGATCAGCAGAAAAATCATATGGGTTTATTTGTATATTGAAACGAAATAAATGACGAAGAATTAAATAAAATACTTCACGAATAAATATAAACATGTAACATTCAAAGTGATTAATCGGTTATTATTACTAATAAACATGGTTAGCATTGATCATTATATTCTACTTACTGTTCGTACTAAATGGATTTTTTATTTTAACGAACTACATACAAGAAAACAAATTGAATTCTGCATAAATCGCAAATCAGAATATTCATTTCATACCGTAACATTAGTGCTGATTTCTCGAGATATTCAGTATTACTTGGAAGCTAGGTACCAAAAATGCAGTTAAAACCCTCAACCATAAAACAAATATGTATCTAAAGATTTGCATTATCAAACCAGCGGGAGTGGCCTCCCTGAAACTTTCTCGCATATGATGAACATGTGTGGGATGAAAAATACACCGAGAGGCAGAAAGCGTGAGGTATTCCCAAAGGTGGGGAAAGCGCCCCGAAAAAAACCCGAATATACAATTTGAACGCCTTTTTTTAACCGATTTAAACGACAATTGCAGACAAATCTACAATTAGGGTTTCAAGACTACATACGAAATTTCATTTATGCGATTATACAGACCGACAGACAGTCAACCCTTTGAAAATTTGATACTGTCCTACATTCCTGATGATAAAACTGTGTACAAAATTTTATTCATCTAGCTATTCAAGTTTTCGAGTTATAGTGTTCATATGAACGCGGACACACAGACAGAGTCTCCCCCCCCTCGACAGATTTTTTTGCAAAATTTGATAGAGACTACAAATTGTGTGTCAAGATCTCATACCAAATTGCATCACTGTAGCTCTAATAGTTTTCGAGTTATCTTGTTCGCAGACCCACAGACAGACAGACATTATTCCAAAATTGTGTTTTTGAGACTTAGGGAGGGCTAAAACGTGGAGATTCATCAGAATCTCGAGTTCGAAGTTTTTGTCGATTACCATACTTTCACTTTGTATACTTCGTGAACGAGAAAATAAAAAACGATGTGACGCTTTCCATCATTAAACAAAAATGAAGCTAAATTTCTCATCTGTCAAACAAAAATTGATCTAAGGCTTTTCAATATGAAAAAAATTGAGCTAAATGTTGCCACCGTGAGACGAAAATTAAGCTAAAGCTCTTAACAATTGCAAAGATTTAACTGATAGCGGAAGGAACAGGTTTAAAATCGAGATAAGTCCAGCCCTAACTTGAAAACTTTAGAAACTTGGTTATGATTTATGATAAAAAAATTATATTTGAATTTTAAAGCCATTCTTATTACAGAAATTTGGCGATAGATCTTCAAGTCCTATTCATCAATTCTAGGTTTGTTTTTAAAATATGCATCAAACATTGATCACATATCTCACTCTTATTCAAAATTGCTTAGTTTTATAGTGAATAAAAGTTTTACCGCACATGATCAGATATTTATATGAGAAATATAATAGAAGAAACACGGGTGAGGGCTTGCACAGGTTTCAAAATCTTACCAAATCAAAATTTTAACTGAATTTGAGGTTCGACCCAAACAGCTTCAAAACGAAACTCTAATTACTAAGTGGTTTATAATTAAACATTTGAGTTAAGAAAAAACAATAATGAATTATAACCTAGGTTTCTATACAAAAAGTATACTTTTCGAAGTTTGTGATGTTAGCCAATGTCACATCTCTTTTAGTTAATGATGAAAATAGCTAATTAAACACTTGATTTTAATTAGACAAGTAAAACTCAAAAAATACTTAAGTTTTTGAAACATTCAATATTAATTGCTATTCATATACAACAAATACAATTTATTAGGAGAAAAATAATAATATTTCTTACACATCATAATTATCTTCCACATCATTTTAAATTAGAATTTTCAGTCTTACTGAAACTATGTATGTTTACTTGATCTGTAATCAAATATATCATTCTGGATGAAGAACAAATATTTTTATTTCAAATTTAGTCAATCTGTCTTTCGTAGCTAGAGCGGCATCAGCTTACAACATACATATGATGTCATAAAATAAGGAACCAATCACAATTCCTCATTCGGATGACCTAGCAGGAAAGGGAGAATGTCAACCAATCCCATCCGGATCAATGAAGAAGCATTAGAGGCTATTTCATCGAAAACTAATGCAAATATTTGAGACGACACTCCGAAAGTTTGACAACGAAAACTTGTTAAGAACATTCCATGAACATGAATTATGGATCCGTCGTACGAATTGGAGACTGGGAGCGTGCTTGCAAAATCAATTTCCTTGTCAGGAGTTACGTAAAATATTCAAATCTCATTAAAAGACGGATAGAGGAAAATTCCCGCTTTTCTTTTCACCTTTGTTCTGAATTCTTCGGCGACTTGTGACTTGTGCTGGTAGCATTTTGACGTGCGTCGACTCGAATTACCGATTTTTGCGAAGATGTGGAGTCGAGATGCGAGGCTTTAGATTCAGAGAGACTTTCTGGCTTTTTTTATATTTAGGATACTACGTGAAGAAGAGAAATGATTCATATGATGTTCCTAAGGCTTTCTGAATAACGAATCGATTTACGTCAGAAGTTTATTGATAATGTAACGATACCTTTTTTGTAGACTATTTCAAATGGGGGAGAGAGAACAAATAAAATATATATAATCTTCGTATTTTGAAATAAAAAAGGCACGTCAATTAATGCGTATCATATTATAGTTGGTATATGTTCTTGTAAAGTATAACATGTTAAGTGACTTTTAATTTGTTGGTTAACAACCTCTGATTCCTAAGTCATTGAAATAAAGGGACTTCAAAATACGGGAACGTCCGAGCTCCTCTATCAAAGATAAGGGGAATTCACTATGACAAACCACAATGACAGCTGGCATTGTCCGAATTGTAAGAAAACTTCCCTCTTCCCCAAACACATCTAGGCGAGCCGCTCTAAAGAAGAAAGCACGCGCCGCGGGTGTGAAATCAATCACACTTAACGAAAGGGGGTGGAAATTTCAGAGTGACATTTGGACGTTTCGGACGGATATCGTCTGTTGCTTGAAGGGTCGTATGGGATGGTCCCGTATCGATAGAGTTAATAATATATGACAATAAGTGATCATTCAAACGAAACGCTCTGTGTCGGATTGAAATTTTAGTTACGATTTTTTGCTATTATAGAAGGATGTATATTGTGAAGGTCTAAACCACAACTACAACGAAAGAAATTTATTATTTTCAAAATAACGTTAGAGTGGCTTTGTTTATTTCTTTTCTGAATTTAAACTCCATATTTTGAAACTAACTAACCATTTAAATTCTCAAATTTCGGAAAATTTTCAGTCTGGATATATTACGAAATTCACATCACAATGAGGACAAGAAGGTCATCATTATCTTATTCCTGTTCAATCAGAATTATTTAAAGTATTTTTGCATAATACAACGTCAAATAGAAAGGACTATCTATTTATCTTAACAAAATTCATGAGTACGTTTGGTTTCACTTGCTCTATTTTTAAAAATAACATAAAATTGTACTACCAGAAGTATTGTGGTGGTTCGAAAAAAGGTTTCCTATGCTTTTTAATTTATAATCATATACCGGATTAACAAAAGAACAGACAGTTAAGAGGAATAAAAATTAAATCAGAAACGGAACGAAGTTGAAAATTTGAAATTTAATACGTATTTTCTAACTCTGAAAATTTAAACGCAAGTTCTAAAGTTATTTTGGAGATATTTAGAATTATATTTTTCTTTGATTTCGCTAAAATAAATGCACAAAAGGGAACCAGACCATAGTATTTTCCCTAAGTTTCATAGAAAACGGCAAAACCGCGCTTTTGCAACTAAGCGCAAAATGCTAAAAAATCGAATATCACTAAACCCAAGTTAAATTCCCGAGGCGGAGATGGTATCATTGCATTAAGCAGCTCATTTCACATCCATAAACACTCTTAAAATTAAATTCGTTCGACGCATATTTTCTCCAAAAATCGACATGTCCGAAAATATGCGCTTTAAAATTCAGCGCAGAAAACGAATAAACGCGAATATCTCGGCACCTAATTAAAATACCGACACGACGATGGTACCGCTGCATTCAGCAGCCCATTTTACATCTAGAGACACTCAAAAAAATTAATTATGAAATGATTCTTAAGGAATACGCTACTGGAAAATAAACTTTAATTTATTTTCACTACAGGTGTCAACAGATAACTGTATTAAAACTGGGCATTAATTATTTCAGCCTTGTACATTTTAAATAAAATTTTTACATTCGCTCCTTTAAGTTTGTTATGGAAGTTTCCGAGGAATTAAGAGTCGTCGTATTGATCAATATTTTAACTCTCTTTTTCCTTTAAGCAACTTCAAGTGTTTGGTAAATGTTGTCCAGCAGTTAACCCTCTAATACCGAGCGAGGCGTTCCCGGGCGGTCTAAAAATTTCCCCTTAACAACGATGAAGGCCGGTCTGAGGCGGCTGGCTTCTTCAGAGGGGAGGTGAGGTTCTGAGATTGCTTAGGAGATAATCGCGTTAGGAGGATCCAATTATCCTTGCCAACCACAGCCCATTCTTCTGCGCCTTAAGGGAAGGCATAGCAGGGGGTGGGAAAATCACCACCCAGGATGGGAGAGTCCACTTCATGTCGTTTTCTCCCAAAAAGCCCCGGTTTTAAAGGAGATAGAAGAAAAAAGTCGCCTCGGGATTAAAGAGTTAACATCATATTGCAAGATCTGGTAAAATAATAAAAACTGCAATTCTAATTTCAAATTACAAACAATTCATGAAATATAATTATTGTATTATTTTATGCTGCGATATCCATTGTCTTATAGCAAAAAAAACAAATTTATAAAAAACATAATTGAAAAACTTCCGATTTTTATTTTCTCACCACTATGTATAATTTTACATCATTGGAGATAGTTCGATCCTGACTCTCCTTTTTAATTGACATTTCTTTATTTTTTTTCAATTGCTGAGAGATTAATATATCTCACACTTTCTGTAACAATTATTATTATTTACGCTAGTGTTATGAACTTAATCGATTTTTAATGGATAGATCTTCATTAATTCTATACCAAAGCATGAAATTTTTGTATTGAATGGTAAACAGAAGAAATGGTGTAGTTAATTTCATCCTTTCTAAAAAAAATAAACACGCTATATATATTTTTAGTTATTAAATCATAATGAAATGTACGCTTATATATCCAAATAAGTGCAATATATTAAGTATATGAATTATTCTTGTCTTCCGATTTTTCTCATATGTTTGTACGTATAACAGCAACAGTTTTCACAGGTGAAAACTCATCACCCAAAATTCATAATTATTTTCGGAGTTTTAATATTAATAATAAGAGAAACAACTGGGAATTTCATTTAGTTTCCTAATGAAAAAATTTTAAATTCATATTTCAACGGATCATTCTTCTTTATTATTGTAGCTTTCAAAGGCAGAATAGATATAAACGTTTCAAAAATGTATTCTTTTATTTCTTGAAATTTATTATTTTTTTGATATAATTATGAAATTGTTTCCTATTTTGTCGATATTTTTCTTAAAATTTACTAGAATTTAAAATGAATTTCAATTTCAAAATTTTTTAAAGTTCCAATGCTTCAAACACAATAATTTCACTTCTTTAAAAATAAATTGAATCATTTGGAACTAAAAAACGAACTTTGGTATCTCTAAAAAAATAAAGAATAAAGAAAAAGAATACAAAAAGAATAATATACAGTTAAGTGATTGTAAAGAAGAGATCATTATAAAAGCAAAATATTGATAAATTATTTTAATTCAACTCTTTATATCCTTTAAAAAAGTACATTTACATCAAATGAATACATATTTTTTTAAATTTATGAAAGGAAGCAATTTATAGTAATTTAATTAGTATTTTATTCAAAAAGAAATTGAAATCAAATAAATTTCTCTCTTCAAATATAAGAAAGTTTACCTAAGTAAATCTGATATTTAAAATCATTTGGTTGAGAAAATTAATATTTCGTAATGGAATTTGTTGACAAAAAATGTCAGTTTCATTTAAATATTTTCATTCCAATCTTAAATTAATCCTTTTGATATGTTGTGGAAAAGAACGTGGAAAAATTTTTTAACAAATCATTCAAAATTCTTTGAAAATATTTTGTTTGACTTAAGTTGAAAAAATAATGTAGAAAAAAAAAACTTGAAAAATATTTTTTTGTCGGAAGTTATAAATAGATATTCGTTAATAATTGCTGATCAGAATTTAAGGGCAGTATGAATAAAAAAGACTCTTTATGTTGAAGAAATGTTGCACACTAAGATGCGTACTGTCGCTATTAAGGCAGTTTCAACTATCATATCAGTATGATAAAAAATCATAAATTGAAATAATTAGACATTACATTCCATATAAGATTTAAATGAAATTTTGGGATACCGAATTTTTTAAAATTAAATTTTCAGCTGAATGCAAAATATATATCCCGATCTAATAAATGGTTACTCTTGAAAAAGCAATAAAAATTAACTTTCCTCTAATCAAAAAGTTACCAGAATTACCATTGCTCTTTTATGTGCTATCCAAGTATTTGATCTCGGCAGTTTTCCTAACCATGAAACGATGTTATGTTTCTTTAATCAAACAAACTGATAAATATTTTTTGAGTGCAACGTTTTGTGTTTATTTTGCAGACGAAAATAATATACATACACAATTTTAAATAAGAATTTCCACTAATAGTGTGATATGCTTATATGAGATTCACTGGCAAACTTTGAACAATTTTAGCTGCTTAAACGCTTAAGTAAACAGAAAACTTTCCTTTGCTGTTCATAATATTAATCAAAAATAAATTCTCACATTAGAAATCATATCTTCTCTCATTTCAAATGCCACTATTTTCATATTTTTTCGGACGTATCATACGTATACAAGCGTTTGATAACACTTCTTTCGTATCTCATACTATTCAAAATATTTTAGTGCGAAACGAGTCACTAAAGCAGAAATTACAATGTTAGAACTGTGTGAAAAATAAAACCATTTTTGTATTTGCTTTGAGATTCGAATTAGAATTTGAGGGAACTTAATCTTGGAAATCGTGAATTTTTACAATTTAGGTTCTTTAATCCTTTATTTACTGAATTTACCTACTAGCAACTTTTTAATTTTGTTTTTTATTCATTAGATAATTTTTGTATGCAGAATAACCCTGGAAATGAGGAAAACACTTTTTTTTAATTAGTTAAAATTACTTAATTAATTTAGTTAATAATTGAAAAGTTTTACTTTCTGCCTTCAGCTGCCATTTACTGCTTGTTATTGAATCCCCATTCTCCGTGTTCTTGTGAATACTGTCAGGAAAAACGGCCATATTGCGAAGGTATGAACGTTATTAAAGCAGTAATTTAAAATACCGTCAGTAGATAAAGGGTTAAAACATTTAACGGTAGGGTAATCAAAAAAAGATGTCCCATATCATACACAGATACTTGGACATGTTTCATAGGCGTACCGAGGTCTTTACCATTTAAGCAAGCCGAAATTAAAATTGTATAGGGGAAAGTGACGTAAAACCGGGTAGTTCAGACTCGAAAGCTATTGGAACTGAATCTTTCGACATAGAGTTGTCAAATTTTATCATTAAGATTTTTTTGTGTAACGGAGAACAATATATCATTCCTGAAAACACATACTACTTTTTTATAAATAATTTTTTTTATTAAAAGGTCAAACCACCCGGTGTTACCCCACTAGTGACGTAAAACTGGGTACACATGTTAACTTTATAGGAAATTCGGAAAATTAGATTTCATGTGGGAAACTGGATTTTCAGTAGAAAAGTAACAGCATTTTTATTTATATGGCAATTTAAGAATATTATTTACAAAATCCGCAAATAAAGTAATTTTCTTCTTTCTCCATGCCAATGCAGCTTTCGTGGGCACAGCTAAGAGTTTCTGCATTAGATCCACACTTTGCATTCATTTAAATTAGAAAATACATCATTAAAATATAAACAATGGATGTCTGATATATTTTTATCGTCTTCAGAATCCTCAATACTGTCTGGCCAGGTCTTGAGTCACTTGTAGTACCCGGCTTTACCTAGAGTGCAGAGGTTATAAATAAACCAAATAGAGCCATGCAATTATTTTACTAAATCCTTCTTGTTTGATTGGGTATAAATACTTAAACATATAATAAGCTGGGTTAAATATAATTTGTAGAACTGTAATGATTTTTAAGTAAGGATGGTTTAAAAACAAAAAAAAATTAGAGAGTGGACGTCTTAAAACAAATAAACCTTCACAGACGCAGTGAATTCAACAGCAACGACACGGCCACTATGATCACTTTTCTTCTTGGTTAGTGGAGTATGATTCTGAAGCTGTCGGCTTAGAAGAGGAATTCATAGCCCCAGAATCAAGATACCCGGTTTTTTCCCACTACCTTATTTCACCCCTCTCCCCCTTATATGCATCAAAAATTACAAAGGACCTCTTCCGCACTGCCGTAGCGTTAGGAGTAATCTGAATGAGGTTGTCACGGCAGCAATACGGGAACTGAGAATGGAGTCCTGTCAACCATTTCCGGCCGCGGCCTAACTCCACCCGCAGAAGGTACGACCAATCATCTGAGTAGAGGTAACTCATCCTCACACCATTACTATATCCGATAGGATAGTCAGAAGCTGCTTACTTATCCGGCGGCTTCTCATCCGCGTACTTGTGGTGCCCTCGCGTCGGTTATGCATCAGAAATAATAAATAATAATATCAAAATTTACCTACTGCTTTCCGAAAATTTTGAAAAACTGCCTGAAAAATTAGATTATTCATATTAGGACTAGCAAACAATTTGGAATAATAAACCGAAAGAAGAAACTGCCGTATTTTCTTCCGAAAAAGGTTTCTTTCCTATTTTTTTGTTTTTTGAAGTAATTAGGAAATGATGCATTAACAACAATTTGAGACACAAAGAAGATAAAAATATTTGTTCCTGAATATTTCTCATTTAAATATTTGAAAAGACAGTAGTTGTGTAAATTATACTTAAAGATCCAAATATTGATTTCGGGAAAACAGTTTTAAATGTAAGCCTGTTTTGATGATGATGGCATTCAAATAATGCATGAAAGTATTTTCTTTATCAAAGAAATAACAAGTGTGGATTGAAAAAACAATGCAAAAAATATATTGATAGAAAACTATATTCTTCGGTACGTTAATTAATTAGAACTGGATTTGCCTGAAAAATACAAGTTAGTTGTTTCGCGTGAAATAAATTGCAATGCATTCATCAACAATAGTGATATTCTTGTTTATCAAAATGTTCTTCTTTCAAATAGTTTTAAGTCTACGCTTTTAACACAATCAATTTAAAACTAAATTGCTCCTTCTAAAAGGATTTTATTTGCTTTATTTGAAGTAATAATAAAGTGTCTTTGTTCTTAAGGCCTTTGAAATATATTCTTGCTCGAAGATAATTAAAACATTTCACGATTAAAAATAATGTCTTTTATTATCTGGTCATTATGATGAGAAAATAATTAAGTCTGCATAATATATTTTGGAATTTATTTCCATTGATTTTGTAATTAGGTAATATTACCTTCATTAAGTATAATTTTCTCCTAAATACGAACAATACCTTCGTCTCGATGTAACTAGGAACAAACGAAAGAGATGACAAAAATATTTACCCTAAATATCATTTAAACTTCGAAATAATGAAGAATAGAAGCATTAAAAGCACAATTTTTTTACAACGTTTAAAAGCTACATGTAAGTATAGAAATGATTTGATCAATACCCAGTTTCTTAAGGTTAATGGGCTTAGAAAATAATTTAAAATTTTGATGAAGTGTTTCTGAGCCATTTTTAAGTGAGCTCCTTTTTGAGTGCATAAAAAGCAGTTCATAACTGCTACATTTCAGCAGTGCATTACTGCTGAAAAAATTGTAAAGTCTAAATTTTTATAGAGTCCACTGGTTATGTTATTCATATTAATTAAACTACTTTTGATACGCTACATTTTAATAAAAGGAAATTCCACTCTTCTACAACTGAGCTACAACAACAACTCGAGTTATAGAGCTTTGAATTTCATAATTTTAAACCAATTAACGCCTGCATTGAGGAAGAACTGCGCGTTGATTGGAGGATCTTCCTCGAGGTGGCCATTGAAATGGTGTTCTGTGTCTAAAACGGAGATATTTAAAGCTTCATAAGTCGGTCAGTTTTAGTCGAGGAAAAGCGGAACTTCTTTGTTTTAAATATTAGTATGTGAAGAATATCTTTCAAAATATAACTAATAAGGCCGGAATACTGAATAAAATTTATGTTTCACATATTGTATACTAGCAGTACGCGCACGGCGTTGCCCGTGGAATCGGGACTTCAACAAAATAAAAAAGGCCACATACAATTACATGAGTGAAAGCTTTAAAAACGAAATCAAAACAGAAATATATATATTATTGAGTTTGTCCGCTTCTTTTTCCTCTATCCAAAACAATGTTAAAAATTTCAATGTGATATTTATTACACCGCAAGTAAAGTATGAAAGGCAAAGAAATAAGTTAAGACACGCTTAAAAATAATAATCGAAGTTATCGAGTAAATAAATCATCTCCTCGCAGAACGCGAAAGTAATGACGTCGCCCAGGCCCGTCAGCCAATGAAATTGCCCGCAACGTTCCGGAGAACTGTCGCGCGCGGAAGTTTCGCTAGAGGAAAAATATCGTTCAACTACCAGGAAAAAATTAATTTAAAAAAAAACGGGAAAAGATATTTTAACCATTCTTGTTTTAAATTCGACAGAACCGTTGCAGTTATAAGCTGAAAAATTTTAAAAATGATATCTTTATTAGAACATCGGATGCAAGAGTTTTAAGGATTCCAGAAAATTTTATTTATGAAAAGTGACTATTTAAAAAAAATTCCAAAATTCAGTAAATTACGTTAGAAATTCGAAACTAACTTTATTAGAATGGAAATCGTGTGCTCTTTCCAATGGTTTATCTATTTTTCTCGTACAATTATTCGAAACCATTCTATTGAGAAATTAGTGCGAAAAATCAACCAAAACAACACAAAACATTAAATAAAAAATTTTCTAGATTAAATTTTAAAATTTCGGCTTCGAGATGCATTCAGTCACCATTACGACTACCTGTGTGCCAAATTTCGTAATTGTAAGTGTGATAGATTCGTCTGGACATCGCAGACACACACACACAAACATTGCCTTTTATAAGTATAGATTTATGTACTCAAAGCACCAAATTTTATTCTTTACTTCATTGAAAGCCTTTTTCCTTTCTCTAACGGCTCAGAAATAAGCTGTTGGGCCACTTTAGAGCGAAAGCTTTTAAAGAAAGCTTTTAAAAAAAGCTTTCTTTCCACCTAGTTGTTTTAATACTTAAATTAATTCTTTTGGACTTCTTTGCATGTTTTTGCTATTTAAGAAAATATCTTGAGCCACTTTTGAAACTGGAATCAGAAATAACTCTCAACAGCGTGTTCCATTTAAGCAGAGTCCCCAACCTCTTTTCGCTTTGCAGTGATTCTTGCTATACAGTGATTCTTATTTTCTGCCTCTATAAATTTTCAATATATTTTAGTAGATATTGTGACGAAAATCGTCAGGTAAGTGTACGGTGAATGTACTTCAGCAAGCTGGATAATGCAAAATGACGCTTTATTCACGAACATTCCAGAAAACACGAAGCACAGGTATACAAGAAAAGCAGTACTTGCACAAATAGCATCAGAAGAAGACAGCAAATCACTAATAGTAATAATAATAATAACAGAACTATCAATAACGCTTAGCTTCTTACAGCTGATCAACTCGCACAACCAACAAAAGTCTAAAGCTATTCATTTGTTTGGGCGTCTTTGGGTGTATTCATATCTCTCCAACAGAACTTGACGTCACATGGAATTCTCTAGAAAGATCTCCATATCCCGTTTCCTAAGAGAAATATAGTCATAATTCTTGTATTTTCTAGACCCTTCATTTTCCTGACAAAGTTGTCAAATTTTTCGCCAAAGTCGGGGTCATTGGCTTGCATCCGAAAAGAACCTCCGTAAATCTCTCTCTTTACAAACATAAGACTAACATAGCAGGGAAACGTCATCACAGATTCGTAACAATACTATGGATCCTGAAAATTCCCTGAATCACGAAACCTTTAACTAGAAATGAATTTAATAGGCTTTAAAACTCTGATCTCTTCATTCCGAATTGAGATATCATCATACATCATCTTACAGACTGTGTGCTTTTATCTGTTTGTGTGCGTGCATGCTTGTACTTTGTACAAACATAACTGAGAAGATGAATTAAGAATCAATCTAACCTCTTACCTGTGGTCGTGATTGATCACATGATTATCCTAATTTCTCGTGTATTCTTTCAATCTTGATCTTATTATATTGACTGTTGAAAATCATAGTGGCGAAAGTTGAAAAATTCACGAACGGAGAAAATAACATTTGAAAACATCGTTTCGAGTATATCTTTTCCTTTTGTTTTTGGCGGCAAAAGAAGCAGATATGCCTTTGAATCTTTTCACGTGAAAAGGGTTTTATTTAGGTGCCATTTTGTGATTTCAACGCGAAAATCAATGCATTGCAATATCGCACTATAAATTACAATAGACGATTTAACCTGGTTCTATTACCATCATTATAGTAGTTCTTTGATACCACATTTAGAATTTTCATTATATGACATTATGTCAACGAAAGATTAGACTTTGGTATTAACAAAGAAAATAAGCCCATTAACGCGTTCTTATGAAGTAAAAAATAATTGAATTGAAAACAATAACTATAAACAAATGCGAGAAATACATTGTATTCCAAAACATATCACCTTAGAAAACTAATATCCCATTTTCGTTACAGAGTAATTTGTTTCCCTCATACGCACAAGCACAAACAGTATCAACTTATCTAATAAAATTAGTTATGCTTCCTCACTTAATTGTAAGCCCAAGATATTTATCAGTTTATCTCGGAAAAGGTGATCTTCCTTTGTTTGAGTAAATATATTGTGTTCACGTCAAGTTCCTTGTCCACAGTTCATGACGCTATTTAAGATTAATTATTCTGCAGCGTCTTCAAAGACTAATTACTTTAATTTTAACACAATTCGATGACTAGAATTAACCACGACTTAATGACATATGTAATACCAAAGACGTTATTTATTTTCGAGTAAGGATCAACATACTAATGCGCATTATATATATTTTGCTTTCGTAAGACATGGATATCAAAATAGATGACAGGAAAAATGCAATTAAGGCAAATTGATTAAGCCCGCTTTCAAATTCTAAACTACAGCTGAGCGTCGAAAGTGGTAAATTCTCATAACTAAATAATGAAAAGAGGATACTCAGTTAAAAAGGGATTAAATGATTGAGGAGGTAATGTAATTATCTTTCAAATTATTATTTCGCAAAATTATATTTTGAAACAAGGATTCAAGCTGCAAAACTTTAAAGTACTTTCTCCCAAGGCACTGGAATATAATGGTGATCGTCCATTTCAAATGTCGCCTGTTCTTGTACTGTTTCCTTAGCAATTAATCTATCCATCATCTATGAGATGATATAATTGGATAGAAAAACAAAACTATCAAAAGGGTGATTACAAGGGAAGATAATTAGGTCCGGGGAGAGAGGGAATTCCTTATAATGTATTGCTATAGTTTTTGTACCAGACCATACAAAGAGGATTATTTTTAGTTGGAAAAGTATCTGTGGTGGTTCTAATTGCACTTGGATTAACATATACTTGAGATCCTCAACATCATTGGGCACCACGAGTACGTTGAGGAGAAGTCGTCAGATAAATAAGCGTGTTCTCGCTTCCCTGGCGGGTATAGTAATGGTGTGAGTTGAGTTGCCCCATTTCGATGACAGAATGTACTTCCTTCGTAGGTGTGTGGGGGGGAGGGCATGTAGTTTGTCAAAAAAAATCCCAGTCGGAAGGCAAAGGTAGATAGATTCCTTTGGTCGGGAGATATAAGGAAAAGAACGTTTCACCTTCTATTTTCACAAGGATTAGAGCTGCAAGAATGAAACAGGGTATAAGAGACTGCAAATGACGAGAGTTTTCCAACAAGGGATAATATGCATAGGTTGAAAGAAACTTTAAGTTGGGGGAGAGGAGGGGAAGGGAGGAGAAGGGGAGGAAATCACTTTTCAGTTCATACCTTTTAAGCAATTGCAGCTATCGAAAAAAATTTAAACGCAAAAATTGTTCGTTATGATAAGGCGATATGTCGCCTAATTTGAATTTTCTTTCTATTTTCAATTGTAAAGAAATTATGGGGAAATGAAAATTTTAATCCCCAACCATTTCCACCCCCTTTGAGCTGGATAGCCCATCTACGAACTCGACCGAGATACGAAAGGTAGTTTTGGATTCAAGGGGTCATGATCGGTGAATATCTACAGAAATTTTCATGAAGTCGTGTCATGATAATTGCCATTGCAATAGGCAGACTGACTTCTTGTAAGGAATCTACCTAATAGTGGCACTAAATGGCAACTCCATTTGAAATAATTTCTTTGAAGTATTCCACATTTACTGGAACAGACGTGGATTAGCCTCCACACTTACCCGATCTCACCCGCTGCGATTATTTCTTGAGAGTCACATGGAAGCACACTGTTATCCGGATCAGTCCTGAAACACTGCACGAGCTTGAAGAGTTAATCTGTGAGGGATGTTCCTGGATTTCCGTTAACGCACTTCAAAGAGTTACTGGGAATTTCATTCTTGATATGCCCCATCTCTGTGCTTCGAAAAAGGCATATTTTGAATTGCTTTTATGTGATTGCTACGATTCTTGTTTATGGCGTCTTTCTCAGATTCCGTATTTTGAATACAGCATATAACGCCACCTGCTGAGAACATTTGTAACAAACTCTGAAACTCCTTGCAATTGAGTTTTACGGCATCTATACTTATAAAAAGGAAATGTTTGTGTGCGTGTGTGTGTGTGCGATGTCCAGACGAATCTATTTCACTTGCAGCTATGAAGTTTGGCATACAGGTAGTCTTAATGGTGACTGAATGCACCTACGAAGCCGGAATTTTAAAATTTAATCTAGAATTTTTTATTTAATGTTTTGTGTTGTTTTGGGTCATTTTCGGCACGTTTACGGCTGTAGTATCTTTTCTAATGATAGTTGAAAAACAATCAATGCACCATTGGATAGAACAGACAATTTTCTCTCCAATGAAATTTGTTTTGAGCTTCAAACTTAATTTACTGAATTTTGAGAATTTTTTGAAAAATAGTCAGTTTTGCGAACAAAATTTTATTTTTGTATTTAAATTTACTGCATCCCCGTTCTAATAAAGTTATCTCTTTCATTTTTTTGAGGTACTAAACGGAATATTCCCCCCTGATTTGAAACAAGAACGGTTAAAATACCTTTTAAGGTTGAATATTTATTAATTTTTTCTGAAGTGTTAAAATATCTTCGCTGCATTTTTACCTCCTTGATTCTTCTTAAACAAGGTCGCGGTGTTCTATTTCCAGCATGCATTTCGTCGGAACCACGTGACGTCATTCGTACCGTTTGTCGTCGCGCTGACATATCATGGTTTTAATTTGTGTGTTTTTACATGTTCATCTTGCGTGTACTTTCAGTGAAAGTGAAAAAAATGAAATGTGACATCAAGGAGCTATTTACACAATGTGGCTTCAAAGTTTAAATCCGAAGATTGTCAGCTTTTTCATTTTTTTTTTGAAATCCAGGATGTCACGGGCAACGCCGTGAGGGGAGGGTAATGCAAGTACAAAATAAAAATACCACTTGTTTCATTCTTCTAGCGATCTCCGTTGCCGAGTTATTTAAAATCAGCAAGCAGTTTGTGGGACGCTCGGTACATAGATTAGTAGGGAAGTAAATATATCCTTTGGTTGATTAAAGGAGAGACCGATTATGTCTCTGAGGAGGAATTGAAATTTAATTATTTAGTTAAAGATAATCTGTACCTTCCTTAAATATGTGGAACATGCCATTTCTATAGAGTCGCCTCCGCCGGTTGTATGATAATTGTGTGTTTAAGCAAAAACAAGGGGAAAATGTAAATTAAAATGACAAATCCGAATTCTGCAATACAATTATTTTTCCTCTTCTAAATTGTGTTACAGAATTCTGGTTCCCCCCCATAAATTGTGTTATATATAAATTATTTTGTTGTTGTTTCTCTTCTTTTTTATAAAAAAAATGTTTTTAGATTTTTTTTACTGTCTTTCTTTTCTAATTTATATCTGAGACTTCTTTTTTCTTTGTACAATTTATTTGCTATTTATTAGATTTTGTAAATTGCCATTTCTTGTTTATTTTGTGTATGTTTCTTTATTTATTACGCTTTTTTGCATTTACTTATTATTTATGTCTGTAATTACTCATTATGTTTGCTGTTTGTATTTTATTATATTTATATTCACATTTGCATTTTGCATTGCTTTACTTTTATCGCAGTATTCTTCTTATACTGTTTTGTTTTGTATTACCTAATTTTTTGTATTATATTGTATTTTATTATTTTGTATTATATAACTTTAATATTTATATTGGTATTTCTCTTTTCCCCCCCCGACACGTGACATGCTCTACACCTTTTGGGCAAGCAAGGTCGGCGTGGGCAATAAAAAAAAATTGAAATGAATAACTTTGAAATATATGACTAATAGAAATGATTTATCATTTTTAAAGTCCCACTGGGGGCACCACAAGTACGTGGATGAGAAGCCGCTGGACAAGTAAGTGGGTTCTCGCTTCCCTTGTGGGTACAATAATGGTTGGAGCTTTCCCTGCCGGTGATAGTGAGTTAGACCTGCGGGAGGGGTCAGGCCGTGGCCGGTGATGGCCATTGGGTCTCCGGCCTCAGCACTAGGGCTGTCGCAGCGACTGTAATTCAGATACTCCGGACTCCTTCGAGCCAGGCAGGGATTATTTTCACATGAATTATCACTTTTACAAACTCGAAAGATACTCTTTCACCTTTCTAATCTATTATGGTTTGATCGATTCATATTGTCAACTTTTACCATAGCATTATCCATCGTGTTTTAAGAAAAGCTCCCTTCAAGAATAAGAAAAACATTTATTTCCCAAGTACTATCATTTTGTTTCAAGAATGTGGGAATTCTCAAAGTGACAACATAAAATCGATATTGATTTCTACATCAGGAAAATAAATTTTACTTAAATAATATATATTTCTGCGACACAAACCAAAAACTTTGGATTCGGCAGACCTGCGTTATTGATTGCATTTGCGAAAACAGACATCAATAATCTCCAATATCTTCCACAAAAGCACACATTTAAAATGAAATTCTCTATTGAAAATTCTAAAAACACACATTATTTACGCCTTCCTATGGAGAGTTTCTAAAATCGATAACTTGTTATTGGGATTTTATATCCATAAATCTGTTCTCCAAATGCATTCCGAAATAAATCAATTATGTATTACCAATATTCCGTCAAGAAAAACGAAACTGGATATTCAGTAACAAGAAATGTGAGAACAAACTCGATTGCGAAAGACGCATCGAGGCGTGTTATGCAATTCTTTCTTTAAGGGAGAAACTAATCTAAATTGTATATTCAATACATAGGAAGTGGATTTAAAGAACTCGGATATGTGATTGAATGTATCAGAATGGAAATGTAATCAAGGTATAGCTATTTCCTCTTAAATTTTTTTCGATAAACTTTTAAATCCTTTAGTAGCAAGAATTTAATAGCGCATTTGTTTTTAAAATATGATGCAAATATTGTATAATTCAAGCAAAATTTGGTAGTATCTGACAGACATTTATCAACATGAATATCAGTTCTCTATACAGTAAATTTTCCATTAATAGACCTTTCATTTAATCATTTTTATATTAGACGAAAGAATACTCTCTTCAGCTTTTAGATAAGTATTTATCACAACAGAAAATTGCATCTGTTAACAATTTTATCTTTTAAATTTAATGCGTTTGAGAAAAGAAAAAAATTTTCCTTCAATAAAATTGACATATGCTTTAAACATCTGACTACTAAGAGCTATCAAAATCTGAATACAGTTGTATACGGAGGTTTTCCTACTAATTGGAATGGATTCGCCAGCCCCGTTCTCCCTTTTCTCCTCACTACGGGTGGTGGGAGATATGAATGGCAGGCCTTTCATCTCTCATCTCTCACCTAAGGGTCCCTTTAACAACCACTCGCCCAACCGCCTTCTCCCTTCTTTCGTAACAGCAACCGGTTGAAATCCGCCCCACTAGTATAGAAGTTGCATGGTCAGTTACGGCCGGCTTAGGAGTCAGAGTGTTAAATGTCGTTGTAGATCTAAAATTTCTGTTTTCAATGAAATTTGATTTTAGTTTATGAGCAGCATTTCGTTACTTAACAAGCAACACCACCTATCTCAATTTTTTGAAATTTCAAAGAGGAAGATTTAAATTAATTTTTCGCAAACAATACCGAATAATTCTGAATTTTTTTTCACGTCAGGTTGGAACATGTGGTCTCATATTCGTAACAGATCTTAAAAGAATTCAGAAACGTTCGTTATTGGTTGTGAAAAATTCATTTGAATCTCCCTCTTTGAAAACATTTAGATATTTGGTGTTGTTTGATAAACGACGATATATGCATATCATTGCATATATTCGATAATTAGTCAGAGAAAGATGCACTTTATATGCTATATGTAAAATTTCTACAAAAACATCACTGTGATTCAGAAGATATCCCAGATAGCAATTTTAGTTTGCAGCAGATTTGCACTGCAAGTCTGCAAGCTTTCTGCAAATTTGTCACGACAAGTGTACAACTGTGAAACAAGCTTGCAGCAAGTTAACGCAAGCCTCAAAGACACCAAAGGACGAACTTGCAGCAAGTTTGCCGCAAGCTTGCATTGCAAACTCATTGCCAATTATAGCAAAAACAGAGTACGAACACAACCCGGGATAGAACTGGCGACCTCCCGGTTCCGAAGCGGAGACGCTAACCATTCAGCCACCTGAACTCTGAGAGGAGGAGATAGATTTCGCTAATACATCGTTCGATTCGATTCGTATACGATTTATTTTAAACTTTTTTCTTCATTTCATTAATTTTTTGAGTTGAGAATATGATTTGAAGTCAAAGAGAGAGCGATTTTCGCTAATAACTACGTTTTGCTAGCAGAATAAATTATGAAATTAGAGTTCGAAAGTAATTACTTTAAAATGGGACAAAATGTCTAAGTTATTATTTTTCAACAAACACTGAGTGTTTCTCAGATTTCATTTTGTTTATAAACGTTAAAATTTCAACATTAATTAAAAGGCGATATAGTTTTCTTTAAAGTGCGAGTGATATATTTAGTAAAAAGATGGAAAATGTTTCAAAAATTTTTTTTTTATAAAAAAGTTATTTTTTTCACAAATTATCATTGATTTATTGAATGAACAAAAAGAAGGGCGGTCTAGAAGATGCTATTAAAAATCGTTTTTTTTTTAAAACAGAGACAAAGATAATTATCTCTTTATTGTGCTATCTTTGCATGAAGCTTGTTTTGCAAATTTGCTGCAAGTTTGATTTGCACGGGAGGTGGCGCTATTTGTCACATCGAACTTGTAGCAAATGCGTTGCAAGCGAGGGTGGCGCTAGTTGTCACAGCGAACTTGCTACAAGTTCGTTTCAAGTTTGACGCGTGAAATTTTGCCGTGACAAGGGAATATCAAGTCAAAATCAAACTTGCTGCAAACTTACGTGCTATCTGGGATAGTACTAAAATTAGTCTCAATAAAATTTTTTTATTAAATTTATAAAAACTTTTATGCTATTAATCTAAGCAATTTGCTGCTATTATTCAAAAAATTAAGTGTATCTATCTCTCATAAGAACCTTTTTCTTTTCGAATCTTTGTCCAGCTTAATAAGCAACCAGGGTTTTTTCTCTTTTCTATGGATTATTAAACTTGAAACATTTGATTATTAAACATTCCTTAAATATCACAAAAAACCCAAACTTTTTAAGAACACCTTTAGAAATAAATTCGAGGAGAAACTTGTAAGAATTGGAAAACTATATTGATATGAGGAAATAAAAATACAAATTTGTAAAGATAAAAATATTTTTTTAATGAAGTGCAATGATATGCATTATTGTTTGCAAGGTTTTCTTAGGCGCAAGATAAGATGCATGCGTGAGTGCTAGAATACAACACGGGCGAAAAGCAATAAAGCGGAATTCTGTGTTATGCATTGCTCTACAATAAATAAAGGACACGGGATTTCTAAGCTCACCGAAGCAAGAGCTTTAAGCCTTTAACCGGTTTTGCCATACGGTTGGTTGGCGGTTATTGCCAAAATAACCGGTTTTCGATTGTTCCGGTTTTTCTTACATCCGGTTTAACCTGGCGGTGAAAAACCGCTCAAAATAACCGGTTTTCGGTTTTTTTTTTTAATAAAACAAACAAACGCCGTTTGTAGACAAAATCTTTTATTAATATTGTTTTCACAGGAAATCAATCCATTTCCCAATATTTATCTGTTCATACATACTTTTAGTAATCCGGTTGTCGTTGATTGGCCTAAGATGATGAGATTCAAAGCTTCATAACTTGGTAAATTTTAGTCTAATCGAACCTAAAGTCGAGCCTATCTTACAATCTAGATTTTGCCAGCTTATTGGATTTTTAAAAAATAACCGGTTATAACAGGGACAAAAAATAACCGCCGGTTAACCGAAACCAAAAGTTCGGTTTCCTTTTAAAACCGGCAGCTCTTTCTCATCCCTCCCATAGAGTCCACGGGCTACCCAATGTAGGTCCTAACTGGTTGGCCCATGCAGCGTACTAGCATCGATATTGTCTCGTTTCCTTTCCCAGTTTGCCCGTATTTTTCATTCTCGTAATAACACTAGCAATATTTTAAAACGGATACCGTAGCGTTTCTTTCTCTTTCGTTTCAGGGTTGTTTTTAACCTAATGCAGAAAGGTACGGCGTTTAATGTATGTCCACAGTTCACCGACTCGAGAGTGAGGTGTCGGAAATCGAGTTAATGAGGAGGATAGCGGATAAAATCCGGGCACAAATGTGTTTATTTTCCATCCATTCAAACCCCTAATCTTATTACACTATGAAGAATAAAGTTTTATAATATAATTAAATAGGCACAGACTTGAAAAAAATGGGATTGAGTATAAAGTGCGCCAACCATATCTGAGTTTTCTAAAAAGTTATCTGTCCGCAAAGAGTTAGTCACTGAAAAACTTCTGTTCTTCAGTGGGAATTTATGCATAAAAAAAGATGCATTTTTTTGTTAATGCTTCTGGTAAAAAAAAATGTCAAGTTAAGGTGTTAAAACGGGCGAAAAAATCAAAACATTTAGATCAGGTGTAGATGAAAGGAAAATAGGTCTACTCGCCCATACACTGTTCTTGTCGAACCACAGCGGAATAAAACCAATTTGACTTTTTGGTATACGAACTTCTAAGCTATGACAAAATGTTTTCTTTATCTTCGAATCTCAAAATTCACCTCTTATGGTTTTTACAATTATTTCAAGAGTAACATGTTCGTGCAGGAAGTTTTATGAGATTTGCTTATTACATTATCTTGTCTTTTAACTTCGAGAAATGCTTCGAAAATACATCAAATAATGTAATTAAAGGTTTCCATATATATTACAATTAATTATATCCTAATTTGTCAGATATATTTTTATCATTAAAAGCATTTTAAGCATAATTTCAAATTACATTAATGTAAATACATAGTTTAAATTGATTCTATTATCATATAACTTTCAACACCCTTTAAATAACAGTTTGAACCTCACATTTTAAGCAACAATTATCGGAAATATGCCTGCATATTTAACTGATGAATTAACTAATTACCACATCAATTTTTCGAAACCAAACAAAGCTAAGATTTAAGACGGCGAACGTCTAGACTTGTCAGTATAATGTTATAGAAATATTATAACCAAAACTAACTTCATTATAAAATTACTATGCTATATACCTAATAATAATGACTATAATGAAATCCATTATAACTTTCTCAACAAAGATATCATCTCATGGTAGCAGTTATAATTATATGCATTCAAAAAATGTCCTATCATTTTGGTTTACTTTACTGCACATCTCGAACTATAATTGAAGTAAATGAATTATGAGATGGAAGAAAATTCTAATCGGAGAAGAAAAAGCTGATAATATAAGAATGAATCATGAATAAAACTGAATTGAGATCTAAATAACTTTTTTCAGCAGTTAAATAATTTTTTTAACGATTCTTCTTAATGTTTTTCATTTTTTTAAAATTTCCATAATATTGTCTTCAGTGTTAAATCCTTAATGTTTTTAATAACTGAAAATTATTTTATTTCTGTTGGAGAAATCATATATTGTGTCGTAAGAACTTGTTGTGGTTATTTTTCTTCTTATAGTGGCGTCAAATGTAATGTAAAAATAGTCACTACACAATAACTATGGCAATGATATGTCTGCCATTATTGCTTGTGTGCTCCCGTTTGTGGATAAAGGCAAGCATTTACCATAGGCTAGATATTCAAGACTGCTCCACGCCAGAATCAATTGTCAATGTGAAACACCGGTAAAAATTTTCATGGTGTGGAGCGGAAGGTTGGATGTCGAACATGACCCAGTTTCAATCACCCCATTTTACACTGCCGGGCCATGAATGAGTGGGAAATAGAATGTTGAGATTTGGTTGCGTTGTTCACCAAGGAAATCGGAGAAAGTAGGTGTCGGGGATTGCAGGGACTGGTAGCGGATAAATTTGCTTGGGATGGAGCAGTCATGAATGACTTGCCTAAATGGATGAACTAAAGAAACGGAAAGATTCTAAGTGCCATCAAGCCATCATGCGGCGTGGAGGGGTGGTGGATGACCGGCTTTTGGAATGTAAATTCTCTGGTCTCCTTACCGCCATAAGTTTTCCCAAGAAGTATAGAACGCAAATGGGGGGAGAGACACTACCGCACTTCCCCTTCGGTTGTACAAAAAGTTTGGAAACTTTGAGAATGGGATAATTGCAGTGGCAAACACTGAAAGTGCTAGAAACTCATTTCGGCAGTTGCAGATAATCTTTGAGAGATGAGTCGAACAGAAGTTGGAGAAAGTTTAATGGGACTTTACTTTATGTATTGCACTAATTATCCCCTTTTCCTCCTTTCTTTTTGTGACACTGTAAGTTTAGAATTGGTATTCTTTTAATCATAAAGTGTAGGATTTTTTTACTATTCATTTCTTTATCCTACTGATGTGGGCACCACGAAATGTGGATGAGTTGCTCAGGTTTCATATGAAGGAAGTCTCCCGCCTAGGGTTACATAAATGGGGGGCGCAGTCCCCCATCCAGTGATAGTACGTACCTCCTACGGGAGGGGTAGGGCCGTGAGGCTGTGTTGGCCATTAGGACCCAACCTCAGTACTCGTTTCTATTGCAACGACTGTCATTCAGATTTCCCGTATGCCTAGGCAGGTCGGGGTGACTGTGCTTATGGTTACTATTCATTTCTACTCCTGCAGCAACGCGAGTTCACTGATCAGTGACCGCCGAATAAGTAAGCGAACACTCGCTTGTCCTGGGGGTATAGTAATGGTGGTGCTGTAGGTTCCTCCGCCAGTGATAGCAGGTGCCTCCTTCGGAAGGGTTCGGGTCGGGCCGTGGCCAGGTGATTATCTACTAGGACTCCGGCCTAAGTACTCTAAGCTATTGTAGCCGCTGTCATTCAGATAACCCGGGTGCCAAGGAAGGATGGGATTAGACCTTTTTCTGAGGTTGAGGTTACTATTCATTTGTCCCTCTGGGGGAAACCGCGAGTACACGGATCAAAAGCCGCCGGATAAGTAAGTGGGTTCTCGCTTCCCCGGAAGACCATAATAATGCCTTGGGATTGCCCTCTTCCGGTGATAGTGCGTGCCTTCTTGGGGAGGGGAGGAGTCGGGCCATGTCCGGTGGTGGCAGTTAGGACTCCAGCCTCAGCACTCGAGCTATTGCAGCGACAGTCACTCAACTACATCGGACGGAGAATGCTCCAGACAGAGGTGATATTGATATGCATAACTATTCATTTGCATTGTAGGCAAGATAGAAATTGTAGTCACGATTTGAATAATAAATGAGTCTGAATTGAATTGTCTGAATGATATTGCTTATATAATTTTTGTCAAAAATAAAGTAATATTTTTTAATTCCTCGTTACACATTTCTAAATAGGCCATATCAACATTAGGACAAACTTTAATCAACCATTAATTAAGCAAAGATCGACATCATGTTAAAGGATAGTTTGCCTTATTTTATTAGCAAGTTTTAAAATTCTCAGTAGAATGATATTTTCTGAAATCAGGGTCAGCTAAAAGGATTTTATAGGAAAATATTAGAAATTTCTAAGCTGTAAATCATAAGAAAAGAAAAGTAACGAAGAACTTTGCGCCAAATTTATTATTTAGGGGAAATATTAAATAAAATAAGAATTCTATTATATTGTAAGTGACAATATTTGTCCTTATTTTGGAAATTGCGACTCTATATGATATTTAAGTGGATTAACCCTATCACACCGTTCGAGGATATCCCGGGAGGCCTAAAAACTTCCCCTTAACAGCGGCTAAGGCCGGTCTGGGTGGTTGGCTTCTTTTCAGGGGAGGTGAGGTTCTGAGATCGTTTCGGATATAAGCGCGGTAGGGGGACAATTATCCTTTCCATCTACAGCTCATTTCCGTGCGCCTCAAGGGAAGGTTATTACAGGGCTGGGTGGTGGGATAAATGACCACCCATGTTAGGAGAGTCCAATTCATATCGTATCGTCGTAAAATGGCCCGGTTGCAAAGGGGCTAGAAGAAAAAAGTCGCCCCGGGATTAAAGAGTAAAAATCTTCTTCAATTTCTTAACAAGAAATTCCTGAATTCTTCATACCCTCTATGGCATTTGTTATAAATAATATGAATGCCTTTTCCTCACTCTTCTCCCTATTGCAAACCGTCTCATTCAAAGTTGGTTTGATTTTGTCATATTAACGTCCGAATTTTTATTTTTACCAGGACTATCTTAAGGCTAAATATAAACCGATGTCAAATGGCAAAGACGACACCTGAGCTGCCAACCCACTCCATGCCACACTAACCTGACCCACGACATTAAATGTATTGTCTTACTAGTGTCACATGTACTGCGGATCTTTATCGAACAGAGTCCCAAATCTGTAAACCTCCGCCGCCCGAGACATGTTTTACCATCAATCCACCTCAAGTTTTTAAAATTTGGGGAAAATAACGAGACGATTGGCCAAAAAGCTGGCTTCAAAAAGATATTTATGACTTAGTATTTTATTCGCCTTTCATAAAAGGCGCTATTGACATCCTTAGAAAGCTCATGTCTTCACGTTTGACTTCCTGAGTTGGAATGGAGCTCTTCCTGCGTTACTTTTGTTTTATTTGCTATACAGTGTCCGTAAAGTCATGGTGCACTTTTGACCGGTCACAGGAAAGCAACGAAACAAGATAGACAGGTGACATCTTCATCAAATAAAAGGAAAACTCTTCAGGTTTGCATACCTGTTCAGTGCAGTTCGATGTGGGCTCCATTTGTTGCCCAACACACATCTAAACGATACCCCAGTTCTTCCCACACACGTAAGGACGTCCGGTGTAACAGAAAGTGAATAACGTCCGTGATTTTCTGTTCTAAATTATTAATGTCTCTGATACGTTCACTGTACACATGTTGCTTCACATAACCCCACAAATAACAGTCTAATGGCGTTATGTCCGAGGATCGTTATGGCCATGCCATGACAGCATCCCTGCCTATCCACCGCTGGGGGAATGCTGTATCCAGAAACTCACGAAAAATGTTGCCGTAGTGTGGAGGAGCGCCGTCCTGTTGAAAGATGACACCTTCTGGAAATTGTGGAACTGCATACAATTGCAACATGTCAAGCAAGGTAGATGTTGGACGTCACAGTCGACTCCGCATGGTGCGTGGTGTTGCGTCATCACATGCACGCGCACACCGTTGCACTACAGATACTCTTTGGGATACTGTCCAGTGTAGCGCAAGTTTCAACCTTCCGTTTCATTTCTGTTCGCTACAACAAGCGTTCATAACTGCAACATGAATTTACGGACACACTGTATTTTAATTGTTTTATTTGTTATGGAGTGGCGTCGAAACCTCAGACCTACACGAACATTTCAGCGGTTTTGGAGAAAGAGTTGGCTGAATTTGGACTGAGTGGGCTACGTTTGCAAAATTCCGTATGGCTTCGACCAGATCGGAGGAGCTGATGTTGTATTTGGTACATTAGCTCCATATACATACATATATATACATCATTCCACCTCAGAAGATATTTAGACAGACAAAACTTCTAAAATTTTATTCAGTCTTTTTATAAAAATATTACATGAGAAAAAACAATTGGATAGATTCTGTCACCAAGAGGTATGACATTATTCTTCAGTTGGATGAAATAGTAACATGCAGATTAAAAGAGCAGAAATACGTGACCTTGTAAAGCTTAATTTAAACATAAACCTAACAAAGAAAACAGTAAAATCGATTCATTTTTCGAAAATGGAAAGCATATCCATGGAAATTAGATGAGCTGCTTCATTCCCAAAGCGGATTAAAATTGCTTCGTCTAGAAATCGAGATCTTTGAAAAAGATGTCTCGAAGCAAAACGTGTAATGAGTATAACAATGGCATAAGACAAACCTATGAAGAAGAAAACAAGGATGTGTTTGTCATTGAAAATGAAATTAACCAAACAACGGGATTTCTTTTTAACTTTACATTTTTTGCTTTATGTTGTTATCGTTCTAGCGTTATGTTGTTATCTTCAATGAATGAAGATGAAAAAATTGAAATGTAAATATTGAAGTATTAGAGTAAACAAAATATGCATGTTGATGATGTTGATTTAAAGAAGATTTGATAAGTTGCATCATAAAAAACGTGCATAAAAGCCAAGCAAAAAGTTCCGTACCAGTGTCATATTATGACAGTGAATTTTGTTTCATAATAGATTAGGTAATCAATATTACTTCGAGGCACGTTTTTGAATTAAAACTAGGTACAAACTTATTCAAAAACCAATTTTCCTTTTCTTTTATAATTTAAAGGCGGGTGAATTTTTAAATTTATTGAAAGTAACTTATACAATATTAATAGAATATCTTCCGTTTCATGTTTAAAATTATCTCCTCTGATTTTCTAAATTATTCAACGAGATGGCTTTTAAGAAATTAAAACTAACCTTTTTGTGTTCACTTTAAATATGTCAGTTCTTTTAATTTTTTTGCTTTTTATTACATTTAAACGTTTTATTGCTCAACAAATGATGACTAAGCATTTTTCTACAGAAATTAAAGCGAAGCGTATCCAATATCGAGACTTCGTTTAATAAAATAGTTCTGAAATATATAGTTTATATTTATTTCCAAGAAATCCAATTTTACTTTTGAAAAATAAATTTTCCAGATATTTCAGGAATTATATTTCATTGCGTCCAAAATGTTACGAAGAATTTTCCAAGAATGCTCCTTGAGACTTCGAAGAACAACGAATTTGCTATTTAACTTTGTTCAAATTTTCTTGCTACACATAAGCTTTGGGATCTCGGAGAATTTCGTTTTATTTTATTCTTTCTTATAAGTTTCCATTTCGTTGAACAGATATAAATAAGTTGTATCTATCATTATGGGAACATGAAATTCTTAAAAATCTCTCTTATATCACTTTACAGTTTCTGAAAATCGGTATGAAACTGTGTGACGTGAAAGTTGCTGAATTTAACTTTTCTATTACCTAAGTGGAATTTAATACACTGGACATTTTATAGGTCTTTTAACCCATTTTCTAGGATGCCCTTAAAGTGTGTTCTTTATACAAATTTACGAGTTTTGCATCATATTTAATCCTCTAGGCAAACAATTATAGTTTTAATACCTTAAAAATTGTTTTTTAAAGTTAACCTTCGAGATGGCGCGCCTATGCTGGAGATACTTGTATTGTGCATCGTATTATATACTTATATCTTCCTTTTATAAATTTAAGTGTAATTTTTATTTATATAAACTTTGTTTAATATAAAACTAATAATTCCAGTCTACATAAAATAAAGTTGCATTTATTTTTGTAAAATAACACGATATAAATAATATACCTATATCGTGCACGATTATACGACGCACGCTGTAAGTATCTCTTGCATATGCGCGCTTGCTGGAAGGTTAAGAAATAAAAGTTCTTGTTTTGGCCTAAATATCTGAAATCTTAAGAATGCTTTAGCCAGGAATTTAAAAATAAAATGCACATCTAAAGATGAAGGAAGATGAATGATCTGTTTATGAACTGAACACAAAAAACGATAATAAGCTGTTCGACCGCTTTAAAGATATAATACACTTTTTCGTTATTCCAACTTCAAGTAGCGTTGCAAAAATATACATATTCAGAGCTTCAACACGCACTTGAGTGGTGTGAAGTCGAAAGAAATCGTAAGCAAAATTTATTGAGGCAGTCTCCCTGGTTTGAAAATCTTCATTAAAGTCTTTGCCATACATTCTGTCTTGTTTGGGACCTGCAACAGTTTTCGAGACTTGAGGACAGAATTTGGTGTCAAATGCGTGTTTGGGAATCTCGAAGTTTCGATGCTCGGAGAAGCTTGGTTCACGAGAAACGGCGAATTTTCAAGAAAGTTCTATTTTTTTTTATCTCGCCAAACTATAGAAAGTAGGAATCTGCTCTGAAGTTCAGTCATAGAGTTGGCCTAGTTATCCAATGCAGTGAAGCTTAGTGTGCTTTGCGATCTTCTGTGTACTGTTCAGCAGCGGATTCCGAGACCACCACTTTTGGACGATCTTACAGAGGCAATGAGTCATATGACCGCATTTCCGGAATTCTTTGTTAGATCACGCTCAGTAAAATGTAAACGTCAACCCTTCCCTTCTTCACTTTCCCCTATTTTGATGAAAATAACTCCGCTTGAGCACGCAAAAGCGCAAAGGGTTTCCGAATCTGTTGCTATACAATACTTCGTTCGTTATTGTGATTGATGTATACAAGTCTATTTCTTCGCTTATTTGAATTTGTGGCTGTTGTCTGATGAATTTGTGCTGTGAAATTCTCTACGAAATAAATGACTTAAATCCTAGAAACCTGAGTCATCATTTGCGCCTCTTTTTCTCAAGTGAAAGCCGGTACACGGCGGAATAGTATGTTTATTCCAAAAGAGTGCTCCAGAAGTCGAAAAGAATCGCATTAACCCTCTAAGCATTACGTACCTTCTCTACCTTTTCCCAAACATTATGACGCCCCATATCTTTTGATGTCAGAATTAAAGTATAGGCATCATGAAATGTCAATTAGTCCACATTAACCAAGATGTTGGTGGACGGAATAATTCCTGTACAGATGCTAGGAAGCTTAATGTGAACAAACAATATAATATTCTTTTAAAATTAATGAGGAAAGATAAACATTGCGTACACGTAATGAATGAGTTCAAAAATTATCCGAATACTGGTTTTAAAATTTGAATAGAACTTACAATTTATACTTAAGAAAAATTGACGCCAAAAATCGAGTATCTGCTTTTTAATTATAATTAATGACAGCAAAATTTGAAAATAATGGAAATCTATTCTCTGTATCATTACGACTAGTTAATACGCTTTGAATATGATGATAATGGTTTCAAAAGTTATTTATATACTTCATCTGCGGATAGCTTTAAATACTACTAGCCGCCTTCGGTGAACAGCTGTTCGCTGGCAATATTAATAGACGGTAGTTATGCTTGCTACTTGGCGAAATAAATTGGCGAATTGGCGGTTGTAGAGGCTGAGGAACTTTTAATTTGCGATATATCTCAAAAATGGAGGCTGGCGGGTGGCAGGCGACCATTGATGACATATCTAGACGACATAAACTTTAATATAAAATAAATATTGTCTCGAAATCGGTCCAGTGGTTGGGGCTGGTGACTGGTCCTCTAGTTTTGCCAATTATTTTAAATACATAGATTAATTACGATATAAGGAACTGCAGTAGTGAAATCCAATATTTAATGCGAAAATTATATATTTTTATGAATATCTATCAATAATTCTAAAACATGTTATTTACCGTTAATATGATGGATCGCATTTTTCTATTCTCTCTCAACGTGAGGTGTCATTGATTATACTTCAACTCGTGTGAATTGGCATGTTAAAAGGGCCTTGTTCGAAGCTATATGAATTAGTTTAGGATGAATCTCATATTTTTCAATTATATCCATCAAGGGCAGCAAATAGTGTTTGATATACATCTTGAATATTACACAATTCATAAAAATCATACGCAACTGAAACATCTAGTTTAAAACATAGTAGCATGGAAATTTCTTTTCTTAGTCTAGATGATAGCATCAGTCATTGCATTCATCAGTAACGAATTTTACTTCACGCAGTTTACAGAAAGAAAGGCAGCTTAAAAACATGTTCATGGTAATAAAATTCAAAATTTTACTTTGGAATTTAATACTAAATAAAGCAAATAGCTCTAGATGTAGCCGTCTTCCTTGTAAAACATTAATTTTTTTCCGTTTCGACTTTTATAGCATGCAATTTACGCAAAATATACCAGCCTAAAATTAGGATCATGTTAAATTCTTCCCATGCTTAGTTACTGAGAATAAACAGAAATATATTCTCAATTCTTAATTAGCAAAACAAATTGTACCATACATTTGAAGAAAACAAAACAGTATAAACTTCTAACACTTAAATGAACATAAATAAACGCCCACAATTCATAAATTGAATCAAATCACGAACTGAAACCTAGTATAAATTTTATGAAAAAGTAAGCTAACAATGCACTTGCTAAATCAAAAGGTTGCTTCGAAAGTTAGAAATGATCAAGCAAATGCTGAATCCATCATTAGCATGCGAAGAAACAACAGTGAATGACCTTATCGTTACTTTGAATGAAGCTATCATTCAATGTAGCGAAAGAAAAGCAGAGACGTGTATACGTAATGAAAAGATGAGATAATTTGTTATGATGCTAATCAACTTCAGCCAAGAATTGTGGAACTAAAGTTTGGGGAGATCTTAATTAGCAGACAACGAATGGAAGTTCGTGAAAGCGGTGCTTTGAAATTGTATTTCGAAGAGCGAAGAATATATCTCATTAATTTCATTTGTCTCCGTTGCACACCATTTCCTCACTGCTCTCCCGCTAGAAGTCTGTAAATAACGTTCTTTGAGGGAAGCTCATAAGGGAGGTGATTTTCTATCTTCTGCCTTAAAGTGGGACTCTTAAGTGATCTCTTGTAAGAAGTATGGGAGTTATTTAATAAACTGTCATCCCATACCATTGTTGACGTTCGAAAGTTATTTTTGGATTGTGTCTTTCTTTCCTGGAAATATAATGGCACATTAGCTGATTTTTGAATCGTCTGAAGTTCGTAAAGTGATTTTAGAGTCTTTAACTCTAACATCCCTTTCCATCAAATTTGTAGGAAAGATTCATTTTACTTCCATTGCTAAACGTGTTATGTTCCATTTTTTTCATCTTTACATCTCCTCACACATTATTCCTACCTTCATTTTATATTATTCCCACAGCCCTATATGGCCTTTCAATGTTATGTAGAACTAATCAGCTAGATGCTGAAGTGAAGGAGGCCCAATTACAAAGAGTGTTTTTACTTCTATTTCTTTTTTATGTAATGCAAGGAATTTGACTATATGCTTAATTTTTTGGCATTTAATTATATTTTTAAATTTCTTTAATTGAGATCCATAAAATTTGTTTTGAAAATCCATGGTTATTTTTTAACAAAAAACCAAATTTGAATCCGTATTAGTTCAAGATATTCGATTATATATCCACCGTGTTACTATGATGTTTGCAATACCTGCAAACATCGTAAATGAATCGTGTGAATATTGTAGAGCATTTTGTACTAATATGGAAGCAACTATGCTATAAATAGGAGGCTGGACGTTTAAGGTAACTCATCTTGATATCTTCCCTTTTAAGTTGTTTCAAAATGTCTCGACGAAAAATTTTCAAAAATGCACAAAACATTTTAGAGTATCAATTTCCAGTAAAATTCTCTTTAAAATATCGAGTTGACGCTTGAAATGGATTGTCTTATAATACATATGGCAGTTGTAAAAGTATCCAATGTTTACAATGCCTTAAACATTGACAACAACTTTGGAAAACATAAGGTGAAACATTACCACTGCAAACTTCAGAATAGGAAACAGTACACACAAACAGAAAAGATCATACTAGAATAAGTTTAACCTATGTTAGTTAAAATAAATAAACACCACCAAAGATAAACTAGGTACTAAGCCAAATATACCGTCAAGAAGTAGTATGCAGACAATACATTTGCTAAATCAAAAGAGTTTGAAAAGATCAAGCAAGTGTTGGATCTTTGAATTAGCATACGAAGAAACAACAGTGAATGAACTTATCATTCACTGTAATGAAAGAAAAGGACGGACGTGTACACCTAACGAAAAGGTGCGATAATTCGTTATGATGCTAATCAACTTCAGCCGAGAATAGAGAAACCAAAAGTTTGGGAAGATCTTAATTAGCAGCCACGAATGGAAGTTCGTGAAAGCGGTCCTTTGAAATTGTATTTCGAAAAGCGAAGAATACTTCTCATTAATTTCATTTGTCTCCTTTGCACACCATTTCCTATCTGCTCCCTCGCCAGAAGTCTGTAAATAACGTTCTTTGGGGAAGCTCATAAGGTAGGTGATTTTCTATCTTCTGCCTTAAAGTGCGACTCTTAAGTGATCTCTTGCAAGAAGCATGGAAGTTATTTAATAAACTGTCATCTCGACATCATTGGAGACGCTGGAAAGATATTTCGGGATAATGGCTTCCTTTACTTGAGATATAATGACGCGTGAACTACTTTTTGTGTTGTCTGAGGATCATATATCAATTTTGAAGTGCTTAAATAAGAGTTAAAATAAAATAAAAGACAGACTCATGTGACGAACCTATTATCATCTTCATTGAAGGTGCATATATTTTGTCGAGTTAAATAATTTATCAAATTTATATTTTGTGAAATTGGCATTCGAAAATTTCTTATTTCATTGAAGTTTCCAGTTTAAATCACAATAATTTAAGATGCTTAACTTGAATATTTGTTGGTTGGTGCGCGTATTTTTCTGGTTAAAGAAGCTCAATGTCTTTCTTAAAATGAGTGTAATAAAAAACATATTTCAAATAACTACAATTTTGATATTTAATTCGATGTATAATGAGAAGAAAACCGATATTTTATTATTCTATTCATTATTTTGTGTCACTGCTATGTTTTTTTATTTATGGTTAAGTATAAGAAGGCATTTCCTCATTTCTTCTTATAAATATTGTGGGATATTTATCATAAGAAAGAAAACATTTCAAGATAATAATTTGTTCAGGGCAAATTTCTGAATGGAGTAATGTTGAAATTATAACAGATCGAAATAATATGATTAGCGCCTTGACGCTTTAGTTATACGAAATAGAATGGAAACATATTTTTAGCAGTTAAAAATATATTGTAACGAATTATATTAAATAGCAAATATACGAGGATGGCTTCAAAAGAATGTTACAAAGCTAATAAAAAATTATTTATTAACATTATATAGAAAATACAAAAAGAAATTAAGAGGCATATTTGCCGATCTACTTTCCTATAATCACCAAGTCTATTGAGGCATTTATGTAAACGCAGGACCAACTTGTTTAATCCGGCTTGGTAGAAATCACGTCTCTTCCCATTTAGCAAATTGTCGGCAGCTGCTTTCATATTTCTTTCTGAAGAGAACTTAGTTCCAGATAAGTGTTCCTAAAATTTCGGAAAAAGGAAATAGTCACTAGGGCATCGTGACGCTATCTGACACAAACGCACTGGCATGCCAAGTGATGGTGTCATCCTCCTGCATGACAATGCTCATACTGCTCGCAGAACTCAAGAATTGCTGCAAAAGTTTAAGTGAGAAGGCTGGAACCCCCTCCCCATACAGACCACAACCATATTTGGCTCCCAATCTGGGTTCCAAACACTTATCTGAAACAAGGTTCTCTTCAAACAGTGATGTGAAAACAGCTGCCAACAACTAGCTCAATGGGCAGGGACGTGACATCTACCAAGCCGGGTTAAGCAAGTTAGCCCTACGTTTAGGTAATTGCCTAAATAGATTTGGTGACTATGTGGAAAAGTGATCGGCAAGTATGCCTATTAACTCCCCTTTGTATTTTCTATCTAATGTTAATGAATATTTTTTTTATCCTTGTAACTCTCTTTTTTTGGATCTATTCTCGTATATCTTCATTTATCACTTAAGCATTCGCGAATGCATTTGTGAAGATAACGACACAGGTCATCGTAACTTATTTTGAAAAATATTTTCGATAAAGTTACTCAATGAATATAAAGTATATTTTAAAGCTTTTTTTTATTGTTGTATAGTATGAAAATATATTAAGTAAAGATAAAATTACAAGAAATAAGCACAAATTTCCGATATAAAGAGATAAAATCCATATAAAAAGATTTTCTGAAAATTCAAAATGAATACAAACGAAATTTGTATCGTTTCAAAATATTTTAAATTATGGCTTTTATCAAAATCAATGAAAGAAGAATTTAATGTTAACGAAAGTATGCGTAAAGAGGAAACAAATTTTATTCTGAAGATATCATTCGTTTATTTCAGATCTTGAATATTTTAAAGTATGTTATTTTTAGAATTTTCTAGAAGTGTTAGCACGCTCTTTTCCTCTTTTTTTAAAAAATTAATAATCTAAACGTATTTTTCTGTTGTTGAAAAGGAAAAATAATGATAGAATAACGAAACATTCATTTTTTTCATTTTGACTTTTTATTCTTACGATTCTAGCTAAATTGCGATCTGATTATGGAAGCGTCGCCGAATGTCTTTTGACTTTTTACATTTATTAGGTTATTCATACGTTTACGTTTATGCAGAAAGAATGTAAATTTAAAGGGTAGCTTATTAATATTTAAAAAGGAATATACCAGTGGTATAAATTTAAAATATTTCTTTCTTTTTCAACGAAAGTATTTCTGTAATGACAGAGTCATATTTTTAGGATTAGAAATGCATTTGACATACATGCAGGATTTGTTTTGTAAGAAAAATAAGTAAAATGCTGGTAAAAGTTGAAATATTTTCCAGTTAATCAATTATTTTTCTAATATTGTTGAAAATATATTGACTTATAGTATATATGTTATTGACTTAGTCTTTTAGAATGTAACTATAATAGCTCTAAAATGTATTATAAATTATAATTTAATGATGTATATAAATCATTATTTTATAATATGAAATGTGGAATTTTTTCATTTTAATTTAAATTCCGTATCTAATATTTAACATAATTCATCGAAATTCCGAATAATTTCACTTTTAATTACTAATTATTAATATATGACTTTATTTAGTAGTATAAAGAACCAATACATGAAGAATTCTCAAAGCTTTTTTTCAAAATCTTAAATTTTTTATTGCTTATTTGCAGCTTTTTCGAAATATAAGAATTGAAAAAATGCTACACTGAGTAACTTTGTCTGGCAATCAATATGCATGCACGAGTTTTTCTTGTGCAACTTTCTTGTGTAACTTTTTATGCAACTTAATATACAAATTTATAATAAATACGTGATTTCTAGAAATTTGCGGCTAACACTGAGACGTTGATTACCACAGATACAAGTAAACACGTACACATATCCTAGTATTTTCCTTACTATTAATGATCATCCTTGAGAAATCATGAACCACAAAAAGTGACAGATATTGAAGAGTCCAGTACTTATTGCTATTATAGTATTGTATTTCACGTAATAAAGGCTCGTTCCACTTTTTTGGGACAACCTGTATGCATATACAAGTTAATGTTTTATGCAAAAACGTATTATTATGCAGGAAAGTATATATTAAGGATTTATATTAAATTAATTTCTTACTTTTAAACAAATCACATTTCTAAAAATAAGCTGATCAATTTCCCAATGTTCATATATTTTCTACTGTATGTCAATATTTTCTTTTTTTATAATTTTCATAGCTCAAAATGAAACATTACCGTAAAGTGAACATCATCACAAAATAAGCATTTCATACCTTTAGCTTCTTTTCTTGGTTTCTGAAAAAAGGCACCTTGTCCATGAACCAAAATAATACAAGGATTACGGAAATAAGTAATTACTAAAGAAACTTGAAAGGACGTTTCGAGGAGAAAATTGAAAGTCATATATAAATTTAAACCATGTGTTTTATAGGCATTTGGAATATGTGGAGAAATGCACGCAAAAATTGAAACAACCTTAAATAAACCATAGACAAAATTTCTGAACTAAGAAACAAAGACCAAGGCACAAATAAAAATATAAATAAGTGTAAAGAAAGCATATACAAAATATTTATAAGGAAGAGAAACATTAAAATGCAGAAAACCCAGAGAATCTATGTAACTTTAGTTTATATGTTTTTTCTGAAACTTCCTTTAAGAAATTTAATTAGAATTTGAATCAAATGCATAAAAAACATTATTTAAATGGAAAAAAACCACATTTTTTCCTAATCGGATTATTTTTCTCATTTCCTGAAAGCGTCAGAATATATCTAATATTTTGTTATGTTTGATTCCAATGAAGTCATTTCTTTATAAAATAATTTATCAGAATTACATTCATAGTTATTACAGAATTGAAGATTATTAAACGAATTATTTTCCAAGAAATTTCTAATGTTGAACAAAAATATAGTAAAATTAATTAAAGTTTTAAAAAAGTTTATTCGTTTGAGAGCTCAAATAAGTAATTTATGTCTTTCATTTTTTGCAAAGCATTCGATCATTTTAAAATTAAAATATTCATAATTTTTATCTTTAATTTCACAAATATAAGGAAGAATATGATTTTAATTTCGGTAATACAAATAAACAAATATACTTCAAATTCAAGAAAGTGCATAAATTCCAAATTCCGTTTCGAAGAATTCGTTTTTCATATATTATGACAATATTAAAAACTTCTTGATTCGTAGAAATGCTTGTCAAATGTATCTATATTTAAGTATGTAAAACCCAGAAAATATTGACGAGTAAAAAATAGAAAGAGATGGCAAACGATAATATTTTCTAGAAAGGATTAATAAATGAAAGTCTTTGCGCAATTTTATGAGATTTCTATTTTTTGCCTGGAATTTATATCAGTCATTCTGAAGCCAAACAGGTATCCAGGCTCATAAAATTATGTATAAAACAAGAAGATATCCAAAATTTCTAGGAAATGCACTTCCTTTTTTTCATTTTAAAGCACATATATTTTCATTTTGTTAAACATATAATAAAAATATACGAAAAAAAGTCGGAAGCGTTAACTTCAATGATGAATAAAAACACGTGACACAAATAATTATATTTTTAAGATCCTGGAAGAAACTCCAATAAAAGTCGAAATGAATTACCGTTACCTGGAAAAAA